>CM067333.1:112695000-113085000 GCA_034376525.1 Nicotiana benthamiana | reverse complement strand
TACCGTCTAAAAGGGGTGTCCTACTCATGGTTTGAGTTTTGGAAGGATTCCCGAGAGGAGGGGTGCCCTTTGGCAAGGTTGAGTGAGTTTGATGATGCCTTCATTGATCATTTCCTGCCCGTTGAGACAAGGGCAACCCGTGTAATGGAGTTTGAAAATTTGAGGCAGGGTAACAGAAGTATGTGGGAGCACCACATGGAGTTTTCTCGCTTGTCCAAATATGCCATTCATATGTTGCCCACAATGGAGGCCATGGTGCACCGGGTTTGTTTAATTCTTTTACCATTAATGAGGCTTCTACGGCTACATTGAATTCCGACATGAATTACGGGAAGATGGTTGCATTTGCTCAGACCATAGAGAGCTGTAAATTGAAGAATAGAATGGAGAAAGAGGGTAACAGCAAGGCCCGGTCTACGGGCAACATAGAAGAGTCACTAGGTGGGGGAAGATCAGCTTTCAGGGGAGGGTCATCAGGGCCTTCCCAGTCTACTGCCCAGTCTTCAGCCAGTGCATCGCCATCAAGGCCCAGCCAACAATAGTGGAGCTATTTCAGGCCCGATCAGGGCAACAGGGGATCCCATCAGGGGGGGTCAGTCAGGAGAGAGATTCCAGCAGTAGTAGAGGTCCTTGTGCCCCATGTACGGGAAGATGCGCTCAAGGATTTGCTATATGGAGTTACCTATGTGCTGTGGATGTTGGGTGAGGGGTCATATCTAGAGATATTGTCGTGTATCCCACCAAGGAGTGGTTAGGGGCACAGCTCAGCCATCAAGTCTAGCAGCCATTACATTTTCTGCCCCCTCTCCAGCTCGAGATACCCCAGCACTGTAGGGCGTTGTGCAACTAGGGGTGGTGCGCAGAGTTCAGGAGGACCCAGCCGGTTCTATGTTATGAGTGGTTGCCAGATTGCAGAGGCTTCCCCAGATGTTGTTATAGGTATTTTGACTGTCCAATCTCATGATGTGTTTGCACTATTATTGACCGCGGTTCCACCTTGTCCTATGTTACCCCGTTTGTTTCCATGTGATTCACGATAGAACCAGATCAGCTTCATGAGCCATTCTTGGTATCTACCCCGGTTGGTGAGTGTATTACGACTGCTCACATTTATAGAGGTTGTGTTGTTATGGTGCGGGGTAGGGATACCACGGCCGACCTTATTGAGTTAGGGATGGTCGACTTTGATGTAATAATGGGGATGGATTGGCTTTATTCGTGTTTTCCCAAAATTGATTATCGAACTAGAACTATGAGGCTCGAATTTCCTAATGAGCCCGATATTGAATGGAAGAGAGATGACTTAGTGCCTAGAGGTCGGTTTATTTCCTACGTTACGAAGATGATCAAAAAGTGGTGTACCTATCATTCAGTTCGGGTTACAAACACCAATGCCATGGGACTTAGCCTTGAGTCTGTACCAGTTGTGAATGAATTTCTGAATGTTTTGATACTTTTTCCTCTCCATTAAATAAATTAACGCAGAAAGCAGTTAAATTACAATGGTCCGATGCTTGTGAAAGGAGTTTTCAATCAAGGTTGACAACAACACCAATGTTAGCACTGCCAGAGAGTACAGTGGGATTTGTGGTGTATTGCGATGCTTCGATAATCAGACTTGGGTGTGTATTAATTCAACACGACAAGGTCATAGCCTATGCTTATAGGCAACTATAAAATCATGAGAAGAACAAACGAACCCATGAATTATAGTTAACGGTAGTGGTATTTGCACTAATGATTTGGTGACATTATTTGTATGGAATCCATATGGATATATTCATGGATCATAAGAGCCTTCAATATATTTTCAAGTAGAAGGAGTTGAATTTGAGTCAAAGAAGATGGCTAGAGTTACTCAAGGACTGTGACATTGATATTCTCTATCACTCGGGAAAGGCCAATGTCGTGGCAGATGCACTCACTCAAAAATCTACGAGAAGTTTGGTTCATTTGGAAGCCTATCAAAGGCTGTTGGCCAGGGAGGTTCACCATTTGGCTAGTTTGGGAGTTCGCCTCGCATACTCTAATGAAGGCGGGGTAATTATGCATAGGGCTGAATAATCAATTGTGGCAGAGGTGAAAGAGAATCAATTCATCGATCTTTTGTTAGCACAACTGAAGGAGGGGATTCATAAACACAAGATCATAGCTTTTTCTTTTGGCATGAATGATGGTACCCTACGGTACCAGGACCGCCTATGTGTTCCCGATTTTGACGGTATGCGAGAAAGGATCATGGCAGAAGCTCATATTTCCAAGTATTCTGTGCACCCAGGTTCTACGAAAATGTATCATGATCTCAAGAAAATTTATTAGTGGAACAACATGAAGAATGACGCGGTGGACTTTATGGCAGAATGTTTGAATTTCCAGTAAGTGAAAGATGAATATCAAAGGCCCGGTGGATTGGCTCAAATCATAGAAGTCCCAATGTGGAAATGGGAGATGAGTAATTCCACGCACTCCGCACAAGTTCGACTCAATTTGGGTGATCGTGGACCGACTCATGAAATCAACACATTTATTGCTAGTTAAATCTACCGACACGACGGAGAAGTATGCTCAGTTATATATCAGGGAAATAGTCAGGTTGCATGGCACGCCAGTGTCCATCATCTCAGATCAAGGGGCTCAGTTCACGACCAACTTTTGGAAGAAGCTTCAGCAAGGTATGGGTACGCAGGTAAATCTTACCACAACTTTTCATCCTCAAACTGATGGGAAAAACGAGTGGACTATTCAGACACTTGAAGGCATGTTGTGTGCTTGTACTCTTGATTTTAGGGGTAGTTGGGATGACCATTTGCCATACATAGAATTTTGTTACAACAACAACTTCCATGCTAGTATCTAGATGGAACCATTCGAGGCATTGTATGGTAGGAGATATAGGTATCCCATTGGGTGGTTCGAGGTTGGAAAAGCAAAATTGATATGGCCGAACCTCATGCATCATGACATGGAGAAATTCAAGACAATTAAGGAGAGGTCAAAAACTGGTCAGAGTTGCCAAAAGTTTTGCTCGAATGTTCGTCACAGAGATTTAGAGTTCCAAGAAGATGATTGGGTATTTTTGAAGGTTTCCCCGATGAAGGGTATCATGCGATTTGGAAGGAAGGGAAAATTTATTCCGAGGTATGTCGGACTAGATAGAATCATTTAGAGAATTGGCCAGGTGGCCTACAAGCTCGAGCTACCACCTGAGATGTCATTGGTACACCCGGTCTTTCATGTGTTTATGTTGAGAAAGGAAGTAGGAGATCTATCCTTTATTATGCCAGTTGAGAATATCGAGGTTAATGAAGAGCTATCATATGAAGAAGTTCCAGTTGCCATTCTTGATAGACAAGTTTAGAAATTGAGAAATAAGAAAATTGCATCTATGAAACTGTTATGGCGGAACCAGTACGTTGAGGAAGCCACTTGGGAAGCCGAGGATGAGATGAAAAAGAAGCATCCACATTTGTTTGAATAGTCATGTAATAGCTTTTATGCAATTAGCTCCTATGTTTGAGCTATGTAAAATTGTCCTGTTTTGGTAACATGTTTCTTATACGGCCATGGTTGATGTTATATAAGTTATATAATGTATATGGAATATATTTATGTTGTTAGGATATGTTTCTGGGGCTCCCTGGTAGGTGGATAAGGCCTAGATATAAAGAAGACTCTGGCGAAATTTTTGGAAATTTAGGGAGTTAACCAAATTTAGGGCTGTGGATACATTTCGTGTTGTGAAAAGCTAAGGCTGCCCAAATGTTCCTAATAAGTGAGCCTTGATCCTCATTAGAAAATGAGTGATCTTAAGTGGGGGAGGATATGAGGACCCGTGAAAATTTCCACTCAGAACCTGAGTCTCTTAGTGCCAAGTTAGGGTCAAGTGTTAGAAATTCATACATAATGTTCAGACCTTTTGAGTTGATCACTACATTAAGAGTTCAAGAAATAATGTTTTCCATAAAAGTGCGATTATGCGGTTGAGAATGCGGTCACATATCAGGTATGCGGACCACATAGTCGCCGCAAAGTGAGTCAGTGTGTTGGTCAAATTTGAGGTCAACTATGCGGTTAATTATGCGATCTCATAACTGATATACGGACTGCATAGTCGTTGCATATTTCCCTTGGGATTACGTAAAGGGAAGTTCTGCAGTGCACTATGCGACTGCAAAATAGGTATGTGGACCGTACTTCTATCGCATACTCAGGAAGATTGTTCAGGTTTTGGGAGCATGTTTGCAGTCCATTCCAAAGGCCACATGTCAGCTTTGCGATCGCAAATATGACCCGGGACTCCAATATTCTATATTTTAAACCCGACCCCTGTCATTATATCCGGTGTAATAGCCTATTTTGAGCATATTTCCTGATGCTTCTTCTAGAGTAAGAGAGAGGGGTCTAGGAAAGGGAAAGTGCTTCTCATCAAAATTACTCCAAAACCTTGTTAAAACATTGAAGGTAATGGAGTAAAGGCGCTTAACTCTTCATCCCGAAAGGTAAGACATCATCACCTCAGCTCTTATTTTTATACTTAGCTATAAGGGGTCATTAGGTAGGTAATTCATAGGTATAAGAATGGATTTCTTGCATGTATATCAAACCATGGAGTATTGGGAGGTAGTGAACTAACAAGAAAGAAATTGGGGTGTAAAATGATAGAAATTTCTCTCAAAAAGGACCTAAGATTACAATGCACCTTTAGTGTTTGATAATATACTCAAACAAGCTAGAATGTCAATCTCGTCTCTAATTCTCAGTTTAATTTGTAATTCTTACACAATATATTGAAGTGCTAAGAGTTCCATAATTTTGTGAAGGTTGAGGAAATCTATATTGAGGTATGTATGGATAAAACCCCCTTTTATTAGAAATTGAGCTCCATTGGCGTTTTCGCAAGTGTGGTAAGACTAGAATTGATTGATGTATTGATTGTTATTTCAAATTAACTGATATATATATATATATATATATATATATATATATATATATATATATATATATATATATATATATATATATATATATATATATATATATATATATATATATATATATATATATATATATATATATATATATATATATATATATATATATATATATATATATATATCAATGTGAGTGATATAAGTATTCTTGAATTTTAGAGAAACATGAAGAGTACAAATTATGTGTTGAAATGCGTAGGCTATAAGCCAAGATTAAAACGGAGATTATCATGCTAACTATGTAAAAACTTACCCATGCTTGCAACTTGAATTGCTTTGTGTGTGATAACTGTGGTCCTAAGTATTAATGAATTGATATGATCTATGTGAAATAAATATTAAAATGAGATGATTAATGAGAAAGGAACAACGCCTAGGTCAGGCGGCCTAGCCGATCGGGCCATGATTGGATATCATGCCGCACACATAGTGGTAATGTGCTAACATTGAATTCCGGAAAAGGGAAATGAAATGGTGATTGAGGTATATGCCCCAAATGAGGCAACCTATTAGATCGGGTCGTGATCGAACTCTGCTCAAGATAGCGGTGGTATTAAAAATAAGGATGAACATATGAAGGAAATGTCCCAAACTAAGTCATGGAAATTACGTGAAAGATTTTATGGTTCATTTATTTGATGATGAGGTATCCGGTTAAAACCTTTGATTTACTCTTGTGCTTTTTCTTGTTTTTGATTGATAGTTTTTCTAGTAAAATGGTGTTTAGTTATACATGCTAGTACTATTCCATGGTACTAACGTCCTTTTTGCTGGTGGCGCTATATTTTTAAATGAATGTAGGTGGCACCATTGCGAATAGTGCCGATCGCGCGTAGCGGATTATCTTCTTCTCAAAGTCATGGTGAGCCCCTTTCTCCTTCAAGGGGGTTGTATTGTATATCTTTTATTGTTTTGGACTTCCACTTTTGAGGTTTAGCTGGGGCCTTGTTGCCGGCATTGTCATACTTATCTTTTGTATCCTTAGAGGCTCCATAGACACATGTTTGGGTTTTGTACGGGTATTTGATGAGTCTATGAACTATGTTACAATTCTATCGTGTTGACTATAAAATGTAACTCTATGGGAATCTTGAAAACTAACTTATCTACGATTTAATGTTGTGTTTTAAAATGAACTATCAATGTAGAATGTGCGATCTTTCCTTGTCTAAATGAAAGAACAAAAGTATGGTTTACTTATTCATATTGAGTCGGGTGGGAGGTGTATGATAAGGCTTGCTTAATTGGGTTCACTCGATTGACCGTCGGTTGCATCTCCCGAGGTTGGGGCGTGACATAATTTCTTTTTTTGAATGGTATATTCAAGATTTTATCTCAGGTAGTTGCTTTGAAGTTGTTGTGATCGAGTTCGAATAAGGTTGAACTTTGGGGCGTAGACCCTTAGGCTCGTGCCTAATAATGGTGAGTCCCCGAGACATAATTAAATTATTATTTATTTAGGTTTGGGATAATCGAACCCTTGGATTTGGATCGGGTGAGAACAAGATCTCGAATCCTAACTGTATCGGCCCTTAGGATCTTTTTAGATCGGGCCATTATTTTCTCTAAGAGATGGCTATTATTTTCCCTTTTCGGCTTATAAGACTTAGTAAAAATTTATTTATGCCTTGGCATGCATTTTTACCCATCGAGTCTTTTGAGGGTTTAGTGTCAATCAGAACCCATTGTTGTTGGCCTTAGAAAAAGTTTGTATTTGAAGAATTTGATACCTCTTAAAGTTTTTCGGGGGCTGATTTTATTGAAGCCCTTTAATTATTTTGCGGAGGGTAGCCTTCATTGATTGGTTTTCTGAGAATTCGAAGGCCTGTTTTTATTGTAGAATTCGGATGTCTTCAAACCGTGTTATTTCGGCTATAGCCTATAAGATGGTTGTAGCCTTTTGGTGTATCTCTTGGACTTGTTTCCCGATAACATTTCAAACGCCCCGAGTATGATGGCCTTGGACTTTGCGTTGAGGGATAACTTTTTGAGGTCTAATAAATTCAAGTTTAGACAACTCGAATGTGTTGACTTTTGATGATAGTCCCTGAGTATTCAAGGTGTATTTTCTTTTTAGCCCTTGAGCCATTTCTCACAGAATCACAAGTATGGAGCTTGTGTAGCCGCAAATTTCTTTGGGACATAAATTGTTTGATATAGAAAGAATGATTCTTTGAATAATTCATACATGCTTACATGTTTTGCCATTAGGACTCGACTATTCTGTATGGACGCGGTTCACCCGACCGTTTGGCCCATTACAAGTTTTCCTGTTGAGGCCCTCTTTGGCATGAAATATTTTTCTCGAAAATATGACCTCCGAGGGTGATGCCCCCCAATATTCGAGGTTGATTGAAAAGAAGCCATATATACTGTTGAATTCTTCTTAGGTAGCATATAGTTGTTTCCTCGTCAAAAACCTCGCTGGAAAAATCCATTTGGGATAAAACCTGATCAAACGGAGAAAGAGTGCAATGCGTGCTATAAAATCTAAGGTCTTTGTGTAGAAGGGTGCCATCGACATCTTTGATCGAACATCTGCAATGAGTTAATCTTACATACAATTGAAAAATAGGAGAATGTTATACCTTAGCAATTATATTGTTTGATTAGTGATATAGAATATTTGGCAATTGTTCGCCTTGTATCGTGCCAAGTTTGTAGGATCCTTTCCCGATGACTCCAATTGTCACACCTCTTTTTTGTCCCACACAACCCTATTACGAGATTGAGTTAGAAGAGTTTTTCCAATTAAAGTGACGTTTTGAAAAAAGATTATTTATTATTTAGAGTCGCCACTGGGAATTGAGTTTTGGTGTTCCAAGTCACCTTTTATTTGAATCCCTTTTCAAAAGGAAGGTTTTACTCTTAATTTATAGTCTACGAAAACAGAAGACTGAGTAAGGAATTTTGTTGGCCGAGGGGAAGGTGCAAGGCACCCCTCGAGTCCCGTGGTTCTAGCACGGTCGCTTCTATTGATTAATGTAAGGATTAAATTAATTTTTAGCTATTCTTGTATTTTATTGATCATGACTTATTTATTACCGCTTTACTTAATTTATTATATTTTTATTAATTTTTTTTTACCAAAATGCAGTACGCACACAAGGTACTTCCTTGAAATTAAATATTGAACCAAGATACGGAATGTACACATGGTTTTAACATAATTATTTTAAATTAAAAAGGTATCAAGACACGGAATGCGCGCATTATCTTTTTATTATTTAAGCATATCAATCCAAAGTTCGGGTATGAACACATGGGCTAATAGCATATTTAAAATATTTAATTATTTTTGTCTCTTTAATATTCAAGATATCTAATAATTGAATATTCTTATAATTTGGTTGATATTTTGGAATTAATGTATAATATTTTACAAAAATAAAAAAAGAGTGCACTTTATAGCTTCATTAACTTTGAGTGAAGTTTTTTTAACCCACTATTTAGTTTATTAATTTAAATCCATACAACCTAACTGCTAATAACTTCTCAGTAATGCAACATCATCAACAGTGTAAGAAAAATATTCGAACTAAAAAAGTATATTTTTTAATTATTATTAAAAGCAAAAGGTGAATTAAAGCTTTGAAAAAAGCCATAAAAAATTCCGTTAAATTAATTCTGCAGACTTGCCTACTGTTAGAGAAAAGCCGAAATCATACCTTTATACTATATTAACAAAAATTTCTAACAATGAAGGCATGAGGAACAACATAGTAGAGTTTCTTAGAATGAAGTAAATAAATGAAAACCTAAAGGATTCTTTAACTATTTTTTCTTATGGTGAAATAAATAATATTTATATCTCCAAAACGAATTAAATTGGATAACATTGCTCTAAAGCAATTTCGATAAATAATCTGACAAACTAGTGAAATTATATTTACGAGAGGAAAGTCAATATATAAAGATAAGAAATAAGATTCTGATTGACTAAGTTTATGCAAATTATCTCAATGGAAGAAAAATTTAAATCCCAAAAAAATGTTACTCTAACTCGATCAACTTTCCACGAGGGTTGAATGTGAAATTATGGAAAAGAGTATAAAATTAAGATTAAAAGTGAAGAACAATTTTCAGATTAGTCTGATTTTTTTTTCAAACATACATATACATGGATAAATAAAAAGAAGAAACCTACGCAATCTAAAATACAACGAAAGCAAAAGAATAACTGAATTTAGATAAACCAACATCATACATTCAATTATACATTATATTAAATTAACCAAAGAGATTGAATGACCTTTTATAAGATTTCACAACAAAAGAATATCTACAGATTTCTAAAATTGCAATACAAACCTTTTTAGAACCACGATCACAGAACCGCGAACGAAATCTTAAACTCCGTCTCCAAAAACTCTCTTCCTTTTTTCATTGCCTTTTTCCTTTCTTTCTCTCTGTTTTTCAACATTTGTCTCTTTTCCTTCTCTTTTGTTCGTTGCTTTTTTCTCAACGTTTTTTTTGTTTTGTTCTTCCTTTTCGTTACTTTCTTTTCCTTTTCTCTCAACGTTTTCTTCTCCTTCTTTCTTGGGTTTCTTTTGTTCGTTGCTCCACTTTTTTTTATGTTTTGTTCTTTCTTTTATAAAAGGAATATGAAGATAGGTAAAAGAGTTAGAGTTATAGTTGAAGTGGGAGACAGAGATCGAGAAGATCATGATAAGTGGTTAGGATAATTTTGTTTGAATCTTTTAAGATTTATCCACTTTTATTATTATTATTATTATTATTATTATTTTTATTATTATTATTATTTTTATTATTATTATTATTATTATTATTATTATTATTATTATTATTATTATTATTATGCTTTGCCTTTTTTTTCTTTTTTTTTTCGTTAATTATTATTATTATTTTGTTTAATAACTTTTACTTATAATGAAGAAATTAGAAAGTAAAATGCATAGTTAAAAATATTAGTTAGCCACCTTATACTTAAATATTATATACATAAGAAAATTAAATATTTACATTGTCGTTTATATTGTACTAAGAAAAATGCAATAGCTTACATTCAAAATTGTAATTAGATTTTTTTTAATTTTTCTTCTATTTAAAATTAGAAGTGAATATATAGTTAGTATATTCTAAGAATGTGAATACATAGTTAGTATATTTTTTTTAAATAAAACCTACTAAGAGTATGATAAAAGTTTTATAATATTAAGATTAGACTTAAAAGAAATATTTACACTAAACTAGTATAGAATTAGGTTATGGTTAAAAATTAGGTGTTCACAACATGCCCCTCTTTGCTTGGAAACATGAAGAGTTTTCAGGCAAAGAAAAATGAACAAGGTGACTGATTTTTCACCTAACTATCATTTGAAAAGAAAAACAAGATAGAAGAGAAGGTGCGACCGGGCCTTGGTTTTAGGCAGCCTACATATCCCATGTTACAAGGGAATTAGATCACGTGTAGTTCAAGTAAAAAGAAGAGTGATGGAGTATACTTAGATGGAGAGTCCACTGAGGTTCCGTCGAGGTTCTGATCCGCGGTTCCTACTATTGCATCAAAATAAAAAGAAGATTACATACTCTTGAAATCTAAGAGTTACAAAATTCCTATCTAAATGCCATCTGGAGTCTTTTCTTGGTTCTTGATTTTCTTCTTCCGGTAACTTTGGATTAAAACTTGATGCTCTCGATGCAAGAGACTATGAATCATTCTTTCATGCTTGTTTCTTGATCAGACGACCCATATGTCTCTGCATGCATTATGCCAAAGTTTGTTGCGGCTGGTATTGAGATCAAACTTCCTCTTTCTCTGGAAAGAATTGAAATCTTTTTATATTTTTGCACATCAAATCCGTGCTTTGCTGAAAAACCTACCGGCTAACACAAACTAACAAAACGAACAAAAATTTCCTGCCCCAGTTTGCACTAGGAAATTTTCATAAGTTATTGAAAATACATTAAACTTTCATTACTATTGCAGAATAAAGAGATGAAAAAGATATTTTTAATAATAGGGAATGTTATACCCTATGTTAACAGGAAGGAGGTAACCAGGGGGTGCAGTACCCTGTGTTGACGATAAGATGAGGCCCGTGGCATCTACTAGGGGAGGTCGTACCATATGTAGGTAGAAAGTAATGCGACCAAGGGATGTAGTACCATGTGTCGGCAACAAGATGAGGCTCGTGGCACTATTACATGCAACTAGAGGATGTCGTATCCTATGTTTGCAACAAGAAGTAAGGCAACCAGGGGATATAGTATACTGTGTTGGTAATAAAATGAGGCTCGTAGCACTCTGAAATGCTACTAGGGGATGTCGTACCCTATGTAGAAAATAATGATGCAAGGGGATGTAGTACCCTGTGTTGGCAATAGAATGAGGCTCGTGGCACTCTGAAATGCTACTAAGGGATGTTGTACCCTATGTAGAAAATAATACAGCCAGGGGATGTAGTACCCTGTGCTGGCAATAAAATAAGGATCGTGTCACTCTGAAATGCTATTAAGGGATGTCATACACTATGTAGAAACTAATGCAGCCAGGGGATGTAGTACCTTGTGTTGGCAATAAAATGAGGCTCATGGCACTTTGAAATTCTACTAGGGGATGTTGTACCCTATGTAGAAAATAATGCAGCCAAGGGATGTAGTACCCTTTGTTGGAAACAAAATGAGGCTCGTGGCACTCTGAAATGCTACTAGGGGATGTCGTACCCTATGTAGAAAATAATGCAGCCAAGGGATGTAGTACCCTGTGTTGGAAATAAAATGAGGCCCGTGGCACTCTGAAATGCTACTAGGGGACGTCGTACTCTATGTAGAAAATAATGCAGCCAGAGTATGTAGTACCCCGTGGTGGAAACAAAATGAGGCTCGTGGCACTCTGGAATTCTACTAGGGGATGTCGTATCCTATGTAGAACATTATGCAGCCAGGGGATGAAGTACCCTGTGTTGGTAATAAAATGAGGCTCATTGCAGTCTGAAATGCTACTAGGGGAGGCCGTACCCTATGTAGAAAATAATGCAACTAAGGGATGTGGTATCCTTTGTTTAAGATAGGGTGTCGATCCTCTATAATGAAACTAGAATAACATGCTTACATTCATATTGGAAGGGAATCATGGACTTGAGAACTTCACTTGGTGGTGTTCGTCTTTCCACGAACTATTTCACTAAACGGATTTGTTCCTGTTCGAAACAAAGAAAGATTCGTTAGTTTTTAAAATATTGGTCAGTTTGTGGCCTTGACTTTTTAGGAGACTTGACCTTATGTCCATTGCACTTGTTAGTACCATGTCGATGATTGTACAAATTTCCGGCAGATTCTGACTTTATTTTCTAAAGATCTTATTTTTTTCAACATCAGCACCTGACTATTTTGCGCCTATCACCATTTCTGTCTATGGTGCAAACAACGTTGTTCCCCAACAAAACTTTTGATGAGTAAATTTTGCTGTCCTTGAAACATAACTAAGTCCTTCAAGAATTTTGCTTGGCAAAGAATATCATTCGGCTTTATGGCTTTCCCCATACTGTTTATGCCTAGAAATTTTTGCTTCATATAATGGGGAAACTGTAACCAATTTTGTGGCCTTTTCCTTTGCTTTTCTTTGTCAAAATTAAACTGAAAGGGACTCAAAAAATAATAGTACGAAAGAATAAAAGAAAAAGAAAAAAAAGTAGGTGAATAATAAGCATTACAACTTAATCGAGAAGCGTCCTTAATCGAGAAGCGTCCCTTTCGGGGGAAGAATACGAAAGAACTTATCTGGAGGAATATGCTGACTTCAATGAACATGACATGCACTTTGGTCTAGATGCTCGATCCGTCTAAGCCTTCTAATTCTCAAAGTCTTTCGTAAACTTCTCTTTGAAACTGAGTTCTTTAACCCTGCTTGTGCCATGATATAAGAAGACCTAAAACAGATCAACGATGCCTTTTGTGGGTTTTCACCAATTGACCTCTCTAAGTTGCCTTTTTTCTCAACTCACCATTGCCTTATAGTTCCCGTGAGGGTTTTCACCAATAAGACTCTCTCATTTATTTTTCTTAACTCGCCATCGCCTTATAGTTCCCTCTAAGGTTTTCACCGATAAAACTCTCTCATTTGTTTTTCTCTCTTTGCAATGGTTGAAGCGTCACCCACAGTGTACTGATTTAGCATTCTCAAAAGACGATCAGAAGGTCTTAATAGGGAAAAGGTAAAAAGAACTACTCAACTGAATTACAACTTTTAGAACCATTTGATGGAATAACCATCAAAAATAAAATAAAAACATGCCCCAGTTTCTTTGTATATTAGGGAAATGTGGATTTTGTTTGGTGTGACTGAACCTCAGAGAGAGGCTGCCTACGTATCCTTTCTAAATCAAGTCAAACATAGTTCATGAGGGCATGAACTTGTTTTGATGATGACTTTATTCTTATATCTCTTTTTCTTTAAATACATTGGTTCCAAAATAGGGTAAACACAAAGAAATATAAACAAGGCTTTAAAGGGCTAAGTAGGGTTGACCAGTGTTTGGCTAGCGAGAATGATTGCCTTTCATCATCCCAACCTGAGAATGTTAAGTATAAACCAAATGCCCCAATAGAAGCATGTCAGACATAGTATCTCTTGATTGCATCTGCATTGACGGATATGTCTGTCACCTTTCCTTCTATTTCTGCCAAGTGTAGAGCTCCTTTCGACAATACTTTCTTGACAAGGTAAGGACCTTCCCAATTCGGGGCGAACTTTCCTTTTGCTTTTTCCTGGTGTGGAAAGATGCGTTTCAAAACAAGCTATCCTACCTCAAATTTTCTTGGGCGCACTTTCTTATTGTAAGCATGTGCCATTCTTTGTTGGTATAACTGACCAAAACAAACTTCCGCCAAATGCTTTTCATCAATCAAACTCAGCTATTCCAATCGTGACTTCACCATTCAGTGTCTTCAATCCCAGCTTCAACATTATCCGGAGAGAGGGAATTTCAACTTCAGCAGGTATTATCGCTTCAATTCCTTAAACTAACAAGTAGGGTGTTGCACCAACTGATGTACAAAAAATTGTCCGGTATCCCAATACGGCAAAAGGAAATTTCTCGTGCCATTGTCTAGACCCTTGGACCATCTTCCGAAGAATCTTCTTGATATTCTTATTTGCAGCTTCAACAGCTCCATTAGCTTTGGTTAAGGAGTAGAATGGTGATACTCAATTATAAATTGTTCACATACCTCCTTCATCAGATGAGCCTCAGTTCATTTAAGTTAGGCTTACGCTTATTCTCAAATTGATCCAATTCACTTTTGATTTCCTTAAAGGCCTCATCTTCATCATACTCAACTTCTTGATTCATTATTTTGAGATTAGACAACTTTTTAAGATCCGGGCATGAATTCCATGTGCATGTCATGTTTTTAGAGCCAACATTAACGAAACTGAAAATGATGAGAAACTAACAAAATTAGGGAAAGGAGAGACAGAATTCTACTTCGAAACTGGAACTTCATTTCATTGAATTTGAAAGGATAGAAGGGTTAACATCAAAGCAAAGCAATTAAATTAAAGTATATGGATTACAACCATGAAAATAATCCAAATAGAGAAAAAGCAACAAAACAAACTACCAAGACTCCTTCCTGATGGGAAGAGGAGTTGCTTCCCAGTTGTTGAGCGAGGTATCTGGGCCAATCAGCTGAACACTTGCACGGCTAGGGCCCTCACCAACTTGAACCATGTTGATTCCATAGAACATTTCCTTGAGACCATGGCAAGCTTCATCAATGTCATGTTGAGTAGAAAGATTTTGGACATCTTCAAGTTGTGTCTAGACAAAAGAGTAGGCAATGTGAGAGATTGGTTTTGACAAGTTCCAACCATTCTTTTTGCGGGCCTTGGTTTTGTTTATGTCAGTTGATGTTGGTTTAAACCCCAAGCCAAAGGTATCTTTCCTCGAAAAGGGACCAATGGGGTTCACAATTCCTTGCAGAAATGATCCTAATCCTTTTCCTGGTTCATAGCTGTTCCTCAACATCAGTGAAGCTACCATCATAGAAGTGGCTGAAAGATGGGGATGCAGAATTGGTTTCCCTTCATCAACTTAGTCTACCTCAATCACCTCAAATGTTTGATATATGAGAGATTCACATCCTTCCTTGGCCTCGATACATGAAATGGACAGGTCATTATAGACGGACGAGTCGTCCTCCTCATGAACAACAATTTCTTGCCTGTCATATTCGAATTTGACTATTTGATGTAGGGTGGATGATATAGCTCTGGCCATATGGATCCACGGCCTTCCCAGAAGAAAATTATCGGAGGTTTTCATATCCAACACCTGAAAGACAATGTTAAAATCAACCGAGCCAATTGTCATAGTGAGTTCAATTTCCCCAATAATGTTTCTTTTTGAACCATCAAAAGCCCTAATGCTGACACTACTAGTTCGAATTCTGTTTGTGTCAATGCTCAGTAGTTGTAGAATAGAAAGAGGGCATACATCTACACTTGAGCCTCTGCCAATCATGACCGTTTTTATGTAATTCCCTTCACATTTGACCATAAGATGCAAAGCTTTATTGTGCCCAGCCCCTTCCTTAGGCAAATCATCATCATTGAAAGAGATTTTGTTCTCCTCAAAGAATCTTTCAGCCATCTTTTTTAGCTGATTCACCGTTGTCTTTTCTGAGACATATGCCTCGTTCAAAGTTTTGATCAACACCCGGCGATGTTCTTTCGAGTGCAAAAGTAGAGATAGCAAAGATATTTAAGTAGGGGTTTTCCTTAGTTGATCAATGATTGAGTAGTCTTGCATTTTCATCTTCTTAAGGAATTCCTCTGCTTCTTTTTCTGAAACAGTTTCTTTCACTGGAAAGTGATTTTTCTTGGCTTGCTTAGCTTTTCTCAACTCCTCTTGATAGTAGCACCTTCCAGAGCAGGTCAAGCCTCCCATTTCATCTATTTCTTCCACTATCTCTTTTCCTTTGTATGTCGTGACAGTCTTGTTACAGTTCCAAGGAATAGCTTTTGGGTTTGACACTGGAAGTTGTGAACAGGTCGGAACACAACTGGCTGTGTTATATTTCTCAAAGCATTATTCGGGACAATCTTTTGAATGCCCCCAGGGACATAAAGTTTGGCCCACCCAATTGAACCTCAATCTTTTTTGTGCTTCCAGGAACATAGAGAACAGTTTTTCAGAACCTGCCAAGTTTGAACTAGAACTCGCATCTTTCACAATCAGCTGTGCCAATTGCCGCAGACTTACTACCACTCTTGGCTCCGGCCCTATGGTTACAACAATCATCTCTGTCTTGCCAGATTGCTTGTAATCACGATCATCACAAATCATCCCAATAAAATGTGTATTATCATGAGCTGGGAGAGGATTGTTTGTGATATTAGGAGTATCTTCATTATCTGTCACAACAATTGCCTTTGCTTCAATCAAATTTAAATGCCTTTCTTTAATGTCCAAAAATTTTCGGTACTATGACCTTGGGTGTTAGAATGATACTCACATCTCGCATTGGAGTCAAAACCTTTTGAATTTGGATTCACATAACATGGCATGATAGGTTCAATCAATTTCAGCTGCATTAACTTGTGAAATAGGCTTGTATAAGATTCTCCAATTGGGGTGAACTCTTTCTTTGGCTCCTGTTCTCTCACATATTCCCGTCTGGGAAGAGGATTATATGGTGCCTGAAAATTTTGCCGGAGTTGACGGGAGCCTTGCGGAATCGATGCTCGCCATTGTTGGTGATTGGGAGGCCTAGCATAAGCCTGAGCATTATACACTGTGTATTGTTGCGAGAGAAATGAGTATCGGGGACCCTGAGGCGGATAATAACATTGAGGATAATTGTATTGTCCTTGTTGTAATTTCCTGTATGAAGGAACTATTCCTCTTTGAACTCCCCCGAATCCAAATGCCACCACAGATCCTTCCTCCTTCTTTTTTCGATTTTCGAAATTGCCTGCCCCGCTTTGAATTGCTTGCGTGGTTGCCTTAAGGACTGCCTGACTGAGCATTTTTCCCGAATTCATGCCATTATCAACTATTTCCCCAATCTTGATCGCCTCGGAAAAAGGCTTACCAATGGCGGCCAACATATAATGGAGGTAATAAGGATCCTGAGCTTGGAGAAAGTAGTAAATCACTTCTTCCTCTTTCATTGGTAGTTTGACCCTAGCAGCCTATTCTCTCCACTTGATTGCATATTGCTGAAGCTTTCTGTAGATTTCTTCTTTATGTTGAGAGGAGTGGTCTGGCACTATATCAATATTGTACTGAAATTGTTGGACAAAATCTTGAGCCATGTCGTTCCAAACGTGCCAGTGAGATATGTCTTGATCTATGAACCACTCTGAAGCAATTCCTGTCAAACTTACCCCAAAATAAGCCATTAGTAGTTGTTCTTTGCCCTCTATTCCCTCAATTGGTTACAATATCTCTTCAAGTGGGCCATAGAATCACCGTGACCATCGTACTTGTCAAACTTAGGGGTATTGAATCCAGGTGGCAAATGAATATGGGGAAACATGCATAAATCATTGAACGAAAAACTCTTGTGGCCTCCCAAACCCTGTATGTTTCTTATGGTTTGTTCCAAACTCTTCATTTTTCTGGTCATTTCCTCTTGTTCCATATTCTTGTTGGGCTTTTCGACCTCGATTGGGAACATGTTCTAAGGAGTATGCTTGAATGAATCTGGAACCTTGAAAATCAGTTCTGGAGATTAATGTTGGGTATCATGAGTATTCAATTGTGGATCATTGTTGAGATTTTGAGAAAGAGCCGGTTGAATAATGGGTACAGTATGTAGGTCATTTCTGAAAGGTGTGGCTGAAGGACGTGGAATGGAGGTACTGGGGATAATGGGGAGGTTAATGCTCGGACTGAATCCAGGTTGGTACAATGGGTTACTTATTATGGAGATATGCACTTGATTTGCAACCGACACATTATGAAGATTATCCGAAGGCCCCAGGGGTAGTGAGGGCGGTGCCTGTCCATTCACCCAGGCTTGGTACATGTCTGCCAATCGTTGTTTCAACACTCTTACTTCTTCAACCAGTCCCCAACCTTGTTCGAACAATTGTCCATGGACATCATCATTATCTGACTCATTCTCACTGTTGTTTCCTATTTTACTTTTTCCTTTTGACCTCGTGTTGTAAGGGTGAGTCTCCAGTTTAAACCACAAACCAACCACCTCTGTTTAACATTATCTCTTTTAGAGATAACAAACAACAAACGTGTTAGAGTTGGGTATTTTTTAGATATTAATCACACATTGTATGCCATGCACCTAATGCCATTTTCATTTCTAAAATGATTTTGGAAGGCTTCATGCTTCATCCCGTCTAGTTGGATTATTTCCTTTTGAAATTACTGCTCTTTTATTTTAGTTTATTTTAATTTTTTTATCATTTTTTTTCCAGATTAGTTATGGGTGTGATCGCATCCGATGGGGATTGCCTACGTATCATGACGCCACATGAATCAGTCCACCACGTAGTTCAGGAGAAATAATAAAAATTCTAATTATTTCTTCTTCTTTTTTAAATAAAACAAACTAAAATATTTTTCAATTATATATATATATATACATACATATATATATATATATATATATATATATATATATATATATATATATATATATATATATATATATATATATATATATATATATTAATTATTAAATGAGAGAAAAGAAAATCTATACAAACTGACTCTACTGACTCTGAAGACATAAACATGAACTGGAATAAAATAAACCTTCATAATAATAATAAAAAAAGTCTCCAAAATTAAAAATGCGACAAACAAATGAAACTAAGAACTAATGGACTACACTAAAAATTTAATCTTCAATAGTTTTCTTGTTTAAAGTGATATCATCAATTGTCTGCATCTCTTAGCCTCCACTGTCCCCGTAATGTCTCGTGCAAATTCTAAAACACCATCGGCAACTATGGAACGAGGACACATGCTTGTTGACCAACTTCCTCATTGTTTAGACGACGATGATCATCATGAGCATATGCTGCTTTTTCTGCCAATCGAAGTACCTGTTCTCTAGCTTGCCCCATACTCATATGACAATTCTGCAACCACATCTGGGTAGTGTCGAGAGGCGTGCCCCATCTGACTCTCACATCCCTCGCATTCTTCAATGTAACGGTTTAACACACCTCTCTCAATCATCCACTAACGCCGCTCTTCCTCAAAATCTATTTGCTGATGACCCCTCTTTTGCCTTTTTATTTCTTCTAATTGTGCATAAAGCTGACTCTTTAAGCATATCCAGTGGGCCCTTTCTGTTTCAATCTGCTCCTTCTGCTGATCAAACTCCAATTGTTGCTGGTGCCATCTTCTTCAATGATACTCAAGTCTTCTTGCAACTTATGTATTTCAGCATTTTTGTTCACCTCCGCTCTACTGACTAAACCAATTGTTTGCCAGTTCTTCTTCTAAGCAGGCTGCCTCATTTTTAGCATGCTTAAAATCTTTATCCATGACTCGCAAAGCAGATTGATAATCTTTCTCAATGTTAAACGAATATGAGCGAATCCGGCATCATGGGCTTGTTGTTTGGCTATAATCATATGAGCATGCTCCAATTCCTCTTTCAGCTTTTCTATAGTTCTTTGATCATTTCTCCTCTTGTTCGGCCACTCAGAATTATCTCTAAATGACGAAGGATCATGAAACCAAGTAATATATTTAGGGATCACCTCTCCACGATCTCGGTCCTCTACCATCTCACTGAACTCCGAAACATTACTTGCATACAAAATTTTCATAATTTGCCCTTCTTCTTAAGGTTGATCTTTACCAAAATCATAACAAAACTTGCTTCTATCTCGTGTTTGTGGCACCTCCTGTCGTCGTGCAAGCTGGCGCATTACCCGAAGTGGATCATAAGGATGAACACCATCCAATCCTAGAAGAACCAAATAAGAATGGTATGAAGATTCACAAATGACCTCTTTCGAGGGAAACCAATCATAATTCCATGTGATCTGCTTGGCAAACAAAGTAAGAAGTAGTTCTATCTAGGCGTTAATCCCTTCAGGTAAGTCACATTTTTCAATTCTCTTCTGGTGATCAAAAGTGTGATCGGGCCAAAGCTCACTAAATTTAGAGATCGTAGGATGACGATAAAAATGCTCCAAAAACCATATTTGTAGCAAAATGTTGTAACCATCAAAGTTTTGTGCACCCAATTCACATCCAGTTAAGCCAAATGAAAGAAAGAATCATAGGTACCAAAGTATAATCATCCCCTTTCGAGGTCAGCTCCTCAACTACACCTGCCAACCGGATGTCAATGCATCATTCCCTTTCCGGAAAAACTACACGCCCCAAAAAAGCAACCATAAATGCAAACCTTCTGTGTATCTTCCATGTTTCCTTGTCTTCCTTTGATTTCAGTTTTCCCACATTCCTTTTGAAATTGCATTCGAGGTCGTACAAATGAAATAGAAATCCCAACTTAATCAAGTTGTCTCCTAAACCTTCATGCTGTCCATAGTTTATGTTCAAGAGCTTCAGAAACTTACCCTCATTCACAATGTTTTGGCACTATGGGTCTCTAGCGGCGAATATTACGGCCCCACCCCAGGAAATGGGCGATTTCCTCCAAGGTCGGAGTCATCTTACAGTCAGTAAAATGGAACACATTATTTTAAGGATCCCAATGAGGAATCAAAGCTTCGATCACATCCCTCCTAGGCTTGATCGTCATCATGTGAACAGAATGTCCCAAGTATTTCTTTATCTGGTTTCGCTCATATTCCTTAAAATCTCTCCACCAATCCCACAATAATCGTGGTTTCTGATCAACAATGAACAAATCCGGTATCCCTTCTGACCTGGAACTTTATTCAGACTTACCTCTTCCCCCACTAATGGTGCGCCTGTTTATCCAGACACGGGGTTAAGTTTTTGTTAAATATATTATTGATACAAAAATTTTGATTTCTCGTTTCGAAGGAAAAAGAAAAAATAAAAAATAAAAAATAAAAACCAAACTGTGGGAAAAAAAATTTAGTAATAGCCATAAAAAAACAAAAGACCCAAATAACTTTTTTTTGTTTTGTAAAAAAAACTAATAAAAAATAAACTGGCCTCCTATTTCACATTTTCGATGCAGGTTTCAAGGCTATTTCGACAAAAGACCGGATGCAAGGGCAAAATTGTTTAAAAACTTGACAAAGTGACTATATTATCATTATTTGATAAAAATAAAAAAAATAATAACTAATAATCCATGAAAACCATTTTTTTTATTCCCTTTTTTTCTAATGTTTATTTAAAATGGGTTGAACCTGATGAAGGTTGCCTACATATCTCACATCCGGTGAGAATCAAACCCGCGTAGTTTGGTTAAAATAACTAAAAAAGAAAACTATTTTGAAAATTGTTAGTTTATATACCAAAACCTTTCCAAATTTTATTTTAAGAAATGGTATTTTATGAAAACTTGGAAATGTCCTCTTTCTTTATTCTTTTATTCTATCCTAAAGCCGGTCAAAATTTCAGTGAAGCCTACCAAATAACGTTTCATATAGCACATAGATATGAACATGTTGGTCCAAAAAATTGGTACCTGTCCTAGACGGGCCTGTCCCCTGTGCCTAGCCTCGCTACGTTCAATGCATATGATGCAAATAAAGCGTAACCTACTAGGGATATTCATTGCTTGTGGCTTCTTCTTCTAAGTTTTCAAATCCTAAAGGAGATGGTATCTAGACCTGGCTTACCCGGGTGGACAACCCGGGCCGAGGAGTGTCAAGCGTCACCAGTAGTAGAACAACACTGGCTAGCTAACGGCTCTCCTGCCTAAACATGCGTGACTAAATCTTTCACCAGAAGCTGGTAGGCTAACTGTCTTTATCTCAAGACTGGAGTTTTGTGATGCTGGTAGGCAAACACAACATAACTACCTATCAGAAGACTCAGAGGAGTGCGAGGGAGGATACAATTTATATCACAGTTCAAATAAATGTTAAAGCGGTAAACAAGCGACAAAAAACACATTAGGCTTTCAAATACAATAAAATTCAAAACATGATAAAAGCCAAACAAGAATCAATACATAAAACTCGAATTCTATTAATTGTCTCCAGCAGAGTCGCCACAGTTGTTACATCTCGTTTTTGTCCCACACAACCCTATTACGAGGTTGAGTTAGAAGAGTTTTTCCAATTAAAGTGACGTTTTAAAAAGGGATTATTTATTATTTAGAGTCGCCACTTGGAATTGAGTTTTGGTGTTCCAAGTCACCTTTTATTGGAATCCCTTTTCAAAAGGAAGGTTTGACTCTTAATTTATGGTCTACGAAAATAGAAGACTGGGTAAGAAATTCTGTTGATCGAGGGGAAGGCGTAAGGCACCCCTCGAGTACCGTGGTTTTAGCATGGTCGCTTCTATTGATTAATGTAAGGATTAAATTAATTTTTAGCTATTCTTGTAATTTATTGATTATGGCTTATTTATTGCCGCTTCACTTAATTTATTATATTTTTATTAATTATTTTGACCAAGATGCGATACACAAACAGGGTACTTCCTTGAAATTAAATATTAAACCATGGTAAAGAATGTACACATGATTATAACATAAATATTTTAAATTCAAAAGGTATCAAGATTGGAATGCGCACATGATCCTTTCATTTTTTTAAGCATATCAGTCCAAGGTTCGGGTATGAACACATGGGCTAATAGCATATTTAAAATATTTAATTTTTTTTGTCTCTTTAATATTCAAGATATCTAATAATTGTATATTCTTGTAATTTGGTTGATATTTTAGAATTAATGTATAATATTATTTTACAAAAATAAAAAAAGTGTCAGCTTTATAGCTTCATTAACTTTAAGTGTAATTTTTTTACCCACTATTTAGTTTATTAATTTAAATTCATACAATCTAACTACTAATAACTTCTCAGTAATGCAACATCATCAGCAATGTAAGAAAAATATTCTAACTAAAAGAATATATTTTTAATTATTATTAAAAGCAAAAGGTGAATTAAAGCTTTGAAAGAAGCCATGAAAAATTCGGTTAAATTAATTCTGCAGACTTGCCTATTGTTTGAGAAAAGCTGAAATTATATCTTAATATTATATTAACAAAAATTTCTAACGATGGAGGCATGAGGAAGCAACATAGTAGAGTTTCTTAGAATGAAGTAAATAAGGAAAACCTAAGGGATTCTATAACTATTTTTTCTTATGGTGAAATAAATAATATTTATGTCTCCAAAACGAATTAAAATGGATAACATCGCTCTAAAGCAATTCTGATAAATAATCTGACAAATTAATAAAATTATAGTTACGAGAGGAAAGTCAATATATAAAGATAATAAATAAGATTTTGATTGACCAAGTTTATGCAAATTATCTCAAGGGAAGAAAAATCCAAATCCAAAAAAAACTACGCTAACTTGATCAACATGCCACGAGGATTGAACGTGAAATTATGGAAACGAGTAGATTAAAACTAAGATTAAAAGTGAAGAATAATTTTCAGAAGAGTCCGATTTTTATATGTATGAATAACAAGAAGAAATCGACGCCATCTAAAATATAAAAGAAAGCAAAAGAATAACTGAATTTAAATAAACTAACATCATACATTCAATTATACATTATATTAAATTAACCAAAAAGATTGAATGTTACCTTTTATATGATTTCACAACAAAAGAATATCTACAGATTTTCAAAGTTACAATACTAACCTTTTTAGAACCACGAACACAGAACCGCGAACGAAATCCCAAACTCCGTCTCCAAAAACTCTCTTCCTTTTTTCGTTGCCTTTTTCCTTTCTTTCTTGGTTTTCTTTTGTTTGTTGAAGCCCCCTTTTTTATGTTTAGTTGAAGTGGGAGAAAGAGGTTGAGAAGATCATGATAAGTGGTTAGGATAATTTTGTTTCAATCTTTTAAGATTTATCCACTTTTATTATATTATTACTTACTATTATTATTATTATTATGCTTTGCCTTTTTTTCCGTTAGTTATTATTATTATTTTTTGTTTAATAACTTTTACTTATTCTGTATTAATGAAGAAATTAGAAAGTAAAATGCATAGTTAAAAATATTAGTTAGCTACCTTATAATTAAATATTATATACATAAGAAAATTAAATATTTACATTGTCGTTTAAATTATACTTAGAAAAATGCTATAGATTACATTTAAAATTCTAATTAGATTTTATTAAATTTTTCTTTTATTTAAAATTAGGAGTAAAACTTATACTCTAAGAATGTGAATATATAGTTAGTATATTTTTTTAAAAATAAAATAGACTAAGAGTATGATACAAATTTTAAAATATTAAGATTAGACGTAAAAGAAATATTTACACTAAACTAGTATAGAATTTGGGTGTGGCCAAAAATTAGGTGTTCACACGAATGACTTGATAAGGTCCTTACCAATTCGAGCCTAGTTTCCCTTTATTCGAGTCTCGAGTGTTGAGGGTGACTATCCTTAGAACTAAGTCCTCGATTTCGAAGTGTCGAAGGTTGGTCCTTCTGTTATAATGTCTCTCGATTCATTGGTCTATTGAGCCATCTGAACAAGTGCAGCTTCTCATTTTTTATCTAATAGCTCGAGGCTAGTATTCATAGCCTTGTGATTTTATTCCTCCAATGCATGTCAAAATCCGGTGTTGGGTTCCCTGACCTTGTCTAGAATCAAGGCCTCAGAGCCATATACTAAAGAGAAAGGGGTTGCCCCTGTGCTGGGCTTTGATGTTGTTCGATATGCCCAAAGAACTTCGGGCAAAACTTCTCTCCATTTCCTTTTAGCATCATTCAACTTTTTCTTTAAGTTTTGAACTATAGTCTTGTTTGTTGATTCGGCCTATCTATTTTCGCTCGGTTGATACGATGTTGATAAGATCCTTTTTATTTTGTGTTCTTCGAGGAACTCCGTTACCTTATTACCGATTAATTGCTTCCCTTTATCACATACGACTTTGGTAGGTATCCCAAATTGACACACGATGTGGTCCCAGATGAAGTCTATAACTTCTTTTTCTTTGTCCTTCTTGAAGGCCCGTGCTTCCACCCATTTAGAAAAGTAGTCAGTCATAAAAAAATGAATTTATCTTTACCTGGGTCCATTGGTAGAGGGCCAACGATGTCCATCCCCCATTTCATAAAACGTCACGGGGATAGGATTGAATGAAGTTGCTTTTCGGGCTGATGATTCATCAGCGCAAACCTTTGACATTTATCACATTTGTTAACAAACTCCTTAGTGTCATTGTCCATGTTATCCCATTAATATCCTGCTCTAACAATTTTGAATCAAAGATTCAGCGCCAGAGTGGTTTCCACTAGTGCCTTCGTAGATCTCTCATAAAACATAATCAATTCCCCCGACCCTAAAATACTGCTAATAGTCCATGCAACGTCCTTCTGTATAATGTCCCATTTTCATTCAATATGAACCGAGCATCCTTGGTTCATAAAGACCTTGATTCATTATAGTTCGATAGGAGCTTCCCATTTTTCAAATATTCAACATACTCCTCCAATCCCACGTCAAACTTGTAGAATTTATCTTGGGGTGACTCTACTCGATACAGATCTCAATAATTTGACGATAGTCCCCGGGATAATATCCTCTTCCTCGACTAATGACCCCAAGTTTGCAAGTGTATTGACTTTACTATTTTGTTCTCGCAGTACACCTAGATTCCACTCCTTGAAGTGGTGCAAGGTTACTTGTAGCTTGTCCAGATATCTTTGCATCCTATCTTATCAAACTTCTAAGCTTTTGTTTACTTGGTTCACCACCAACAAAGAATCGCACTTGGCTTTAACGACTTCTGCCCCTAAGATTTTATCTAACTCGAGATCTGCAATCATGGCCTCATACTCGGCCTCATTATTAGTCAACGAAGAAGTTTTGATCGAGTGGCTATTAGTGTTACATGTAGGCAGCTTCAAAACGATGCCAATCGCGGATCCTTTCACATTAGAGGCACCGTTCGTGAAGAGGCTCCATACCCCCGATGATGTACCTAATTTTAGCAGAAGTTCTTTCTCCACTTCGGATACCAGGGTTGGCATAAAATTGGCCACAAAGTCAGCTAAGATTTGAGACTTGGTGACCGTTGGGGTTGATATACGATATCGTGCTCGCCACGTTTGACGACCCTTTCGGCCAATCGGCCCGATAAATCGGTCTTTTGCAAAATATTTCGGAGATGATAAATGGATAACACACATATGGGGTGACGTTGGAAATATGGCTTTAACTTTCTAGATGCGCTTATTAATGCAAGTTCCAATTTCTCTAAACGTGGATATCTAGTTTCAGCATCTCCTAAATTTTGTCTTACGTAATAGACAGGGAACTGCGTAGCTTACTCTTCTCAAACTAGTACACCACTTACCGTTATTTCAGACACTGCCAAATATACATACAACTTCTTATCCACCTTTGGAGTATGAAGCACAGGTGGGCTCGATAAGTAGCATTTCAATTCCTCCAATGTTTGCTGGCATTTCGCGGTCCATGTGAAATCGTTTTTCTTTTTGATAAGGAAAAGAATATGTGACTTCAATCCGACAACCTCAAAATGAATTGCACCAAGGTAGTTATTCGTCCCGTTAGTCTTTCCACGACTTCCATACTGTCTACGCCAGTAATATCCTTGATGGCCTTAATCTGATTAGGATTGATTTCAATTCATCTATTTGATACCATGAAGCCTATAAATTTCCCAAGCTGACCCCGAAGGCACATTTTTTGGGGATAAGTTTCATGTACTTCCTCAAAATTTTAATGTTTCCTGCAAATGAGTCAAATGGTCCTATGTGCACAGAGACTTAACTAGCATGTCATCAATATAAACTTCCATTAACTTACCTATCTGTTCATATAACATCTTATTTACCAGGCATTGGTAAGTAGCTCCTACTTTTTAAACCTGAAGGCCATTACATTGTAACAGTATGTCCCATACTTGGTGATAAACGAGGTCTTCTCCTGGTCTTCCGGGTTCATCTGAATTAGATTGTATCTGGAGTAGGCATCTAGAAAGGTAAGGATCTTATGGCCAGCCATGGCATCGATTATGCGACCGATGTTAGGTAGCAAAAAAGAGTCTTTAGGGCATGTATTGTCTAAATCCTTGTAATCTATGCACATTCTAGGTTTGTTTCTTGTATTAGGGACCACAACTACATTGGCTAACCATTCGGGGTATTTTACTTCCCAAATGGACTCTATTTTAAGTAGTTTATTTACCGCATCCTTTATGAATGCTTGCTTCACCTCGGACTGGGGCCTTCTTTTTTGCTTCACTGGTTTGAATCTGGGGCTGAGGCTTAGCCTGTGTGTTGTTATTTTCAGTGGGGTCCCTATCATGTCTCAATGGGACCAAGCAAAATAATCCATCCTATCGATAAGAAATTGAATGACGTTTTTCGAAGTTTGGGGGTTAACCCCGTTCCAAGGCATATCTTTCATTCGGGTAGATGCTCGATCAATATCACCTATTCCAGCTCTTCGACTGTTGACTTGGTTGCATCTTACTCTTCAAAAACAATGAAAGTTTGAGGAGTAAGGAAATCCTCTTCTTCTTCTTGGATTACCTATTTCTCCAATTCGGTTGAGGCTGGGGACGATGATTGCTATTTGGTTATTTGCTTATATTTTCTGCTCTATTTTTCCGAGGTTAAAGTGCTGGTATTGGGGTCACCTCGTCGATTGCAAACATCTCCTTTGAAATGTGTTGGTCCTCGTAAACTATTTTCTCACCATCCGTCGTCAGGAATTTCATCATTTGATGAAGGGTCGACGGTACTTCCCTCATGTTGTGGATCCATAGCCTCTTGAGTATTGCATATACCTCATGACGCCTTCGATGAAATGGAATATTGTATCATGGATGGTCCCAGTAATGTTTACTAGTAAGATTATCTCCCCCTTTGTTTGTTTTACTTGCCATGTTGAATTTGTTTAAGACTCGAGAAGCAGGCACAATTTGGTCATGTAGGCCGAGCTGTTGTATGACCCTTAATCTGATTATGTTTGCTGAGCTACCTGGATCCACTAGAACACATTTAACTTGAATTTTATTTTACAAAATAGAAATTAGCATGGTGTCATTGTGCGGCTCAGAAATGCCCTCCGCTTCTTCATGATTGAACGATAGGATGCCTTCGTGCACATAACCCTGAGTCCACTTTTTTATGGTAATCAATATCTTGGTACATTTGAATACATGCCCTTGTAGAAGATCGACCCCGCCAACGATCATATGAATTAGATGCTATAGTTCTTCCTACTCATTCTTTCGGCTGCCGTCTCTTTCTCTCAAATGATTTTTAGCTCGATCATAGAGAAAATCTTGAAGGTAGCCCTTATTGAATAATCGAGCTTCCTTCTCCCTCAACTGTCTATAACTTTCAGTCCTATGGCCATCTGCACCATGATATTTACACAATAAGTTTGGATTTCTTTGAGAAGGATCGGTTTGCATGGGTCTGGACCAATTGGTGTCTTTGATCCTTTCGATAGCCTATATGATCCCCGATGCATCGACAATGAAGTTATACTCTGATAACCAAGGTGCTTCTGCGGTATAAGCATGTTTATCAAACCATCCTTACTCATAAGTCCCCGATAATTTTGCCCTTGATCATTTCTTCAATCATTTGGAGGAGGATTGCACCCTGAACTATTATTTCTTCGATCCGCAACATATGGCTAATACCGTTCTTTATTCAACCTCGGTTCCCTATAGGTATCCCTCGGGGTTTTAACTGCCAATCTCTTTGGATGAAATGATCCTGAGGGGGCTCGCAGCTAGTCGTCCTTGACCCTAATCTTCAATTGGTAACGACTATGTACATCTGTCCAAGTTATAGCTTGATACTTGATCAAATTTTTCTTCAACTATCATGATGCAATCGTACTCTGCTCGTTCAACCCCTGGGTAAAAGCTTGCACGGCCTAATCATATGAGACCAGTGGTAATTCCATTTGCTCCATTTGAAATCGGGATACAAACCCTCTTTGTATTTTATCAGTTCTCTATCTTATCTTAAAAATCTCTCATTTCCTTGTTGCAACCTATATGGCCCCGGCGTGTGCCTTATTGAAGGCATTTGCTAACATAGCAAATGAATAAATGGAATTCAGTGGCAAGTTCTGATACCAAATCACTGCTCCTTTTTACAAAGTTCCCCCAAATGTTTTCAACAAAACCAACTCAATCTCATCATAATTTAAGTTATTTCCTTTAATTTTGCATGTGTATGAAGTGATGTGTTCATTAGGATCGCTCGTCCCATTGTATTAGGTATATCGGGCGTACAAAACATTTTATGAATAGGCTTCAAATCCACACTTTGAGGAAATGGCTTTTATACAAACGTTTTGGTATCCAAACCTTTTAAAACCATAGGCCCCTGGTATTTTATCAACATAGGAGTTATATGTCTCCTCTTTTTTGTCATTATCCTTAATCTTTTTCTTTATCGACTTGATTATTTTGGTAAGCTCATCGAGCATCCTCAGAATCGTGGGATCAGTCCCTGACCCATTACCGTTCGATCTTTCTGGCATCGGCTCAGTTCGACGAGTGATTTCTTATTCGACTACACTTGGAGTTTTATGTTGGCTTTGGAACTGAATGATAGCAACATATTAAGCCTGTAGCATCTCTAATATTACGTGGAGACTAACTCCCTCGTCTCTTATACCTTGTGTTCCTTGGCCACCGTTATGGCTTTCCTATGTACACTTCCTCCAGGGTCTGTACCTAAGTCCACATTCAAATAAATGTGTGAATTAAACGTCGACTGATTCTACAATCGACACTTCCCCGAGGTTAATTAGTGGTACACCGACTCCCAGAGCAACTATGTTGTTGTTTTCCCCATGAAATCCAAGATCAGTATCGCCATGTACTGGTGCGTATTGTGAGGTTGACATGTTTTAACATGAGAAAATTTTTTTTTATCAAGAAAACGTGTGAAAATAACGTGTGTTATCAGAATCAATATTGAAACAATGACTATTATCTTTAGCCCCACGGTGGACACCATGTTGTTTACCCTAAAATCCGAGTAATAATTAAACATGTATTGTGGGTTTGAAAATATGTGATTTAATCCAATACTAATTGCTAAACAAGGAATCTAATATTTAAATGAAATAGTAGAGCAACTTAAACCACTGTGAAAACGAAGCTCGGCCTCGAGCTAAGGCAGCCTCAAGGTGGGATTGGCAAGAACAATATAATAATAAGGCAAATCAGAGGAAAAGTAAGCAAGAAAGTGAAGAATGTATATTCTCTTGTCAATGATTCGTCTATTAAAAATGATTGGAATTCCCTTTATATAGTAGGAGAATCCTAAATAAAGTACAGTTCTAGTTGCATTAAGGAATCTTATTATACAACTGTCTAACTTCCTAGTACAATTCTGTTCCGGATTTCACGCCATGATCTCGGGGCCACAACTGTTTAACGATACTATCTTGAGGTTGGTCATACTTGGCCTCAGTTTTCATCAAGCACTTTGATCTTTGAGCCTTGTACTCCGCCATCGGTCTCAAGCCCGGCCTATCTCGAACTTTTTCTTGGGGCGACCCCTCGAGCCTACAAAATCGGGCATACCTAATATCAACCGTACGCACACATTGAGGAAGATTAAAGATAGCATAATAATGGAAACGCGAGATATCTATGACTGGCCCAGAATCGTGATGGAAATCTCGGAACGGATCAAATCACGAAAGATTATTTAGCCCATCATGGGATTTACTTATGTAATTAGAAGTGTACCATAAATAGGTTTTCTCTACTATATAAAGAGAGTGCGAATCATTTTTTAACCATCTTACATTCATGCATATCAAAGAAATAAAATAATGTTTTCTCTAATTCTATCCTGCTTATCAGTTGGTTTCATAACTCTACTCTCACTCACTCAGTTCGAGAGAGACCTAGCTCGAGGGATGAATTGTATTTCAATATTGGTTTGCTTTACTTTGTTGTTTATTTCTACTATTAATCATCATATTTATAATTGGTGCTAGGTGAAATTACATATCCTTAAAATCACTTATAAGTTTAATTGTTATCCAATTTTTAGGGTAAACAGTTTGGTGCCCGCCGTGGGGCTAAGGACAATAGTGATTTCCTAGTATTAATTCTCATAACACACACTACTTTACGTTTGTTGTTGTAAATGTCTTTGATTTCAGGAATCAACATGTCAAATATCCAAGTAGCACGTACTCACTCAGACAATGGCCTTGGTTTTAATGGCGAGAATGAAATATAGCCACCCCGCAAAATAGAGTATTTACTATCAACCCCGATGGAGGCCGACCATAGACTTAGTCGATGTCAACTCCCATATTTCCATAAATTGGAATTTAGGTGTCCTCCCTGAAAATAGCATCTGCAGAGATGCTCGAACAACGAATCAGAACGCACAAAGTGATGAAGAAGATGGAATTAACCTTCAAATGATATTCGAGATGTTGCATACTCAACAAGCTGTAATAGCACTACTCCAAAATCAGAATCGCGCACCCAGTAGGATCGAGCTTGAGCAATCACTACAAGTTGTTCATAGAGCTGAGCTAGTGCCAAAAAGATCAAATGAAGGAGAAGCAAAGACTAACCTCGCTACCAAAAAATGCTTGAGGCATTGACAAAGCGGATCGAGACAGGGTAAAAGAAGATCGAGGAAAATGATAAGAAGGTGGAAACTTATAACTCCGGGGTTGACCAAATCCCGGGGGCACCATCAGTACCGAAAGAACTTGATACCAAAAAGTTTGTCCTAAAATCTTTCCCCTCGAGTGCGGCTCCAAAGCCAATCTCCAAAAGGTTCTGTATGCTCAAGATTCCGAAGTATAACGGGATAACAGATACAAACGAACACGTCACCTCTTATACGTGCACCATTAAGGGAAATAGATAGGAAGATTACGAAATTGAATCTGTTTTGCTGAAGAAATTCGGAGAAACTCTGGGTGCTATGATATGGTGTTATAATTTACCAGCTAACTCTATTGATTCATCTATTGTGCTTGCATATTTCTTTGTAAAGGCGCATGCTGAAGCTATTAAATTTGCAACTAGAAAGTCGGACTTATTCAAGGTAAGGCAAAAAGATAAAGAAATGCTCAGGTAATTCTTATCCCAATTTCAAATGGAACGGATGGATTTGCCACCGGCACCGATGATTGGGATGTTCAAGCCTTCACTCAAGGTCTCAATGAACGGAGTTCCATAGCTTAGTAGAAATTAAAGCAGAATTTGATCGAATATCTCACCATCACTTGATCTGATGTACATAATCGATATCAATCAAAGATTAGGGTCGAAGACAACCAACTAGGGGATCCCATCGATTTGATTTACCCCAACTAGCATGTGGATAGAGTTAATGGGACGTAGACCAAGAACCACGATCGAACAGAGATCAATATTAGTCATATGGTATAGAACGAAAATACAGACCTAGGCGCAACCTCGTTAGGAGTGAAAGAAGGACTGATTGGGGATAGAGCTCCCGAGGGATCATGAGCAAGAGTGGTTTTGATAGGGAAACCGGGTCTAAAAAAACACCTCGATTGTCAGAATATAACTTTAGTGTAGATGTTTCGCCATAGTATCGGCCATTGGATGTATCAAATATACAAGGTGGCCTTGACCTATGGATACCAATCCGGCCCAGACAAACCCAAACGAAATACGCAAACACCATGGCACCTATGGCTATAAAATAGAAGACTACAGACAACTAAAAGGAAGTATCCCGATTATTCAACAAGGGGCACCTTCGAGAAGTTTTATGTGATCGAGCCAAGAACCACTTCAAAAACAGGATTCAAACACATAGAACGAGCTCGAAGAGCCATAACATGTGATTCACATGATAGTTGGAGGAGTCGATTTTCCTTAAGGACCGGTAGTTAATTGCACCAAGGTGATGATCACAACGGAAAAGCAAACTCGGGATTACTTACCTCAAGAAACCTTGTCTTTTAACAACGAGGATACAGAAAGGATCAAACAACCTCCCAATGATGCAATGGTAATATCTATCCTTATGAATAAAATTCAAGTTAAACATGTGTTGATTGATCCAGGTTGCTCGGCAAACATTATTCGATCAAGGGTCGTAGAGCAACTCGGACTCTAAGATCAAATTATGCTAGTGACTCAAGTACTTAATGGCTTCAACATGGACCACCATAGGGGAATTATTTTTCCGGTAAATACGGTCTGTACCATCCAAGAAACAAAGTTCCATGTGATTGAGGGTGACATGAGGTACAACACAGTGCTCGGAAGGCCTTGGATCCATAAGATAAGGGTAGTGCCCTCGATGCTTCATCATGTCCTGAAGTTCCCAACACCGAAAAGAATCAAAACAGTGTTCGGTGAAAAACCTCCGCCAAAGAAATGTTTGGGATTGACGAAGTAATACCGGTATCGGTGCTTTCATCGCAAAAGGATCATAGAGAAGAGAAAGCAGGAAGTCAAATAGCAACCATAGTCCGACTTCGGCCTGATGGGATGCAGGAAACTTTTGAGGATGATGATTGTATGATACCTCGATTCTTCACACTCCCCGATGATTCTGACGCAACAAAGTCGACGGTCAAAGAGCTGAAACAAGTCATATTGATTGACAATCTGCTCGATCGAAAGGTATATCCGGGCACGAGGTTAACTCCCGAGCTTAGGAAAAAACTTATTCAATTCCTTCTATATAACATAAATTGTTTTTCTTGGTCCTATCTTGATATGACATGAATATAATAAGTAGGGATTTTGACCGCTTATTTGCTCTCTTTTACTCGCGTTTTAGCTCAAAATTGCTTAAAGGTATTTATGGAAACTAACGAAATGTGCTTACTTGCAGGAATGTTGGAAAATGAGCCAAAAAGTCAAAATCAACTCATAAAGGAGTCAAAATTGAACAAGAACCAAAGCTGGGCAAAAAGGCTAGCAGTGGGGACCACACAATTCTAGTGCAACCGTAAAAGGAATAGTGTTTTGGCCATCTCAGAGACTATCGACCGCGCCAAAAATATGCGGCTAGAGCAAGTCAAGTGTGGCCTCAATCATTGGAAAATCAGAGAGTTGGTTCAAGACAAAAAGTAGAGGAGTGCGGACCGTACCACTTTTGGGCGGCCGCATAATCAAACCTGCGGCCACACACACTTTTATGCAGATCGTAGAAGCCTGAAGTCCCAAGTTCAAATTCCCAAAGACTACAGACTACATGATGATTGTGCGGCCGCAGGAGCCGTCTATGCGGACCGAACCAGAATTATGCAGCCGCACTACTTTCGTAGGGGCATTTTGTCCCATCTTTTCAGCTTAGTATAAATAGATTTTTTTTATTTTTAGGTACAATTTAGTTTGCAGTTTTGCACCTGGGCAATTTTCTTTACTTCTTTGAGTAATTTTGTACTAGATTAAATTCTAAATATTAGATTTTCTTCGTCTAATCAATTATTATGCATTCTATGTTAATTTCTTCTTGCCTTTCTTTATTTTTATGCGCAGCTTAACATTTAACTAAGGTTGTAGTTCAACCCTAGTGTGGTATTCAATGAGTATTTAATTTTAGGACTTGTTAGTGATTGGATTTGTGATATTTCGCCTTTTTTATGCTTGAATTCTAAATTAATGGTTGCAAACATTGATTCGTGCCTATTTGACCTAGTCTTTACTTGAGAAAGAGAGACTAAGTCTAGGAAAACTTGGCAAACAAGGAATTGGGTTGAATTTAAGAAATTGATAGCCCCAATTAAAAGGTCAAATCTAGAGATAGTAAGACCCAACTTGAGCATAGATCACTTGATTTGTGCAATACTCATTTAGGCTTGAGAAAGTTGAATTGGGAAAAATCACTCAAACTATCGAGATGTATGAGTGAGCAATTGCGTGCGATTGCTATATTGTAATCCTGATTATTCAATCCAGCACAATAGTTTACAGCCTCTTAGGTAGCCACCTAGGTGTAAGTCACGGCCCTAGATCCTTTACCAGTTGTAAAAACCAAAACCGAAAACGTTGTCTTCTATTTTATTAATTGTAATCATTAGCCAAAAGTAGAATTATACACAACCAATGCATATGTGAATGTGCAATCTAAGGCACATCATACATTCATACTAGGTTTATACCTAATCCCGTATCTAACTCCCCGAGGAATCGACCCTGACCTATGTTGGGATTTATTATTGCTTCGACGGCCTCACTACCTTAAATTGTGGTGCGAGTTTGGATGAGATCAGAATCCCACCAGAGATCACTACTCATCGTTTAAGCTTGGACACAAAGTTCCATCTAGTAAAGCAAAAGAGAAGGCCCCAATTCGAGGTTAAGAATGGATTCATCAAGGACGAGGTAACCATACTTCTCAAAATAGGGTCCATTCGGGAAGTAAAATATCCTGAATGGTTAGCAAATGTAGTGGTGGTCCCTAAGCAGGGAAATAATCTTAGAATGTGGATAGACCATAAGGACTTGAGCAAGGCATGCCCTAAGGATTCTTTACCTTTGTTGAACATCGATCGCATGATCGATGCCACGACCGGCCATGAGATTCTTAGTTTTTTTGATGCCTACTCTAGGTACAATCAAATACACAGAACCCGGAGGATCAGGAAAAAACTTCATTTATCTCTAAATAGGACACCTATTGTTATAATATAATGCTGTTCGGACTAAAAAATGTTGGTGCAACTTATCAATGCCTAGTAAATCGAATGTTTGAAGAACAAATAGGAAAATCTGTGGAAGTTTATATTGATGACATGCTAGTTAAGTTCCTGCGAGCATAGGACCATTTGAAATATTTGCACGAGACTTTGACATACTAAGGAGGTACAACATGAAACTCAACCTAGAAAAGTGTGCATTCGGGGTCGGCTTGGAAAGTTTCTCAGCTTCATGGTGTGCAATCGGTTGATCGAGATCTACCCCGATAAAATCAAAGCTATTGAGGATATCAAAGTCGTAGATAATATGAAGACCATGCATAGGCTGACTGGGCGCATAGCCCCCTATAACGATTCATCTCGAGGTCCTTAGATAGGAGCCATCGGTTCTTCTCACCACTTAAGAAGAAGAGCAAATTTGCATGGACCCTGGAATGGGAACAAGCCTTAGAAGAACGAAAACAATACCTGTCAAGCCCTCCACTACTTTACACCCCGAAAGAGGATGAGAAACTCTACTTATACTTGGCGGTCTCAAAAATAGTAGTAAGTGGGCTCCTAGTTTGAGAAGAGCAAAGTACGCAATTCCCTGTTTACTATGTTAGTCAGAACTTAAATGAGGCCGAGACCTGATATCCACATTTAGAGAAATTAGCACTTGCTTTAATAAGTGCTTCTAGTAAATTAAATCCATATTTCGAATGTCACCCAATATGTGTTGTGAATGCCTATCCCCTTCGTAATATTTTGCATAAACACAAACGTTTAGGGCGATTGGCCAGATGGGCCGTAGAACTCAGTGGGTACGTTATTGAGTATCAACCTCGAACAACCATCAAGTCCCAAATCTTAGCGAACTTCACGGCTGACTTTACGCCAGCCCTTGTACCCGAGGTTGAAAAGGAATTGCTTTTAAAATCGGGTACATCATCGGGGGTGTGGATCCTCTTCACGGACGATGCTTCGAACATGAAAGGGTCCATGCTGAGCATCATTTTGAAGCAACCCACAGGTAACATAGTTAGATAGTTTATCAAAACTTTGAAGTTAACTAATAATGATTCTGAGATGAGGCCATAGTTGCAAGTCCTGAGCTGGCTAAATGTTAGGGAGCAGAGGTCATGGAGGCGAAATGTGATTCCCTACTTATGGTAAACCAAGTCAACAGAACTTTCAAAGGCCGAAAAGATCATATGTAGAGATACTTGTACAAGCTGCATGTAACCTTACAAGTTTGACTTGGACAAGCTGCATGTAACTCTCGAGATTAGTAATCGAAGAAGTCCACGCCGAAATAAACACTACAAGTTTGACCTGGGATTGGAGGAAAAGCTACATTCAATACTTAAAGAACAGGAAGCTTTCGCTAGATCCGAAAGAGTCAAGGACTCTACGTATGAAGGAAACACGATTCGCTATGGCGATATGTTTAGGACTGGGAGACACTGACTATGTCATACAGGAGATTTATGAAGGCACTTGTGGGAACCACTCTGGTGCCAAATCACTGGTTCACAAAGTTATCACGTGGGGTACTATTGGGCAAATATGGAAAATGATACAAAGGAGTTCATTCGAAAAGGCATCAAAAGTATACACCGATGATTCATCAGCCTGGGGAGCAGCTCCACTCGGTCTTATCCCCATGGCCGTTCATGAAACGGGGAATGACGGACATCGTCGGCCTTCTACCATCGGCCCCAGGTAAATCTCTGTTTATTTTATTTATAACTGATTATTTTCCTAAGTGGGTTGAAGCACAGAGTATTGACAAAGTTAGGGAAAATGAAGTCATAGACTTCATTTGCGACCACATTATATGTCGATTCATGATGCTTGCCTAGATTGTGTGCGACAACAAAACAATTCATTGGCAAAAAAGTAACTAAATTTCTCGAGGATCACAAGATCAAAAGGATACTATCAATACCATTCCATCCCAACAGGAACGGACAAGCCTAATAGACCAACAAAACCATCATTCAAAATCTTTAGAAAATAATCACTGAAGCTAATGGAAAATGGACAGAAATATTGCCTGATGTTCTTTGGGTGTACCACACAACTTCGAAATCCAGTACGGGGGCAACACCGTTCTCTTTGGTCTATAGTGCCAAAGCTCTTAACCCAGTCAAGGTCTGGGAACCTAGCCTTAGGTTTCGATATACGACAGAAGAATCAAATAATGAGGCTATGAAGACAAGCCTAGAATTGTTGAATGAAAGACACAAGGCCGCCCTTGTTCGATTGGCCGTATAAAAACAATAGACTGGAAGGTACCATAACAAAAGAACCAATCTTCGACACTTTAAAATAGGAAAATTGGTGCTAAGAAAAGTCACCCTCAATAGTCGAAACTTGAACGAAGGAAAACAAGTTCCAAACTGAGAGGGACCATATCAGGTCCTCGATATTATCGGAAAGGGATCCTACAAGCTTGGCACGATACTAGCAACTACCAAACAATTGGAATGTATCACTCCTAAAGCGATATTACTGCTAAGGTACGACCTCCATTTTCATATATATTTTAAGCTAACCAATTGCAGGTGTTCGATCAGAAACGACGATGGGTCCTTTAGCACGAAGTCTTTAGGTCTGAAAGCATGCATTGCATTCTTTTTCCCTTAGACCGATTTTGTCCAAATTGGGTTTTCCGACGAGGTTTTTAATGAGACAACCATTGATCGTGCTAGCTTAGAACAATTTAACAGTATCTGAGGAGTCTTTACAATCAACCTCGAATACTGGGGGCATTACTCTTGAATGTCAACTTTGTTGCAAGGAAATTAATTCGTAACAGCGAGGTCCCGATAGATAAAGTTTGTAAGGAACACAAGATCGAATAAACCGAGCAACATCTTTGCCCTCGGACTCACTCATGCTCCAGGGATCATGATCATCAGAAGAGTTAATGTCTTGGCTTCAGCTTCAGGCTCTTTTGCATCTTTGATCTCGGCAGTGAGATCTAAGCCACCCAGTATATTTAATATTTCCTTCAAGGGTTTGCACTTAACAAAATACCATGAAATTATGTCCTAGTACTTTCAAATAAGTTCATGGAAATGTGCATAGTATATTATAATCTTTTCTGCAAGAAAAATTATTGTACTACTGAACTTTTATTTTCCTTTTCTGCCTGACTGTTAAATAATAAGAGTAGTAAAATTGTTTAGATGAGTAAATATATATAGCAAATCCAATTTTCTTTGCAGAAATAATTTTACCAGTAGAAAATTTTTGATATTTACTTAAGATGTTATTGAGGAAAAATATAACGTGCGGCGAGATTTTATGTACACTCTCTCCATTAAAGATAATATTTGCCAATTCTCTGTATTTCAAAATAAAGTCCTATTTTAGTCAACGATATAGTAAGGAACAGTGACTTATCAAGAGTATATATCACTTATAAATGAGTACCAACAAATATTAAGAAAAATGAGTTATCAATCGTGTACCATTTACAAAAGATTGCCAACAAAAAAAATAAGGAGCATGAGGGACGAATCGAAAACTCTTGCTCTCATTTAAATGAAATTTATAAAATTAGTGTTCGTATGTAATGAAGGAGACTAACTGTCACGCCCTAAATTAGGGGAGGCACGACAGGACCTCGATACTGAATTTGTTCGAGTCAGTCACTAAATATACTAATTAACTAAATTGGGCGCCCAATAGATCGGGCAGAACAACATTTGAAATACTAAGCATGGACCAATAAGGTCATGACCTGAATAACAATAAGCCATATAACCAATGTAGACGAGCCAAAATAATAAAGTACTAGCTGGCCGACGAGGCCACGATTGGAGACATACATGCCCACACACATATATATACATGCCAAGCCTATGGGCTGGACACTGGAAGCTGCAAAAAGAAACCCAAAATACTATGTCCAAAATAGCCTCTAAGAGTGTCATAAGCACAGTCGAGACAAGGCCCCGACTATATCCAAACTATACAACGAAAGTAACCATCCTATGACAACTTCAGGAAGAGGTGGAGCTCACTAACTCACAGCTGCACCTCGAAATCCTAGCAGAGGGGTCGATCAGAGTCACTACCTGGACCTGCACGCATGAAACAAAAATAAAATGTCCCCTGACAACGGGATATCAGTATGAATAAAAATGTACTGGTATATAAGGTGAAAAGTAGAATTATACATAGCTGATGTAAAAAAATAATAGAGATACCACCTGACACTGAAACTCTGATAGCCTCCATGAACGACATCCGACCTCATAGTAATCAAATATGCATGGTATGCTCGTGTAATCTTATGTCATGAATACATATAAATTGATGCAAATACATGATATACCCAACCAAATTCTAGCAGTGATGGTCTCTTTCTGTAGCTAACCGGTATCATATCGCCAACCTGTGGCCATCTGTACAATATATAGTTTTTCAGGAAAATAGGCCCCTTACCTCCGATTATAGCTCGAAGTTCATGCATAATATGCCATGTATGATATGAACTTTGAATTCACATAAATAGGCCATACCGATAACTTAGCCAATCTTGGCTCATAGGTACTCTTATTCTCATGATCTCATAACCACCTTCGTATCGCATACAATTGTCTCGTGGAACATCATATGTTTTCTTTTCTTTTGAATAATCTTGAAAACTTAACTCGACTTTTAGAAAGATAACTTAACTCGTAAGATGTTCATAACAAGCTTAAGGTGCTTCACTTAATCCTTATACCTGATTTCTTGATATTTAATAAAAGAAAGTATTTCAAAAAAATCAAGTGTTTTAGTAGTTTAAATAAAAATTTATATTTGAGATTATTGAAAATTGACGAGTCACTTAAGAGATTTTAAAATACACTTTAACAAGGTAGAAGGACTGATCGCAAATATTAAATGTCTTTATTTGTTTTAGTCACACAACCCAAAGATGAATAAGAATTTATATATATAGACATATAGTTAAGAAAGCCGACAAAATGACATATATAGATGTCGAATACCGTATTTAAACCGAATGAGTGGAACATCAATGTAATAGTCATGAAAATATTTCAACTATTATCCCAATGCCTTTCACAGAAGAACTTTATAGCAATAGAATAATAAAATATCATATTTGACGTCTTAGGAATTTTCCAGAATTCGTGCTAAAAGGAAGGACGGAGCTTAGCCTTAACATACCTTTCCAACGAACGTCCAAATGCCTGTAGTTCCCCCACGAAAGTTGTTCTTTACGTCCTAAGTTTCACAAACACTATGTATATGCAGCATACATGCACCTATAAACAATTCATAATTGAGTTTAAATTGGCAGATTTGCCATATGACCCTAACTTGACGAAACGTCCGTAGAACTTTGTAAAAATGATCATAAAAGAGTCCCAGATGATTTCCTTGGCATACAAAGAATAAATTCCGATGAAACAGAAAGGACAACGGATTCCTCTTTTCCAAGAATAGCTCCAAACACATCTAATAGAAGGGGGGGGGGGGAAACGAGTGCAAAGCGTAGAGATTGTGTTTCTAGGCACAGAGGAAAATTTTAACAGTAGAAATCGTTAAAAACGCATCTTAATCACTCAAGAACACCATGGAACCCTCTCTTCAGCTTGCTCACTGTTTTGGGACTAAAATGAAATTTTTTTTAGGGTTTAAAAGTCGAGTTTACCAACTTATACCACTTGTTTGACCCGACCCGGTTCGCGACCCGGTTTCAGCCTGGACAGTCTGGGTTAAAACTGTCATAACTTTTTACTCCAATGTCCATATGATGTGAGATTTTTTTAGGTGAAAACTAGACTCGTAGACCCTTCGATTCGATGGGTGTGGGTCTAAAACTCTTTATATATTATGATAAATAATCTGATACATTTGACCCAAAATTTAGAAAATTTATTAGAGAAATTTACGTTACTTTTTCCGACCTTTGTTTCGCAACTTGCTTGACTGTAAAACATAACATGTGACTAGTGTAATATAACCATGCCACGTTACGTATAATACGTAAGAGAAGAGGAAAAAAACATGGGGTCTCACAGTCTCCCTCCCCCCCCCCTCCAAGAACATTCGTCCGCGAATGGGCAAGTCAATTCTTTGGTTTCATTTCTTTTCCGCTAATACGTTATTTGCGAGGATATATTTGTTTCATTTGCAAATTTTAAATCAAATCCTGAAGATTCCAACTACTAGGCTTCGTATAGCTATCTCGCAATAAGAAATTTAAATTGCACTTTCAAGTCATTCAAAATTCAATTAAGTTGTTGTAAAGAAATAATTGCCAATTATTTAAATGCGACTCACCTTAAGTTGTAAATAGGTGGGGGTACTTCTTCCTCATTTCCTCCTCATCTTCCCAAGTCATTTCCTCGATGTTTTTATTTCGCCATAACACTTTCATGGAAGCTACTTCTTTAGTTCGAAGCTTTCTTACCTGCTGATCTAAAATAGCTACTAGTACCTCTGCATAAGATAAGTCTTTAGCAATGCGAATATCCTCAATAGGTGTAATACATGAAGGATCTCCAATGCACTTCCGCAACATAGATACAGGAAACACAGGATAGGCTGCTTCCAATTCTGAAGGCAAGTCAAGCTCATACGCTACCTTACCAATCCTCTGAATATTCTTATATGGTCGAACATACCTGGGGCTGAGCTTCCCCTTCTTCCAAATCGCATGATGCCCTTCATATGCGATACTTTCAGGAAAACCCAATCTTCTACATCAAACTCTAAGTCTCGTCGTCGAACATCTGCATAAGACTTCTGCTGACTTTGTGCTGTACGCAGCCGGTCTCTAATAAGGTTTACCTTTTCCATTGCTTGCTAGACTAAATTGGGACCTAGCAATCCTGCTTCCCGGACCTCGAACCAACCAATCGCTGACCTACACTTCCGCCCATATAGTGCTACGTAAGGGGCCATCTGAATACTATCTTGGAAGCTGTTATTATAGGCGAACTCAATAAGAGGTAGATGATCATCCCAACTTCCATTAAAATCTAGCACACAAGCACATAACATATCTTTAACTGTCTGAATAGTACGCTCTGCCTGTCCATCAGTTTGCACATGAAAAACGGTGCTATGATTTACCTGCGTGCCTAGTCCCTTTTGAAAAGATTTCCAAAAATGTATTTTAAATTGAGCCCCTAGATCAGAGATAATAGATAATGATACTCCGTGAAGGTGAACAATCTCTCAAATGTAAAGCTTGGCACAATCCTCGGCTGAATATATCATCCTGACTGGCAGGAAATGAGCAGATTTTGTAAGCCCATCAATAATTACCCAAATAGAATCATACCTCTGTAGAGTGCGAGGCAAACCAGTGATGAAGTATATATTTATCATGTCCCATTTCCATAATGGAAGTTCAATATACTGAGTTAGGCCTCCAGGCCTCTGATGTTTGGCTTTAACTTTTTGGCAGTTGGGATATTGGGATACCATCTCTGCGATAGCTTTTTTTCATTCCATTCCACCAATAGATATGTCAAAGGTCCCGATACATCTTTGTCTCTCTGGGGTGAACTGCATATCTAGAGTAATGGGCCTCCGAAAGAATCTTGACGTGGAGCTCTCCAATTGTCGGTACGCATAAGCGGCCCTAGTATCTAAGGACTCCATCTCATGTTAGCTCAAATAAAGTTTATCGCTGCGTGGAATACTTTCTCTAAGTTTTATTATCTCAGGATCCTCGTGTTGTCGCTTATTCATTTCAATAACAAAAGAAGATTGTGATGTATTTTGAACGAGAATGCGTCAACCCTCTGCGTCTATCAAACGCACCTGCAAATTAGCTAGCTGGTATAGATATTTGTTCATCTTGACCTTATCAGCTTCAACATGGCTTAGAATACCCATGGACTTCCGGCAAAGGGCATCAGCAACAATATTAGCTTTGTCAGGTTGATATAAAATATCAACATCATAGTCCTTTAGTAATTCTAGCCATCTTATTTGTCGTAGGCTTAGCTCCCTCTGTTTAAATAAATGCTGAAGGCTCTGGTGTTCGATGAAAACATCAATATGAACCCTATATAGATAATGCCGCCAAATCTTTAAGGCGAAGCCAACTGCAGCTAACTCAAGATCGTACGTAGGATAGTTCTCTTCATGTTTCCACAAGTATCTGGAGGCGTACACGATAACCTTAATATGCTGCATAAGAACACACCCTAGGAAAATTATCGAGGCATCACAATATATAACATAATCCTTGGTGCCATCCGGAAGAGTCAAGACAAGTGCCTTCGTAAGCCTTTTCTTTAGCTCCTGAAAACTTTGTTCACATGCCTCAGTCCACTGAAACTTAGCTCCCTTATGTTTCAGTTTTGTCAATGGTGCATAGATAGAGGAAAATCCCTCCACAAACCTTCGGTAATATCCTGCCAAGCCTAAAAAGCTGCGAACCTCTGTCTGATTCAAGGGCCTCGGCCAAGTCATCACAGCTTCAATCTTTTGGCCATCAACCTTGATACCATCGCCGGTAATACATGACCAAGAAAAGCTACAAAAGTCAGCCAAAATTCACATTTAGAGAATTTAGCAAATAACATGCAGTCCTGGAGAGTCTGCAATACAGCTCGCAAGTGGTCTGCATGCTCGGCTTTCGATCGTGAATATATCAGGATGTCGTCAATAAATACAATCACAAATTCATCCAAGAATGGTTTGAATACATGCTTCATATGATCCATAAAGGTTGTTGGGGAATTCGTAAGCCCGAAGGACATGAAAAGGAAATTCAAAACGGCCATACCTCGTCCTAAATGCTATTTTTGGGATATCAATATCCCCGACATGTAGCTGATGATAACCGGATCGCAAGTCAATGTCCGAAAAGCATTTGGCACCTTGTAACTGGTCAAACAGGTCATCAATCCATGGAAGAGGATACTTATTCTAGCTAGTGACTTTATTTAGTTTCATACAGTCAATACACATCCGCAGGGAGCCATCTTTCTTTCGAACAAAGAGCATCGAAGCACCCCATGGGGATTTACTTAGCCTAATAAAGCCTTTATTGAGAAAGTCCTTCAGTTGTTCCTTTAATTCCCGTAGTTCTGCAGGAGCCATTCATTAGGGAGGATGGACATAGGCTGCGTATCAGGAAGAAAATCTATAGGGAAATTGATTTCCCTTTCGGGGGGAATTCCTGAAGCTCGTCAGGGAATACCGTCGGGAATTCATTCACAATAGGAGCTGATTGAAGAGTTGTTGGCTCCTTTTCTATATCTCTGGTATGAACCAGATGGTATATACAACCTTTAGCAATAAACTTCTGAGCCCTAAGGTATGAAATAAACTTACCCTTAGGCGTGGCTGTATTACCTTTCCATTCAAGGACAGGCTCACCAGGAAAATAAAATCGGACCAACTTTGCACGACAATCAATATTAGTATAACAAGCTGCCAACCAATCCATACCTATAATGATATCAAAGTCTAGCATAACCAATTCAACTAATTCTACAGAGGTTGGACGGTCATTAATTAACATTGTACAACCTTGATAGATATGATTATCTACAATAGAGTCGCCAACTGCGTAGATACCTCAAGTGACTATGGCAACAACCGATCTCATGTAAAGCTTACCAGCAGTAAATGGAGTAATATATGAAAATGTAGAGCCAGGATTTATCAATGCATAACTGGCATGAGAATGAATTTTCAATATACGCGTGACAACATCTGGGGATGCTTGTGAATCATGTCGGCCTATGAGTGCATAAAAGCGATTCTAGCCACCACTAGAACCTAAGGTGTCTCCTCCACTTCTCCCCCTACCACAGCTCTGAGTAGTATGTGGACTTGGTCGGGGAGCAAGTACTGAGGGCGAAGAGGCTGCTGTGGATCCTGAAGGCTGAGCTGGTGCATCTCTGCCTAATCCCAGGCACTGACTAATAAAATATCCTGTATGCCCATAATAATAACATGCACTCGAAGCTTGTCTACACTTCCCGGTGTGTAGCTTACCGCACTGAGTACATGGAGGAGTAGGTTGTCTCATTTTTGAGGAATTCTCCTGTCGACGACCCTCATGCTGGCCTGAGCTCTGCCCCGGTCCTGACGGAATATATCGATTAAACCGCTAGCCCTGCATATGTGGTGGGAAACTACCTGTTGATCGAGGTGGATATCAATGGAGTAGGGGCCTAATATCACCATGTGGCTCCTTATAAGACCCCGTAGTACGAGCCCTCTTACTCTGCTCCCTATCTCTACGAGTATCACGAATCTGACGGGAAAGGTCCTCTGTAGTCTGAGGGAAAGCCTGTATGCGGGAAATATCTACATCATCCGATAGGGATGCTACCCTACAGTCTCTAATTAGATGATCTGTCAAACCATGCACATAATGATGAACTCTAGTCCTCATGGTGCGTATGATAACTGGTGCATACCTCGCCAAAGAATTAAACTAATGGATATAATCCTTCACACTCATATCCCCCTGCTTCAGGTTAAGAAACTGGTAAAGACGGGCCTTTCGAGCCTCCGTGGCAAATAATAGGCTAAAAAGCCTCAGAGAAGTCCTCCCATTCTACTGGTGGAGCATCATGTCATCTAGATCTCTCCCATGCCTCATACCATAGGACGGTTACATAACGTAGTCGAAAAGAAGCCAACTCCACATCCTCGGTGACGGAGGTCTGCATCACCCTCAATACTCTATAAATCTGGTCTATAAAGTCCTGGGGATCCTTAGTGGAACTGGATCTTGTAAATAATGAAGGGGCCAAGTGAAGAAACTCTCGTACTGTCGAGCTTCCTGTCTGATCTCTTTGGGCATATACTCCCAATTCTAGTTGTCGCTTATGAATAGAAACTATCCAAGTCAGATCCTGAACTACCTCCCTCATCCCCTGCTCCCCAGTCTCTGATGGGGGAACAACAGGTGCTGGAGGTCCTGTGTCTCTAACTGCCTCAGGTACTAATGGAACTGGTGAGGTTGGGGGTACTACATCTCCCTGGGCTCCAACAAGTGCTGGGGAAGCTAAAATTAGAGGTACTGGAGACTCACTGTGTGCCTCTAAGGGAAATCTATCCCTCTAACCCCGTGGGAAATGACTGGTACCTTCCCCAGGATCCATACCTATCTCTCGCTTTGCTATCTCCTGAGCGTAGGTAGCCTGTTAGATAAGAAACAAAAAGCACGATTTAGATTTCATATGTTCTTACAACTTCGCTCAATAGCACGGCTTGTGGACTCCTTGGGATACGACCTACACAGACACCAAGTTTGTCACGCCCCAAACTAGGGGAGGCACGACTGGCCCTTGATACTATATCTGATCAAGTTAGCCACTAAACATACTAGCTAACTAAACTGGGGGCCCAACAGATCGGGCATCATAACATCTAAATACTAAGCCAAGACTATTAAGGTCATGACTTGAATAGCAATAAGCCATATAACCAAAAGTAGATGAGCCAAAATAATATAGTACTAGCTGGCCGACGAGGCCGCGATTGAAGACATACATGCCTACACACATATATATACATGCCAAGACTATGGGCTAGAGACTGAAAGCTGCAAAAAGAAACCTAGAATACTATGTTTACAATAGCCTCTAAGAATGTCATAAGCACTGTCAAGAAAAGGCCCCAACTATACCCAAACTGTACAACAAAAGTAACCATCATATGATAGCTCCAGGAAGAGGTGGAGCTTACTAACTCACATCTGAACCTCGAAATCCTAGTGGAGGGGTCGATCAGAGTCCCTTCTTGGACCTGCACGCACGAAATAAAAATGCAGTGTCCCCAGGCAACGGGACATCAGTATGAATAAAAATCTACTAGTATATAAGGCGGAAAGTAAAATCATACATAGCTGATGTAAAAAAATAATAGAGATACCACCTGACACTGAAATTCTGATAGCCTCCATGGACGACATCCGACCTCATAGTAATCAAATATGCATGGTATGCTTGTGTAATCGTATGTCATGAATACATATATATTGATGCAAATGCATGACATACCCAACAAAATTCTAGCAGTTGCGGTCACTTTCTGTAGCTAACCGGTATCATATTACCAACCTGTGGCCATCAGTACAATATATAATTTGTCGGGAAAGTAGGCCCCTTAACTCCGATTATGGCTCGAAGTCCATGCATAATATGCTATGTATGATATGAACTTTCAATTCACATAATAGGCCATAACAAGAACTTAGCCAATCTTGGCTCATAGGTACTCTTATTCTTATGATCTCATAATCACCTTTGTATCGCATACAATTGTCTCGTGGAACCTCATGTTTTTTTTCCTTTTGAGTAAGCTTAAAAACTTAACTCGACTTTTAGAAAGATAACTTAACCCTGAAGATGTTAATAAAAAGCTTAAGTTGCTTCACTTAGCTTTTATACCTGATTTCTTGATATTTAATAAAAGAAAGTATTTTATAAAAATCAAGTGTTTTAGTAGTTTAAATAAATATTTATATTTGAGATTTCTGGAAATCGACGTGTCACTTAAGAGATTATAAAATAAACTTTAACAAGGTAGAATGACTGATCGCAAATAGTAAATGCCTTTATTTGTTTTAGTCACACAATCCAAAGATGAGTAAGAATTCATATATATAGACATATAGTTAAGGAAGCCGACAAAATGTCATATATAGATGTCGAATACCCTATTTGTAAAAACGATCATAAAAGAGTCCCAGATGATTACCTTGGCAAACCAAGTATAAAGCCTAAAGAACCAGCAATAACAACAGATTCTTATCATCGAAGTATAAACACAGCTAATAGAAGGGGGAACACGATTGCAAAGCGTAGAGATTGCGTTTCTAGGCACGGAGGCAAATTTTAACGTAGAAATAGTTAAAAACGCACCTTAATCACTCAAGAACACCATGGAACTCTCTCGTCAGCTTGCTCACTGTTTTGGGCCTTAAATGAAATGTTTTGAGGGCTTCAAAGTCGAGTTAACCGACGTATACTGCTTGTTTGACCCGACTCGGTTCGTGACCCGGTTTCAGCCTGGATAGTCCGGGGTAAAATAGTCATAGACTTTTACTCCAATGTCCGTTTGATATGAAATTTTTTTTTTGAAAACTAGACTCGTAGACTTTCGATTCAATAGGTTGTGGGTTTCATAACTCTTTATATATTAGGAGAAATGATCTGATACATTTGACCCAAAATTTAAAAAATTTATTAGAGAATTTACGATAACTTTTGTCGACCTTTATTTTGCAGCTTATTCGACTCCAAAACATAACATGTGACCAGTGTGATGTTATACCCAATCATTTATACCTAATATAACTACGCCACGTTACGTATATTACGAAAGAGAAGAGGAAAAAAAATATGGGGTCTGGTCTCACACTAATATTTATATTAGAGTAGACTGTCTACATCACATTCCTTGGAATATGGTTATTCCTCTGACCCAGCATGAATACAAAATACTTTGTATACCAAATTACTTTTTAAATATTTGCAATGGGATATATATACCGTACCGATCTCTGAAAAAATTTGAAACCTAAAGAATCCATTTTAATTTTCTACCAAAAAAAATATTTGTGAATGGGATTATTAGTAGACTTGTTGATTTGACGATACTTTAAAACAAATATAATTGATTGATTAAAGGGTGCAAGTATCAATCATGGAGGAATCCAACCCACTCAGCACTCAACTAAAGTCAATGGTGGAGATGGAGGATCATTGATGTATCTTCCACCTTTAAGCTACACGTGGCTCCTTCATCACCCTACAAATTATAACATGAGTTATAGTCCTCTATTTTTAGAGAAAGGGTGCCAGACAAAATCATTCGTTTTGCAATTCTAACACCAAAAAGAATGGGAAAATTGGGAAGTAGTATGATTAAAGTCCAAAGGAAGTAAGGATTGTTGAGGAAAAATAAAGAAGGAAACAAAATAAGTGCGGTGCTTTAATTTGGCTAATTTTGAACTTTCGTTATTGCTTCCGATTATGAAATATTCATGCATGAGAATAGAAGCTAGTGGAGGTTTCTGTGTTGTTTCGAATCACCTAAACTAAAGCAAACATTAATACTTGGTACTTGAATGAATCTCAAGCTTTTTTGTGTATATAAAGTGTATATAAACAACTTTGAGTGGAGAAGATCTGTAAGGCGACAAGTACTCAAAAATGTCATCTAGTGGCTTCAGTGAAATGGTGCAAATTTTGAAGATCACGTTCAATTCTGTCAAAATTTTGGTGAACGAAATTACTCAGTACTTATCCTAATGACCAGGACAGGACAGTAATGTCATAAAAATAAGATTTTAATGTGACAATTAGAGTAAAAAAATAGTTAAATTTGAACGGATGTTCATAGTAATAATTATGGGGGAACAATTGTGAATAATTCATGTAATCGACTTGTATACCGACAAAATCAAAGAGCTCGATTTTGACGCTTTTAATTGGGCTATGAGTTCGTGTCCGGGCGAATTGAAGTGGAGGTCGGGTCCGACTGAAGGGCACTCACCTCGAGGAGCAGATCAAAGGTCTGGCACGACCTACATCGAGGGCAGCATAATCTTGAAGACACTCAAGAAAGAGCGGGAATTTCTCAAGAACATGTGGGTCAGGGCATAAATTAAAGGATAAAATTTGTACGAAATAGTACAGGTCCGTATTAGGTTGTTATACACTGTTCTAATAGTATTCTTTACCGCAATTAGGATTGTACTATATTGGGATTTTCACCTCCTATATAAAGGGGACCTCAATCATTTATAAAGATCATCTCATTCACTGCAATAGAATATTCTACTTCGCTTTCCTTGTTTAACGTACTCAATAATTGTTTTTCAGCTTTATTGTCTTTACTTTATTGTTCATACTTCATTGTTCTTAGTTGACCTCGAAGTCCTTGGGACAATCAAGCTCGAGGCCCCTATTGCTCCATCAACATTGATTTGGTTCACAAATTTTTCTTACTTAAGCTTAATATTACTTGTATAATCACTAGTATTAGAATATATCACTTATCTGTAAATCCACAAATTATCTTTAATTTTTACTTGCATTTTTTAAGATAAACAGTTTGGCGCCCACTGTGGAGCTAAAGATAATATTGATTATTTTAGTGCTAGTGTTCTGTTAATATATGTTATTCTTCACAATTTTTCTTGTCAAAGATTTTTGTTTTTCAAGCCAAAATATGTCTAGCACATAGAACCCACATGCTCATGACAGTGAGGGACTCGGAGAATACAACGGTATAGGGGTCGGTTACCACCCATAAACCCCGAGGCAGTGCCAAACATGAAGCCAGTTGATATCAGTTCGCACAATGCTCTAAATTCGGTTGCATGCACAAACCCCATAAGGAATGCACACAGGGAAGCCCGAGCTGGAGGCCGGGCAACACGAGGGATGGAAGAAGGAGAAGTCAGCCTCCAAGTGATATTCAAGATGATTCAAGCTCAGAAAGTCGCCATTGCTCAACTTCAAATTAAGAACGAAACCCTTAGGTAACGCCCGACATGAACCAGTGCTTGAAAGGCCCAATAAAAGTGGCTCAGAGACTGACCCCACAATCATAAAAATGCTCGAGGAACTGACTAAAAGGATCAAGTTGGGAGAAAAGGAGATGGAAGACAACGATAAGAAGGTGGAAACTTATAACTCCCAGGTAGACTAGATACATGGAGCACCTACCGGGAGCACCTCCACTTTTGAAGGGTCTAGATGCCAAAAAATTCATATAAAAATCCTCCCCACCCCCCCCCCCCCCAAGTGCGGCTCCAATTCCCATTCTGAAGAAGTTTTGCATGCCCGACATACCGAAATACAATGGAACAACTGACCCAAACGAACATCTTACTTCATACACTTGTGGAATCAAAGGAAATGACTTGAATGGCGATTAAATCGAGTCAGTATTATTGAAAAAGCTTAGGGAAACACTATCAAAAGGAGCTATAATCTGGTATCACAACTTAGCTCCTAACTCTATTGATTCATTTGCTATGTTGGTAGACGCCGCCGTAAAAGCACACGACGAGACTATAAAGGTGGCCACAAGAAAATTGAACATTTTCAAAATAAAATAGGGATGACGAGATGCTAAGAGAGTTCGTATCCCAGTTTTAGATGGAAATGATGGAATTACCACCGGTCTCCGATGACTGGGCAGTTCAGGCCTTTATGTAAGGTTAGAAAAGAAGCTCGATTGTATCTCGATAGCTAAAACAGAGCTTGATTGAATATCATATGATGACATGGTCAGATGTAAAATCATTATCAGTCAAAAATTAGGGTCGAGGACGAGCAATTGGGAGCCCCCTCGAGCTCATTCGCAACCAAACCCATGAGTCACACAGACCGAGGATCAAGATTCAACAAGTAAAGATATCAACCGTACATCAAAGTTAGAAAGAACATTTCAAGGCATAACACACCTCAGAATGATCGAAGAGTAGATCGAGGTCAAAGTTCTTGGGGACTCATGGGCAAAACCGAGCTCGATAGGCATTTGGGACCGGTGGAGCTGCCCAGATGATTAGAATACAACATCAGTGTCAATGCCTTGGGTATCGTCTCAGCTATTGCCAAAATTAGAGATACTAGATGGCCCAAGCCGATACAAATCAATCATTCTCAGAGTAACCCCAACTTAATGTGTAAGTATCATGGTACCCACAGACATAGGACCGAGAATTTCAGGCAGTTTAGGGAGGAGGTAGCCTGATTGTTCAACGAAGGGCTTCTTCGTGAATTTCGTAGTGACTGGGCCAAGAACCATTTCCATGAAAGAGATGCAAAATGGAAGAATGAACCTAAAGAACCTCAAAATGTCATTCACATGATCATCGGTGGAGTCGACGTCCCACATGGACATTTAAACGTACCAAAGTATCCATTGTAAAAGAGAAACAGACTCGGAGCTATGGGCCCAAGGACGCTCTATCATTCGGTGACGACGAAGCAAATGATGTATCCCAGCCTCACAATGACGCACTGGTAATCTCTATCCTTTTAAATAAAGTTAAGTTTAAACGTGTTTTAGTGGATCCAGGTAGCTCTACGAATATAGTCAGATAGAGGGTCATAAAATAACTCAGACTTTAAGATTAGATTGTACATGTGTCTCGTGTGCTGAATGGCTTCAACTTGGCAAGTGAAACAACAAAGGGAGAAATTATCTTGCCAGTAAATGTAGCCAGGACTATACAAGACACTAGGTTCCATGTCATAGAAGGTGACATTAGGTACAACGTGCTCCTCCGGAGGCTATGAATACACTACATGAGGGCAGTGTCATCGACCCTTTATCATATGAAGAAGTTCTTGATAGAGGAAGGAGTGAATATAGTCCACGGAGAACAACATGCGGTAAAGGAGATATTTGCAATCGATGATGTAGTGCCGATACCAGAACCCTTGACCTCGGAGAAGTTTAGCCATAAAGATAAATAGGTGACTGAACAACAATCACAGCTCCAACTGTAGACGGAAGCATGATAACAGGTAACCCAAGGTGAAGAAGGAAATTCCCTAGCTCCTCGAACCTTCATCGTTCCCGAGAAGCCCGATGTTGCCAAGTCAACCGCTCAAGAGAAAGGTACACCTGGGAAAATTTTTACGCCCCCCCCCCCCCCCCCCAAAATCAAGGAAAACTCACTTTATTTTCTTATTGATAAGATGAATTGGATTGCTCAGACTCGTTTAGATATAATACGGATTCCGCCAGAAATCACCACACATAGGCTGAGCAACAGTCCCAAGTTTAAACCAGTAAAACAAAATGAAGCTCAACCTAGAGAAATATGCCTTTGGAGTTGGAACGGGTAAATTGTTTGACTTCATGGTGTCAAATCGGGGCATTAGAGTCATCCCCGACCACGTCAAGGCTCTTGAAGATATCATGGTCGCAGATAGCAAGACCTCATAGTCGTTGATAAAGGATCTTTCAATCTTGACATGATAGAAGCTCTCAAATGCTTGTGATCTCGAAGATACCCCTTCTTACATGAAGGCTATAGGTTTTAAAGAATGTGTTGCACTCTTTTTCCCTAGGCTCGAATTTTGTCCTAAGTTGTTTTATACTACATGTCTTTTAACAAGGCAACAACTATATGCTACCTAAGGAAAATTCAACAAGTATTTAAGGTTTCTTTTCAATGAACCTCGAATACTGATCACGGCCTACTACGCACTACTAGTTAAGTAGCAAGAGAGGGTCGGAGCAGCTTTTACTCGATTTTGGGTCGGGATCGATATCCATTGAGAGATAGAATAAGAATCGAGTATCTATCTACTTTAGGGCTGCGTATGTGTCCCAAATTACACTTCTATTCATTTTTGGGCTTTTGTTTACTTCTACTATTATCAAACTATGAATTGTAAATGCAACTAAATTAAGCTAAGAGTTAAATGCTAAGGTTGTTCAAATAGTTGAAACAACATTAGGGTAGTGACTTCCGCCGAGGTGGTCAACTGGCGAGTACTTGAGTCTAAGGAAAGTTTTGACATATTTGGGGAGTATGATATAACTATTGCATGACTTTACCCACTCTACGCCTCTCGGTGGTTTGAGTTATTTTTCCTGAATTGAGTTTCTCAAGACCAATTAGGTATGCAAATTTGCACAAGCAACTAGGATTCAAGTCGGGTATTACTCTCTCGAGTTTTAACCCTTTAATTGGGGCTATCAATCTCTGGAGTACGCCCTAGTTCCTTGTTGGACCAATTTCGGAGACTTAGGCTCTCTTTCTCAAGAAAAGCCCAAGTTAACTAAACACAACTAGTATTTGCAACCACTAACTCAGCAATTAACCATGAAATTGGCCCAAATATGAAACACACATAGTCAATTTAGCCCTAAAATACAAGACCCATCAATTACCCACACTAGGGTTGAGTCACAACCCCTTTAATGGGTATAGCTACTTATTATTGAAGAAGAAAAAACAAGAAATATATGAAGATAAACTCATATTAATTAATCACTCAGTTAAACACAAAGATTCAATGATAAAAAATAGCTAATATTGCCTAAAATATCTATGAATCTTGAACCCATGGGCGCAACTTCTTAATTATAATATCTGATACCCTAAAATGAAAAAAAAAACTATTTATACTAAGCTAAAAAATATGTACAAATATGCCCCTGTAGGGTTAGTACGGAACACACAAAATGGTGTGCAGACGCACTAGGACTCTAAACTTGAAGATGTAGCTCTCTGAACCCGGGCAATCCGGACCTCACAGAATAGACAGTGGAGGTTTGTAGTGTGGTCCGCACAAAATGGACTGTGGACCGCATTGGCTTGAACAGTCAAAGCTGGCGTTCTCTGAATCTTGGCTCTGCAGACTGTATAGAATCAAGTGCAGCCGTATTAGTCTCAGTGCGAACCGCATAAATCCTAGTGTGGCCGTATTTCCCTTTTTTCCTTGGAATTGAACTCTCCGAATCTTCTAGTGCAGACCGCACAAAGTGGTGTGCGACTGCATTGGGCCTGTTTTGCTTAAGCTTGCCTTGTCATTGGCACTTGTGCACGTTTCACTCCTTTTAAGCTGATATTTGACATCTTGTCCTTTTGTTGATCAAACCTACAATCAAGTGCAACTTGTGAGCCTTTTGGGACTATTTTGTATGAATTTCTAATCAAATCATAAGCAAGAAGGAGTATAAAATGCGTCAAAATCCCTAGTTGTCAACTCCCCCAAACTTAAGCTTTTGCTTGTCTTAAAGCGAACAAAATAAGACCCACCCCTTAAGGGAACATCCAAGAAATTATTAGCTGTCCTAAAGTAACCTCATCTAGCATCAATTGGGACAAATAATTGCCCTCAATACAAATGAATCATTAACAACTTTTACTCTTTGAAACCATGGATTATGAGTGACACAAGAGTATCAAGAATTCACTCAACACATCAACGAACTCTTTTATATTACTTTGGTCATTATGGAAGCCAAACTCACACATCCTTAACTCTCCCTAAGAAATCCTCACCTTTAAGATAGTGGTACACAGACAAGATAATGGGAATTCACTCATCTCTCTCAAGAAAAAGCCACAAGTCCGACTCTAGGTATCATATGCTTGCCCATTATGCGAGTATCCACTAATGTAAGCTTCATTGAAATAAGATCATATAGGGCTTATGTGGAGACATTAGGAAGGGTTTTGGTTTAGGGTAGGAAATCTTTTGGTCTAAGTAGGTTCCATCTTCCCTTAATCACTTCTTTTGATTCAGTTGGCATCCATTCACTTGACTCTTTGAATCATTTCACTTCTTTCTAAGGGGTTAGAGAGACACACTGTCACTATTTCTTATGCATTTCAAACTTTTTCTCCTTTTTCAACTTTCCGCACCTTTCATTCTTTGCTTTTTTTTTAATCCCTTTTTATTATTTTTCACATTGAACTTTGTTTTTGTCTTTTTGCTTTCCTTTGTTTTTCATTGCCTTTCCTTTTCTTCATTTTTGTTCCTTTTTACCACTTTGTTACAAACCTCGTCTCTCCCCCCAAACTTATACTTTTTCCATGTGCTAAAGGAAAGGTTGGGTGCCAAGAGAGGGTATCTTTTAGAATGGGTATGGGCTTGTATCATGGTTCTTGAAGGAAAAAGGTCTAAGGCTCAAAAGGGTTGACTGTGGATCTTATCATTGGTAGGTTATGGAAGTGTTCAAGCTGTTATTTGGACAAAAGAGAGCCTATAATCATGTCTCAAGTCAAAATTCACTTAGGATTTCACCTCAACAAACATTCAGGACAAGTTCTAGACCTATGGCTCGTAAAATAGACTTACAATACGATTATTCACTACACAAGCTATGGGATTGCTAAAGACACAGAGTTGGGGGCCCACAACAACCTTAGATAAGATTTGAGAACACAATGGTCCCGAAAAAGCACTTGATGATTATTAGCCATCACAAGAGTCTCAAGGTCACTACTTTTACCATCCTAAACACAATAAATTATTTTTGACCATAAGATCAAAGGCAAATGTTCTAGACCCAGGTGAAGCTTTGCTTGAGGTACCCTTAACTATTAACTACTAAAAAAAAAGAAAAGCGGAGGCGAACCCTTAAGAAGATTGTCACGCCATACATCATGGGAAGAGCCACTCGTTTCACATAACACTCCCCCTTTGGAAAGAACCGTGACATTAAGAAAATCAAAGGCTTATTGCAAACTTTAAAAACAACAAGCTACAAATCACAAATAAGAAGCTAAGAACGAAAAACTTGCGGAAAGTAGAATGATTATATACAAGAGGGAATTTGAATATACATTAGATGGGATGAATATATACGATGTAAGATAACTGTATATACATACCCAAATTGAATAAAAGTGTGATAAATACACGAAATGTTAAAATTATATACAACCCAAAGATGAAAAATCAAGAAAGCATAAAAATGTCAAATATATACAGTAATCCAAATGTAGGGCCTACCCTCTTAAATGAAAGGTGGCATTGTCCCTAATGCCAACTAGTCTAAATAAAGCACCAAATAGAGAAAGGGGAAAAAAGATATAGAAAACTCCCTATGGCCCGTCTGTTCGCATGGGATCCTAAGTGGTCCCAGTGTCCTGATTGTGCTCGGCACCTTAGACTGTGTTCCCAGTGTTTTGCTGCTTTGCTACTGAGACCTGGGCCTGGACCTGGACAGGATCTAGAAATGCATTCTGTGGTAGACTGGAGGAAGCCTCCAGTGGGTCTGCCAGCTGGATGACTGCATCATAAGCTCTATGGATCATCCTTCTCCTCTTGGGAGGCCTCTGTTACTGCTCTAGCTGTGGATGAACTGCTGGTGCTGGGTTCTGGAACAATAAGTCTAAAGGCAAGTGATTTGCATTTAGTCTGTCAACATCCGCTCTCAGCTCTTTCACGGACTCCTTGGAGGCCCATGTCTTCTTCAGCTTCGTGTGCTCCCTCGCATGCTCCTTGAGAGCCTTGCTATGTGAATCAACTGCATTTGTAAGCACCGCCTGAGTGTCGAGGATTTTCTTTTGGTTTTCAAGTATCTTCTCGAGAGCATCCTCTATCGACTAGGAAACCTGTGGGAATGGAATTGCTGACTGAGCCTCTACTGTGGTGGTCAGGATGGACAATAGTAATCACTCTAATTAGTCATTTGTTTGCTTGCTCCCCCAATAGGTATCCACGAAGCCCTTGAGATGTTTGTATGTATTTTGAGTGGCAGCGCCCATGAAGTGCTCACGCTGCTCTAACAATGTCAGCATCATATTAGTAATTTGAAAATTGCTGCCCAGATTCGGGGTGGGACAATTGCACTTGCATAGCCTTGGTTTGGGAGCACCCGAGGAACCACTCTTCGAGGTGGCGGAGGAGGGTCTGGAATATTTTCATTAACATTGCCTGGCGGCCTCTTCGTGGTCCAGGAGGTACAAGAGGCCCCTCATCCTCTCTAACATCATCAACCTCCTCCCTCGCAAACACGTTTCCAAGAGGATCATTAGCATTTAAAGCCATTTTGTATCTAAAGTATTGACAAACACAAATTAGTAGCAAAGAAGGAAAGAACAACAATGCACAAAACTAACTTAATAGATAGTCAAAATCATTAGCTCCCCGACAATGGTGCCAAAAATTGGTCACGGCCTACTTTTCACTCCTAATTAAGTAGCAAGAGAGGGTTAGAGCAGCTTTTACCCGACTTTGGGTCGGGATCAATATCCATAGAGAGTTAGAATAGGAATCCAGTATCTATCTAGTTTAGGATGGCATATGTGTTCCAAATTACACTTCTATTTATTTATAGGTTTTGTTTAATTCTACTATTATCAAAATATGAATTGTAAATGCAACTAGATTAAGCTAAGAGTTAATTGCTAAGTGTTGTTCGAATAGTTTAAACGACACTAGGGTAGTGACTTCCGCCTAGGTGGTCAATTGACGGGTACTTGAGTCTAAGGCATGTTTTGACATATTTGGGGAGTATGATATAACCGTTGCTTGACTTTACTCACTCTACGCCTATTGGTGGTTCGAGTGATTGTGCTAGAATTGACTTTCTCAAGACCGATTAAGTATGCAAATTTCCACAAGCAACTAGGGTGCAAGTCAGTTATTACTCTCTCGAGGTTTAAACCTTTAATTGGGACTATCAATCTCTTAAGTATGCTCCAATTCTTTATTGGAGCAATTTCGGATATGTAGGCTCTCTTTCTCAAGAGAAGCCCAAGTCAACTAAACACAACTAGTGTTTGCGACCATTAATTCAATAATTAGTCATGAAATTGGCCCAACTATCAAATACTCATAGTCAATTTAGCCCTAAAATACAAGACCCATCAATTATCACACTAGGGTTTAGCCACAACCCTAGCTAATGGGTCTAGTTACTCATAATTGAAGAAGAAAAATAAGAAATAGATGAATATAAACTCATATTAATTAATCACTTAGTTAAACACAAAGATTCAATGATTAAAAGTAGCTAAAATTGCCTAAAATAGCTAAGAATCTCGAACCCACGAGCGCAACTACTTAATGACAATATCTGATATGCTAAAAATGGAAAAAGAAGCAATTTATACTAAGCTCAAAATTTTGGACAAAACTGCCCCTGCGGGGTTAGAGCGGTCTGCACAAAATGGTGTGCGGCTGCACTAGGACTCTGAAGTTGAAGATCTGGCTCTTTGAACTCATATAATGTAGAACGCAAAGAATGGAATGCGGTCGCGAAGGCTTCTAGTGCGGTCCGCACAGAATGTACTACAGACCGCATTGGCTTGAAACCTCAAAACTGGCATTCTCTGAATCTTGGCTCTACGGGCCGCATAAAATCAAGTGCAGCCGTATTGGTCTCAGTGCGAACCACACAAATCCTAGTGCGGCCGCATTATTGCCTTGGAATCGACCTTTCTGAATCTCCTAGTGCGGACCGCACAAAGTGGTGTACGGCCGCATTGGGCCTGCCTTGCCTTAGCTTGCCTTGTCTTTGGCACTTGTGCAAGTTTCACTCCTTTTGACATCTTGTCCTTTTGTTGATCAAACCTGCAATGAAGTACAACTTGTGAGCTTTTTGGGACTATTTTGTATGAATTTCTAATCAAAGCATAAGCAAGAAGGAGTATGAAATGCATCAAAATCCCTAGTTATAAAATACTGGGGGGGCATCACGCTCAGAGGTTACATTTTTGAGAAAAATACTTTGCACCTAAGAGGACCTCGATAGGAGAACATTATAATCGTCCAAACGGTCAAATGAACCGTGTCCATATAAAATAATCGAGCCCCGATAGCAAAACATGTACATATGTACCAATTGTATTAATATAAAAAACACTTGGTATTTCAAAAAAGTCTACTATTGCACGAACTCTACATCCTATGAGAAAAGGCTTAAGTGCCAAAACATAGAATCATCCCGAGTACTCGGGGACTGTCGGCAAGAATTTGAATTTATATGACCTCAAAAAGGCACCCCCTCGAAATAAATGCAAGTGACATACCCGAAGGCTACATCCATACTAAAGACTACAGTTATATATAGGCTACAGCCAATAATGTGGCTCGGACATGTCTGAATTCCTCCATAAATTAAAGGCCTTCAAACACTTTATAAAAACTGGTTATATCAGGCTACCATCGACAAAAGCAAAATATCAAGGGCTTCGATGAATTCAGTCCTTGAAAATTCTAAGGGTTTCGATAACATCGGCTTTCGAGAATACCTCAAGAGGTATTCAATTATGTTTACACACACAAATTACTTATAAGGTTCCAATATGTCGAACCTTTGAAAAACCTACGGGTGCAAAAAATGCATGCTAAGGCACAATTAAATCTTCACTAAGTCTTTTAAGCCGAAATAAGGGAAAAATTATTTGGCCATTCTAAGAGCCCAAGGGCCAACATAAAGAGCCTAAGGGCCGATGTATAAGATCCCAAACTTAAAGAGCCTAAGGGCCTATATATAAGAGCCTACAGGCGAACCATGAAAGGCTTAACGGCCAGAAATGTATTATATGAGACTCCATTCTCACTCGACCCAGACTCAAGAGTCGCTGTATCTCGAGCTTGAGTCATATTGATTTAAACTTGGCTCGAGTATTACTATAAGCATCTAAGGTTTTGCTATATTCCAAACCCAAGCCACCAGAACCTATCATTCAAGTTATGCAAAAGAGGTATTCCATAAATCAAAACAATATGAAATCCAACATAAGTCAAAAATGATATAAAAAGTTCCTATTTCCAAAACATAATTACAAAGGTTTTTTTCACAAGGGATACCTACACAAAAATAAAATAAAAAAACCTAAAATTACTTTGGAGTCACATCCTTAGTAGTTGTATCTTCGTGGGCCATATCTTTGAAAGCCTCATCCTCGGAGACTTCACCCTTGCCTGCTCCGCTCTCGGAGCCACTATCTAAACCATCCTCATCAGAAAGTAGAGCAACAGCCTCTTCTTAAAAAATGTTTGCCTTTTCAATGTCGGATGAGATATCGAAGCTGCAAGCATGCACCTCCTCGAGGGTTAACCTCCATGATTAACGCCTAGCATGGTTAAGTGTACTCGATAACTTGACCTCGGCTGCAGTAGAGATCTCCTTTGCCCAAGCATTATTTTCTTCGGCGTTAGCACGGTATGGAGACATAATTGCCTCAGCATTAGATCTGGCCTTAGCTAACTCAGCAGCGGATTTAACTTTCAGCTACTCGATGTCTCAGCCTCGGGCTAGGCTCTTCTGTTTTACACTTTGGAATTGAAGTTCGAGGGAAGCCAGCTTTTCTCAAAGAGTTTATTTCTCATAGGCGAGATCGTCCATGCTCTTTCTCCACCCCAAGGTCTTGGCCTCTTTCACTTTTAGCTCCTCCTAAAGCCATGTAACCAAGTCGGACTTCTAATAAAACTGTAAATTAAAGGTATTGGACGTCAAGACAAGCAAGTTCATAATAGGTCCACAAAGGTTATATTACCTTCTAAACATACTCGACCCTCCCTTGGTAAGCCTCTGCCAATTCAACTCGAAGATCGCTATTGTCTACCTTTTTCTTAACATCGAGGGTTTTCAGATCGTTCCTCTAATTCTATATTTTTTAGCTCAGCCTCACATTGAGCAAGATCGGTTCCAGACATGAAAAATGCCTTTTTGTGGGCACCACGGCCTTCACAAAAAAAGAGAAAAATGGATTCAGAAACAACAAAAGTGCAGGAACATGCATAACAAATAGGAAACTTCCTTATTTGAAAAGTCTACGAGCCTTATCAATTATGAAAGAAGCCTCTAGATCGAGACCATCTTCAATCCCTACAAGGAATTCTCAAAAGATGACGTGTCCTTCATCGCTCGCTTCCACTTCAGAAGACCTCATATTCTGAGTATATCAAATTCGCCCATCAGAGAGCTCGGGGCTAAGAGGTGAGTCATCTACATTTTACCCCAAATGATACACTTGGGCATTCTCTTTATTTTGAATAGGATTGGGACTGTGCTGTTCGGCCTCACCCTCTTGATAGTATCCTAGATGAGGTGCCTTTTTTTTGCATGACAGCTAGGGTGCTTTATTTGAACTTCCCTCAGAGATTTCTTCGATTCTGGAATGCACCGCTTGGACCTTCACCGTCTTGAGGGACTCCAAAGCACTGACATTTCTTCTTTCTCGAGCCACTTATAGGCAGTCGTCATCTTTTTCTTCTTCCTCGTGGTCCCGTAGGAGTTCGGCTGTTTCCGGAGATAAAACTGTTGTATCGACCTTAGATCTTCGATCCATGCTTTTCTTGGGTTTCGTAGAATTTACGGATGACTCTCTTTTTATCTTTCTTTACTTAGAAGACTTCAGAACTTCTTGGTCATCATCCGAAGTCAGCCGGATGGCAATGACATCTCGAAGACCTATACAAAACTGAAATGGATAAACTATAAAAAGAAGTGAAAGAAAACAAAAAAGGGAGCTCACAGTGATTTTTAGTCTCCCATCGACCTTTGGCAAAATTGCGCCAACAATGCTCTGAGTTAGAGGAATTGGAAGCCAACTTTTGGACCCAAACTACGAGGTTCGAAACCCCACTAGGAAATAAAGCAGTAGCTGTACCACTAGAAAAGGGTTAGTCCGAGAAAAAGGATGAAGCCGAGAAAAAGAAAAGAGAGAAGGATGTAAACCCACTTAGCATGAACCAGAAGGGATACAAAAAGATCCCCTTTTACTTCCAAGAAATATTTACAAAATATATGTACGACACCCACGAAGGCTTCTAACACGGGAACAAAGAATAAAAAAACAAAAGCCAAAGAACCTAATCTACCTTTAGGACAACGTCCTCAAGAGCATCGTCTTTGGAAGTTCTTTTCTCGAGGGCACCATTTCAGATCTTTGGGAACGTATATATGGGGCAGGAGGCCCTTGATAAATGTAATTATATCTCCAACAGCCGAGATCAAGCATTCCATTGAAGTTTTGGGCCAAAATATTAAGAAATAACATGCAAAAGGAAGAGACCAAAAGGGGTTTCAAGGTTCACACGCAACAATCCAAGAGTGTTCATCCTCAGAACTCTGTTCCGATGTGGGATGCAAAAGTTAGTAGATGATAGTGCGACCTTATTCCATGGAAAGCAAAGGGAATGAAGAGCCACATCGGGTTGAAGTTAAGAGAAAATGAGCAGCAATATAAGTTTGCATATTTTTTGATACAGGAAGGATTCGATGCCTTTCTCTCATTGTCTCAAGCCGAAGCTTTAAAGAATGAAGCCTTGGCATAACTGGTAAAGTATCTGCCATGTAACCTTGAGACCAAATTTTGACCATAGAAATGGGAGATTAGAGGAAGATGGAGAAAAGGGAAAGGACTAAAAGTGTATGAAGAAGGAATAAGTGTAGTTTGTGTTCAGTCAAGTAACTTCTCATTTATAGGAAGATGACGATGGAACCGTCATTGCAAGTGGACGACAAAGGCTAAAACGCATTGCAAATTTTGGGGAAATACACTGACATGACATTTTCGGTCACTTCAAGCGCATACTTCACGGGCATCACATCATCACAAGTGGCTCAGGAAGATCGAGGTTCTAATAGTTTCTCATCGTCTTATTCAAATAAATGCGTGGACTATCTGTATACGATCAAAATCAAGGAGCCTGATTTAGATGTTTTAAATTGGGCTATGGGCCTAAGTCTGGGCAACTCGAAGTGGAGGTCGGGCCTGGCTAAAGGGCACTCAGCTCGAGGAACCAGATCGATGGCCTGGCACACCTACATCGAGGGAAGCACAATCTCAAAAACACTCAAGAAAAAGCGGGAACTTCTCAAGAACACGTGGGTCAATGCATAAATGAAAGGATAAGATTTGTATGAAATGATACAGGTCTGTACTAGGTTTTTATACACATATACCAATAGAATTCTTTACCGCTATTAGGAATATACTATATTGGGATTTTCTCCTCTATATAAAGGGGACCCCAATCACTTGTAAAGATCATCTGATTCACTGCAATAGAATATTCTACTCTGCTTACCTTGTTTAACATGCTCAATAATTATTCTTCAGCTTTATTGTCTTTACTTTATTGTTCATACTTTATTGTTCTTAGCTGACCACGAGGTCCCTGAGATAATCAAGCTCGAGGCCCTTATTGCTCCAAATATTGATTTGGTTCACCAATTCTTTTTATTTAAGCTTAATATTACTTGTATAATCACTAGTATTAGAATATATCACATATCTTTAAAACCACAAATTATCTTTAATTATTACTCACATTTTTTGAGATAAACAAGACTTTAATTAATTAACAATTAAAACATACATTGATTGAGTAAATAATATCTTCATACCATATCATGCTATATTATAAGCATAAAGATCAAAAGTTGAATGTGGAAGCCCAAAATAACCCTATAAACTTAAGTGACTATAGTACCCTAAAAACCCATCATAAATAAGTACAATAATTGAACTTACATTAACTTAATTATTTTATAATATCAAAAAAATGTGTGGTTGTGCATTGGATAATAAAGTATAGACTAATTCAATTACCCTTTCAAAAGAAAGCTCAAGGAATTTTAACCAAGAAAGGAGTAATTAATATCTTTAATTTTAATGTAGAAAAGAGGAATAATTAAGTATAATAGAGAATAATAATCACGTCCAACTATGGCTTATAAAAAGGACTAAGCGGTAACTAAAAATATAATCCGGTTTACAAGTCCGAAGTCCAATCCCACAGATAATTAAGGTTTAGCCACAACTCTTCACTATCCTAAGTTATAAATATTATGATTTTTATATCCAATTAACTAAATAACTAAAGTAGTAGATTAATAACAAAAGATACAACGGGTTGGAGAAAATATTAAGGAGGTCTAGAGTTATGATTTTTTCAATTGTTGTAATCCTTCCCGTTGCGTCTTCTATAATTTCGCCAAAGTATTCTCTATCGATCATGAGCACTCTGAGTGTTGTAATTCTCTTCTGAGTAACTATCATAATGCACTAGACATATTCTTCCGAACGACGCTTTCACGACCTGAATCCACTAAGGATCGTGATTGCGCCGAACACCGATGTCAGACAAGCCAACACCATATATCTAGTAAATTTTTGTTTTAATATTTTCAAAATCATTCTTATAAACATTAACCAATGAATAATAAACTTAACTGAATAATTAATGTTGTCTATACAAAATTTTATTTACTGAATAATCCCGAAAACATCCCAAAAATCCGATGTAACAAATGCATGAGCAATCACTTGAAAATTAAATTAAGTACAATATATGTCTGAAATACAAATTTGGACAGAAATTAAATACAATACACTTGAAGAGACTATGTTGGCTGCGGGTCGCCTCGAGAGATGCAGCTCATCTAGGTCTCCATATCATCCATGCTGCTATGCCCATTAAACCTCTAGAGGTACATGTGTCTGTGCAATAAAAATATACAGCAATTGTAGCATGAGCAAAAAATAACATGTACTCAGTAAGTATACCGTCTAATCTCAAAGAAGTAGAGACGATAACTCAGTAGTGGTCAATAATACAGTAAATCGAGGATTTTCATAAAAAATGATTGTAACTCAATAAAATTAGGCAAGTAAACAATTCTTTCTTTTATTAAAAATTTCCCAATTTATATTTATCATTTATACATCTATCTCTGTCCAGGGAGAAAAAAATCAACATTTATGAATTTCAAGGCAAGCAATAGAAGCACACGCAAAATCATGTCGAGGTCGTATGGCCCGATCAAAGAAATGTTTAAATTGTGCACTGCTAACGGGTTAAATGGCGCGAACCATAGATGCATCTATTACACCGCTCGCGAATCATACATGTGATACTGTCAAATATAAATAAACAATCACTTCACTCGCGAATCATACATGTGATGCAGGTACACATAGAAAGACACATTTAAGCAGTCAATCAAGACATCAATAGGGAAATAATTATTCAAGGAGGTGTCAATTTCTCTTTTACAAGACGCATAAATGAAGTTTAACTCTTTTAGAAAATGATTTACCATTTCGCTATGATTAAAACAATTTAAACTGTTGATAAGGTTAAAATTATTTCAAGTAAAGCATGCTTTTGGGTCCTAGACTACCCGGACTTAAGCATAATAGTTGCTACGTATGGACTCTCATCACCTCGTGTGTACGTAGCCCCCAGAAATAGGATCACATAACCAATTAGTTCACCTATGGGGACAATTCCCTCTTACAAGAATAGAAAGGAAACTCACCTCGCTCTGAAGATCCATAACCGGCATACCACGCCCTTCCGAAGACTCAAATTCATGCACATGCTCCAAAACTAGCCAACACTTATGCAAACTCATTAATATATGTTCAATTTCTTGAATAATCAAATTTATAATAATTTCTAACCCCGATCGAAAAGACAAAATTGCCCTCGGGCCGACGTGCCTGGATTCCAAAATTTTTCATAGATAAAGTTTGCCACAACCTCACGAACTCAAATATATAATTTACTCTCAATTTCATGTCCAAAATCCCGGTCAAAGTCCAAGAATATCAATTTTCTAGGTTTTTCTCTCAATGCCCAAGTTTCTACCAATTTTCATGCTAAAATCTATATATAATCAATGTATTTAACACAAGATAGATAGTGACACCTTGCAATTGATGATGAAAACCCCAACTTGAAGCTCTACAAAAATCATCCAAACAAGAGTGAATGGAAGAAAATGGGACAAAATCATGTTTGAAAGAAACCTGTCTGCCTCAAGCACTTTCGCACCTACGGTGCATATGCCGTTTCTGCTGTGCATATGCCGCTTCTACGGTCCTGGGCTCAAATTCAATTTCTGCTTCTGCGGTCTCCTCATCCCAGATGTGCACCAATATCTGCGGGTAAATTCCTGCACATGCGGTCAATGCCCTTCTTCGCCCAAACCGCACCTGCAACCATTACCTCGCTCCTGCGATAACGCACCTGCAGTCAAACTTGCGCAAGTGCGATTACACCAGAATTGATGCACTTCAGCCATTCTTTATGTTCTATTTTTGATCTCGTTAACCACTCGGATTCCACCCGAGGCCTCGGGGCCCTATCTAATCACACTAACCAATTCCAAAACATAAAGCAAACCTGCTCGAGGCCTCAAATCACATCAAACAACGCTAAAATAAAAAATCATACCCTATATCAAACTCGATGAACTTTAGAACTTCGAACGTCTTCATTCGATGCCGAAATCTATCAAATCACCTCCGATTGACTTCAAATTTTGCACATAAGTCATATTCAACATTAGAGAACTACTCCAATGTTAATAATGAGAATCTGACCCTGATATCAAAAGTTTACTTCCGGTCAAACTTGTCAAAAACCTTTATATTCTAACTTTAGTCAAATGATCCAAAATAACCTACAGACCTCCAAATCCACTTTCAATCGCGCTCCCAATACTAGAATCGTCATACGGGGCTATTTCCAGACTCGAATCTCAATCCATCATCAGTATTACTAGAATGCATTGCAACCCAAATTTATGAAATACATCCAAAAATGCGAACTTCCACAATAAGGCTGAAGCGCTCCCGAGTCATCCAAAACCCGATCTGGACATACGCCTAAGTCCAAAATCATACTCAAAATCAACCCTTAGTCAATTCTTTCAACTTAAAGCTTCCGAGATGAGAATGTTCTTTCCAACTAAATTTCAAACTTCCCGAAATTCAATTCTGACTATGCGTGCAAGTCATAATTCCTGAAGTGAAGCTACTTATCCTCAAACTGCCAAACGATGCGCTACAACTTAAAATAACTGCCCGGGTCGTTACATTCTCTCCAACTTAAACGCACGTTTGTCCCTGAACGTGTTGACAATTGCACTAGAGTTGTCCAAAACCATTGTTTTACACCTCATGCACCTACCTATGCTACCATAACCCCGTTGAGCACATCATCTTGATTATGAAGATATCCTCATTTACTTAGGCAAATGTGCATTAGAAACCAATTTCAACATCCGAAATTCTCCGCCAGGCCTGCTTCTAATATTTGAACATCGTATCAATCACTGCACGATGTACCAGACAAGATAGCATGCCTTTGCTGAATTCTCACCATGCACCACATCATTCACAGGATCATAAAAACATTCTCCGATCATAATAACTGACATTCCCCGAATCTGATGCTCATGTTGTACCTCATGACATATATAAGTCTTGTTCCAACTCTTACAATACAACCACGGTCGAAGAGATGTGTAGAAACTAATAACCAACTATTGAGTCGACAAATCATTGAGTATATACTCCTTACAAGAACCATTACCTCATTATGAACAAAATAATGGTATGTTCCCCTTTAATATACTTCATATAATCTGATCATATTGATCCTAGATCTAATAACCTTGTCTCGCCAGTATAAATTTCTCAGGCAACAAGCCACCCCTGGCATGACCAAAAGTCTCAAATGATGCCACAATGTGCCAATAAGCTACCCACTCGAACGTAATACATAAGGAAAAGGAACTCTGGAAGGGACTACTCAACTCACGCAACTAATATGAACTTTCCTCAGAAAATGAAAAACAAAACACACAAAAAATTAGAATATAGAAAACTATAGTCAACATCATACTGGTACGGCCAACTTGATCAAAATAACATGCCCGTGGCGGCGTGCCACCCGATCCACGCATAGAGTTCACATAAGGAGATACACACCGAGCTAAATTGCTCATTACTACTAAATATCAAATATCGATTGCAAGCACGCTAAGTGCATAACACCATCCATGGGGAGACATATAGTGCCTTAAGTTACAAGAATCAAGCACGCTGAGGTGTGATATATGACCTAAATCTCAAGAGCCATCCTGCTGACATAACACCATCGCTACACAGAACCTCAACACATACGAAATTTATCAAACCGTTTCACAACTCACACTTCACCACATAGTATTACATGAAACAGCCGACGACGAATAACATCCAATGTTAGAATACTCCTTCATAAGGAGTGTTATGTTGAAATGAACACTTCTGGCCTGATATAGGGCCCATATTCATATTCAAATCCACCCATCGACCTCGACCTGATTCTGATCTCACCAGACTATGCTAATAGCGTTTCATGGGTCCATAATAACTTTTTTTTTCTCATAACACACTAGAACAATCATCATAACTAGCACAAACCTCCACAGTCCACAACCCAATAAACCGAGTGCCCTCTGGGCATACATTCTCAAATTAGTGGTACTACCAAAATTTTCACACTTGGTTTAAATCTTCAATCAATCAAATAAAAACATGTCACACTTACACAATCTTCCCGTAAGATAAGATCCCACGACCTTTCGCATTAGCTAGCAATCACGCACACCCTACCATCGGTCATACTAATGCTGTAAAGCAAATCAAGAATCCATAACCAGGATGCAAACCCTCTTTTACAAAACACTAATCTCAAGTGACGCTGAAGACAATACAAGCTTACTCTAAATATTCAAATCCCCATTTTTCGCTCATCCAAGCTTGCAACATCCTTTCCAATGCCGAACTGCAACCTTGGCCCTCACTTTCAAATTGATACCGCTCACTCTACCTAACGTGCCAATATGTGATAGCGCTAGAATTTGTCATAAATCCTGAACCGCTAATAGGGTAAACACTTCACCCCCTAGAAACTTTTTACGTAACTCATTCCAAGAGAACCATAGACTGGAGTGAATTTTTTATAGCCATAGAACATTCAAATCTTCAAATAGTAGTCTAAACTACCATAACCCTTCAGGGATCCGCCTATATGTAATAGGATATAATGCCCGAGTACTCCCAAATAAATCAATAAGGTGACCATCAAACCTTGCACGCATGCATAACTCAATCACACTGAAGGAGCTGATCACTGCCACCAACATGCCATCAATCTATCTTCTTCTATTTTGTCCTTGATTGCCTTAGAAATATAATAACTTTATTCAACATATTACACACTCAGGCCGCACTCATCCCGAGTGGCCTTTTATTACGAGACCGTGGTGTCTCGAATCCTACAAAACGTCTTTTCCCCCTCTTATACGCACATTTACATCCTCAACTGATACACCTATTCTGATAATTCCTCTATGTATCCGAAGTATTTTTTCTCTTTTTTCCTCTTAATGATACACTACAAGTCGAAAACATCATTGAACATTCTGAGCCTCTTATCATAATCTGCTATAAAATCTCGATTCTTAACCATACAGCGGGCTTGAATCCTTAGGCACCGAATTTCTTAACCTTTGAATTCACTAGGACCATTGCTAAGAGACACCCACTCTTTCTTGGTCCCGAATATAATAAACTCCTAGGCTCAGCTGGAACATGAACACCCATCTCAATGAAGCACCCGACTAAATAACTTCCCTTGTAAATTACCTCCAGGCGAATCATAAATCCTAATCCTTCCAGAGCCTGAACATGAGTGAACAAAGCTAACTATAGCATACCTTTTGTCAATTCCTTTGCTCATTTTACTATATATGTTCTTTTCCCTTAGCTATAACAACTTACCAATACACCGATAACCCAAAACCATACAAATATATAAACATGCAACACAGTCGTAGTGGTGGGACTCCCCCACTTAGCTTGAAGCCACTTATTGCATAACCTTAGAATCCACTAAGATTCTTTATATTTTATTGACATAACCTTGCGCAATCAAACCGCCAAATTCCTGAAAATCCTCCCGTTGGAATTTCACGAGCGCTCTGAGTCTCCAGCAATATTTATACATTGGACCTCTTACCAGATTGCGAGTAGAATTCTTCGTTGGAGCTTCGCCAATCACGCAATCATTTACATGCTCATAGGAGATAACCCACTTGTAGAAATTTCATGCCGACATCTTCCATTGTCATTGCACTGGGTACAATTGCTACACTCTCAATAACCAATTATACTAGTCCGATCACTTCATATGGACATTAACTAAATGTGCGACAATATCTTCCAATTCAAAGTTATATTTCATCCTTGTTCGTATCAAAAAACCCCTTTTTTGTTGCATCCAATCTCCCACCGTATAATAGCCAATATTTCAAATTAAGCCCGTGGACCCAATCTATGTCCACTAAAATTCCAAAATCACTCTAAGCTTTTCCTCAAGGTATGTAGTTATCCTACCATTGAACTCATATGCCACTCTTCTGGTCTCCCACTTTAGGCAAACTCACTTCTTAAGCAACTACTCAACTTTCTCTTCCACTACCTGACACTTCCCACATGTCCTTCCTCATCCTTTGCTGCTCAACTGGTGCCTTAGATCAAAGTGTATCTCGGTAACACTTGAAGCAATAGACCATTTCTAACTTTAAACCTTTCCGAAGATCATTCTTTCTCGAGCCATCGACATTAAGAACATCGATTCAATCTTGAACCACTGCATCCTGCAATCTCTGACATCCACTTCTTCAATACTACCTTATAACATCCTGCCTCAAAGGCGAATTGTAGAAGATCATAACACTAGCGAATTTAATATATTCAATTGAGGAGAAAACACCACAATACAGATGAAAATTCCACTACACTTGAAAACACCAAGTATCATTACTTTATCAACCCAAACCTAAACATCTATAGTTCGATTGACTTTCCTCGATCGGAATTACAATACCAATCTCTGAATTATGCACAGAGGAAACCTCCTTCCAAGTCATACATTGCTTCCATGTATGGACAACTATCCCACCATCACATCAATACCGTGCGATAACATTCATGAGTATCATAGCAACCTGTGCATAGCCTCAAAGCTCTCGGAAGTACAGCTACAAAGCTGAAATAACATAATACCCCTCCACAAGGTGACTACAATAGCCCAAACAACTACGTAGGGAGAGACATCCCGCACGACATCTAACGTATCATTAAAATTTCTCAATTCCTGATTTATAATAAGTTCTTCGTCTCGCATAAGATCGAGCAGGAAGGAAACAAAGGCATAAGCCTCAAAGGAATCAAAATGCACGATGAGGAATCAAGAAGGGAAGTGATCCAAACAACCCCGTAGCCTCTCGAAGATAAGTACAAACATCTCCAAAACGATTTTGCAAGACTCTACTAGACTTTCTCATGACTCGTGAGACCTACGTGAACCTAGTTCTCTGATACCATGTTGTCACAGCCCGAAATTCACTAAGGGTCGTGATGATGCCGAGCACCACTTCAGGCAAGCCAATGCCATATATCTAGTACTTTTTCGTTTTAATATTTTCATAATGATTTTTTCTAAACATTAAACAATGAACAATAAATTTCACTAAATAATTAATGACGTCTTTAAAAAAATTTATTTATTGAATAATCTGAAAAATATCCCAGAACTCAGTGTCACAAGTGCGTGGGTAATCACTAGAAAATCAAATGAAGTAGAATATTTGTCTGAAATACAAATTTGGAAAGAAAGTAATACAATACAATGAAAGAGACTATGATGGTTGCGGGATGCCTCGAGACATACGACTCATATGAGTCTCCATATCATCTATGCTGCTAGGCTCATTAGGCCACTAAAGGTACATATGCCTGTGTAAAAAAAACTGCACATCAAGTGTAGCATGGGTACAATAATAACGTGTACTCATTAAATATCCCTTCTAATCTCGAAGAAGTAGATACGTGAGGTCGACTTCGGCACTCAATAGTGGTCCAATAATATAGTAAATCGAGTTTTTTTCATAAAAATGGCTATAACTCATTACATGAGGCAAGTAAACAATTTTTTCATTTATAGAAAATTCCCAAATTTATTTTCATCATTTATACATCAATCTTTGGCCAAAGAGAAACAAATATCAATATCTATAAATTTCAAGGCAAGCAATTCAAGCACGTACAAATCATGCCGAGGTCGTACGGCCCGATCCAAGAAATGTTTAAACTGCGTAATGCTAGAGGGTTAAATGGCGAGACTATAGATACATCTATTACCCTGCTCGCGAATCATACATGCAATGCGTTCAAATATAAATAAACAAATGCCTCGCTCGCGAATCAACATGCGATGAAGGTACACATAGAAAGACACATTCAAACAGTCAATCAAGACCTCATTAGGAAAACAACTATTCAAGGAGGTGTAGATTTCTCTTTTAGAAGTCGCAAAAATGAAGTTAAACTCTTTTAGAAAGTCATTTACCACTTCGCTATGATTAAAACTATTTAAATTGTCAATAAGGTTACTATTATTTCAAGTAAACTTTTGGGTCCTAGACTTCCCAGGTTTAATCATAATAGTAGCTACGCACGGACTGTCGTCATCTCGTATGTATGTAGACCCCAAAAATAGGAGCATACAATAAATTAGTTCACCTATGGGGACAATCCCCACTTACAAGGTTAGAAAAGAGACTCACCCTACTCCAAAGTTCCTTTATCGTCATAACACGCCCTTCCAAACACTCAAATCGATGCAAACGTTCCAAACTAGCCAACAATTATCTAAACCTATTAATATATGCTCAACTACTCTAATAATCTAATTTCTAACACCGATCGAGAAGCTGACAATATCGCACTGGGGCCACTGTGCCCGGATTCTGAAATGTTTCAAAGATAAAGTTTTCACAACCTCACAAACTCAAATATATAATTTACTCTCAATTCCATATTCAAAATTGTGGTCCAAATCCAAGAATGTAAATCTTCTAGGTTTTTCCCTCAAACCCCAAGTTTCTACCAATTTTCATGATAAAATCAATACATCAATGTATTTATGTCAAGATAGGTGGGAATAACATACCTTGTCATAGATGTCTCCCCAAAAATCGTCCAAGCAAGAGTGAATAGAATAAAATTGACCAACTCCCATTTTAAAGAAACCTCTCTGACTCAAGCATTTTCGTACTAGCAGTGCATAGCCCCTTCTGTGGCGCATGTGCCGCTTCTGCTGCACATGTGTTGCTTCTGCGGTCCCATTCTCAAATCTAATTTCCGCTTCTAGGGTATCCTCATCACATGTGCACACCCGCATCTGCGGGTAATTTTCCGCATTGCGGTCACTGCCCTTCTTCGCCTAAACCGCACATGTGACCTGTCATGATCCAAACTGAAAAGCCATGATGGACACCCAGTACCTTACTCAACCGAGTACCAACGTAATATATCTTTCTTATTACATATCACGGATAGGTTGACCAGAACTCATATCATGATACAATCAAAGTAAACATGAGGAAGCACCCAACATAGAATATCCCAACCTGATATAGAAACTTATACATGTGGCATATGGGCCTATAAGGCCAACGTGATCTATTATATACTTTAAATATAGTCTAACAAGGCCATACAAATATCTATACACACGACATCTATCTATAAGCCTCTAAGAGTACATACCTATCATAAAGGCCAGGATTGATCCTGCCGTACCAACCAATACATGTATTAATCATACTGACCAACTAAACAACTCCAGAGCAATGGAGTGCATCAACATCTTCCATTGAGCTGATAGCCTGCTACGAGGACTCTCGATCTGTCTATTAGGACTTACGGGCATGAATCGCAGTGTCCCCAGGTAAAAGGGATATCACTATAAATAATGTACCGAGTATATAAGGAATGAAAATCAGTAAATAATAGACATGAGAGAAACATGGAGTAAAGGACTCGACATAAAAGTCTGAATAACTCTATAAATAATAAAATACTCATAGTTTCATGCATATGCGTATGTATGTCATGTCGTGCATAGGTACAAGTGTCCATGATATCATCAAGCCTCTGAAGGCATCCCATCATATCATCTCGGTCACCGTGGGCAAATCATCATGTGTACCAGCTGATCAGGTGGTAGTGCGTATACAATACCATAACCTTTCCCACATCATATATATACATATATACATATATATATATATATATATATATATATATATATATATATATATATATATATATATATATATATATATATATATATATATATATATATATATATATATATATATATACATACATATATATATGTATATATATACACGTATATAATGTCATCTGGTCATGGGTCAATTTGCATGTATAAATGCATGAAATACATATGAAATACGTTAGTAAAATCTCTTGGTACATCATAAGACCATCATGCCTCTGATTACTATCATGAAGTAAACTTTTTCAACTTACATATTTTTTTAAGACCTATGAACAGATGATAAAATAATAGGACACATGGGAATTTAAGAATATAGACACCTCTAATACTTCTATAAATAAAGTCATTTATGAAGGTTGTGCATTTGCTCGTTTCATTTATAACGTATGGATCGTGCAAAAAGGAAAAAAGGTATAGCCTTAATATACCGAAGTCGATTATCTTGACCATCCTCTAACACACGTTTATTGCAACAAAAGATGGAACAAATCATATGAAAAGTTCGAAACAATCACGTAGCTATACAAAGAAGATCTTGCGCGAAACTTTTCCTTAAGAACTTAGCAACAATGTTTCTATTTAGAAAGTTGAATGAACGTTGCTTATGTTTCTATCCAAGATTTTCTAATTGGAAAGAAAATCTAGGATTAGAAAGAACTTTGAGTAGTAACATTTTTAAGCTTGGCTGGAACTCCCTTAAGAGATAACAGAATAATGTTAAATCTTGGTTAGATTTTTCTCTTAAGAGCTTGTAAGGTTATCCTTAATTATTAGGTGGCTTCACATAATTAATGCTTGGTTTCACATTTCTTTCAAAGTGTGACACCTTGCTATCTTCGTTACTTAGTCACTAAACATAAAGGGTTGCTGGCCACGTTGAGGGAGGGTTAAATCTTATCCCATTATTTAATTAATTATCCAATAACTTATCAATTACTCATATAATTAAGAATTATCTCAAATTACTTAAATATTACTTACTTTTAATATACCTTATACACTTTACTATCATGGGAATGGGATACCTTGTATGGTACTAGTCCATAAATACCGGATATTTTAGCTCGGGCCGTATTTTATCCCAAAATATCATACTTCAACGAAATTTATTTTCTTTAATTTGCTTAACCTTATCCTTCATGAATTTACTTATCACGTGTTTAAAATAGCATAATGCTTATAATCTTAAAATAATCTCATTCCTGAACTTATGTTGATTAACTTACGATAAAACTTTAACGTACAAAAATGCGGGATGTAATATCTCATTTCCGAGCTTTTATCAATTTGCTTATGGCATTCTGTTACATACGAAAATATGCGGTGTATCACAACCATTACCTTGCTTCTGCGAAAACGCACCTGCGCTCAAACTTGCACATGTGCGATTACACTAGAACGGGTTGCACTTTAGCCATTCCTTATGTTCCATTTTCTATCCGTTAACCACCCGGATTCCATCCAAGGACCCCGGGACCCAATACAATCACATTAACCAATTTTAATACATAATATGGACCTTCTCGTAGCCTCAAATCACATAAAACAAGGCTAAAATCACAAATCACACCCCTATCAAACTAGATGAATTTTAGAACTTCGAACTTCTTCATTCGATGTGGAAACCTATCATATCACCTCCGATTGACTTCAAATTTTGAAAACAAGTCATATTCAATATTACAAACATACTCCAACATCCGGAATCAGAATCCAACCCTGATATCAAAAAGTTCATTTTCGGTCAAACTTCTCAAAAACCATCAAATTTCTAACTTTAGCCAAATGATCCCAACAAGACCTACAGACCTACAAATCCACTTTCTATTGCGCTCCCAATTTTAGAATCACCATACGGAGCTATTTTCAGACTCGGAATCCCAATCCAACATAGATAACACTGGAATGCACGGCAACCTAAATTTATTTAAATTCATCCAAAAATATTAACTTCCACAATAGGCGCCGAAACGCTCCTGGGTCATCCCAAACCCGATCCGAACATACCCATAATTCTAAAACCATCGTATGAACATTCTGATACCTTTAGATCTCGATTTCAAGGTCGTTTACTCAAAATTAACCCTTAATCAATTCTTTCAACTTAAAGCTTCCGAAATGAGAATTTTTTTCCAAAGAAATTCCGAACTTCCCAATATTCAATTCCGACCATACCTGCAAGTCATAATGCTTTAAGTGAAGTTACTCATGGCATTAAACTACCGAACAATACACTAGAGCTCAGAACGACCGGCTCGGTCGTACATGGGCTAGCTGGAACTAAGTTGCGGCTCAATCGGATCGCACCAAGGTTTCATTATTCTTAATACCACTTTTAAATCCTCCGTATTTATCCCTCATATATGTTAGAAGTGATGTTGTTAAACAACTACCTAAATATGCACTCTCTTTCGAGTAAGATACACTAAATAGGCACAATCGATTGAGAGCTATTCAACCAACCACAATATAAACGTAGTTGAACAAATATAAAAAAGCTATGGCTCAATTATGTAAAAACATAACGAAAATTTATCTTACAAAAGGTTCTATCAAAACTATAGATAACAAATTAGCTATTCATAATAGTATGCATATCTAGAATACTAGAATTCATAACTAGTAACAAAAATAGAAAAAAGGAAGTGAAAAACGCATAGAAGAGTTTTTCGATTTGCTCTTAATGTGTTCTTGCCTCCTTAGGTCCAATCCCCTCTCAAAATGGTATTTAATGACTATTTATATGTGTAGGAAAAAACCTAAATGAAATAACCAAGTCCAAAACCAAATAGGAGACAAAATAAGCCTAAAACCCAAAAAGCCCTCACAATTAACCGTGAATCGCGAGGCAAAACACGTGGAGAACCTTGCTGCACCCTCGTGTTGCAAGGCCAAACGCTAGGAAATGGTCTTGCTTCGCCTACTCTAACGCGAGCTTGAACCCTTGCTTCGCCTGCTGCTACATCACTTACCAAGTTGCTGCCTAACTTTTGCCTTCTTGTTTGGACCAAAACAGGTGTCATGCGGATGTTACCAAAGCAAAACTTCAACGAAGATGTACTAAACAGCAGAAGAGAAATATACCAAAAGAGACACAAATATTTAACGTGGTTTGGTCAACTGTTTACATCCACGGCGGAGATAAGCAATCCAATATAATAAAGAGAGTACAAAATATCTAGAGAACAACCTCACGAAGAGGCAAACAAAAGTGACACATTAACACCTGTCTGTAAAGTTCTCCCCCTAAACATGACTCTCAAACCCTATATGGCTATATTGTGGATGCTAATGAATGAGAAGGAAAGATCCTCAATTTATAAAAGTCCAAATATTTTCCTACAAGAAAAGGGACTAGCTAAATATGGAAGAATTATATTTTCATTGTAGGAAAAAGAAACCCTAATTATGGTAAATATGTTGTCTTTTTCCTTCATGATACAGGAGACAAATTATGGTAAGAAAATATGGACAAACACCTAACAATTTTCCCCCTTGGCCTGAATTTTCTGACAAAATAAACTTGATCCGCTTTCTTCACATAATCTTCAATAGGCCGCATCTCCAAATATCCACCAAAAAAGTTTGTCTAAACATGAGTAATACTCTGGTCAAATTTCTCAGACAAAAATTATGATTATCGTCAAATAGGTTACGACTAGAACTAAACCCGCCAAGATGAACCTATCTTGAACCTCGCTCTGATACTACTTATTAGGATCGAAAAATTAAGTGTCATGCGGAAGCTAGTAAAGAAACACTTGAACAACGATAAATCATCCAACAAAAGAGAAATCTACAATAATTGGTTTTCTATTTCATGAAGGAAAAGATAACATATTTACCATAATTGGGGTTTCTTTTTCCTAGAAGGAAAATATAATTCTTCCATATTTGGCTAGTCTATTTTTTTGTTGGAAAATGTTTGGACTTCTATCAATTGAGGATCATTCCATCTTATTCATTAGCATCCATAATGTAGCCATATGGGACTTAAGATTCATGATTAGGGGGAGAACCTTACGGGGCAAGTGTTAATGTGTCACTTGTGTTTGCCTCTTTGTGAGGTTGTTCTTTTAATATTTTGTACTCATTTTTATTATAGTGGATTGCTCATCTTCGCCGTAGATGTATGTCAGTTAATCGAACCGCGTTAAATATTTGTGTCTCGTTTGGTATATTTCTCTTCTGTTGTTTGATATCTCTTCGTTGAAGGTTTACTTTGGTAGCATCCGCATGACACATGTTTTTCGGTCATAACAATGGTATCAGAGCCTTGGTTATTTATCAGGTTTGTTACATAATGGAGGAGAATATGAGCAAGATGATATGTTTAATTGGGAGAAATTATAATGTTTGGAGAAGCAAGATGAAAGACTTGTTGTTCGTGAAGAAGATGCATCTACCCATTTTTTCAGCTCATAAACCCGAGAGTGTAACTGGTGAAGATTGGGATTTCGAGTAACAACAAGTATGTGGATATATATGAATGGATTGAAGAAAATGTTCGCAACCATATTGTGAACGATATACATGCCAGATGATTGTGGGAAAAGCTAGAGACTCTTTATGCTTCAAAAATTTGGAACAACAAATTATTCCTACAAAAGCAATTGATGACCTTTAAATACATAGAAGGAAGCCCTATCCTTGATCACATAAATGATTTTCAGGGCATCCTTGATCAACTATTTGGAATGGGAGTTAATATTGATGATGAGATACAAGGACTTTGGCTTCTTAATACTCTGCCAAACTCTTTGAAAATGCCTTGTATTTATTTGACAAATTCAGCTCTTGGAGGTAAGGTGGCCATGGAATATGCCAAGAGTGGTTTGTTGAAAGAGGAAGTGGGGAGAAAATCTCAGGGTTCGTCCTCACAAGCAAATATCTTACTTATAGAAATCCGAGGGAGAGATAGAACAAAAGTCTCGTGGAATAGAGGTAAAAGTAGAAGTAGTCAAGGTCTAAATACCATAATATTACATGCAACCAATATAACAAGAAAGGACATATCAAAAGGTTTTTCCGCAAGTTGTTGCAAGACATTAGAGAAAGAAAGAAAGTTAAAAATAACGAAAACAATGTTAATGCTACTGTTCGAGATGAACTTCTTTTTGCCTATGATGAAAACGTCATCAATTTGGTACCATGAGACGAGTTGGATAATAAATTCTGGAGCTACCTTACATGTCATACCAAGAAAAGATTTGTTCTCATCTTATACTCTTGTTGATTCTGGAAAGCTAAAGATGGGTAATGCCATTGAAGTTAAGGTGTTTGGTGTTGGCACAATTTTTTTGAAAACTAATAATGGTTCAATGTTAGTTCTTCAAGATGTCAAGCATGCTCCAGTCTTTCCTTTCAATTTGATCTCCACAGGAAGATTAGATGATAAAGGTTACCATAGTTCCCCCTTTAATGGCCAATGGAAGCTCACCAAGGTCTTATTAATAGTGACTTGAGGAGTCAAGTATGGTCATTTTTATATGACACAGGGCCCTATACTTAATATCTCCGTAAATCTGGTGGAAAGTGATACTTTATCAGAAATTTGGCATAGAATATTGAGTCATATGAACGAGAGGGGGATTACGTATTTGGCTAAGAAAAGTTTGCTTTCTAGAGTTAAACAAGCAAAGCTAAAAAGATGTATCCATTGTTTAGCTGGAAAACAGAAAAGGGTTTCCTTTCATAGCCATCCTCCCTCGAGAAATCCACATTTATTGGAGCTAGTATACTCTGATTTGTGTGGTCCTTTTAAAGTAAAGTCAAAGGTGGTGCACTTTACTTTGTGACCTTCATTGATGATCATTCTAGTAAGCCCTGGATTTATCCTTTGAAATCTAAAAATCAAGCACTTGGCGTGTTTAAGGAATTTCAGACCTTAGCTGAGAGACAAACGGGAAAGAAATTAAAATATATTTGCACTGAAAAATGGTAATGAATATTGTAGTCCATTTGATAACTATTATAAGGAACAAGGAATTCGTCATAAAAAAATTCCACCCAAGACATCTTAATTGAATGGTTTGGCAGAGAGGATGAATAGAACTCTACTTGAAAGAGTTAGATGCCTTCTTTCAGAGGCTAAACTTCAAAATACATTTTGGGAGGAATCACTTAACACTAGTGCTTATGTTATCAACTTGTCTCTTGTTGTTGCTTTGGATGGTGATGTCCCATACAGAGTTTTGTTTGCCAAAGACATTTCTTATGATCACCTGAGAGTTTTTGGGTGTAAATCTTGTGTGTATGTTCCTAAAGATGAGAAATTGAAACTGGATATCAAAACTAAGAAATGTATCTTTATCGGTTATGGTCAAGATAAGTTTGGGTATCGTTATGATCCAATTGACAATAAACTTATTAGAAATTATGATGCAATATTCTTTGAAGACCAGACTATTGAAGATGTTGATAAAGTTGGGAAGATAGATTTTCACAGTAATGAAAAATTAGTTGATATAGATCCAGTTTCTATTGATAAGGCACTATTGTACATAAAGGAACCCAAGACAACAATGAAGATGGCGATCAAGATCAAAATAATCATCTTGGTGTAGACGTTGGATGCTCATGTTGATGAAGTTGTGGTTGATCAGCAACCAATTTTTGCTCAGGTAACTATTTCGAATGCTCTCGAGACCTTCCTTAGAATAACTACAAGGGAGAAGCAAAAATTCATGTACTATACTCCTGATGAGTATATACTTTTGACTGACATAGAAGAACGTGAGAGCTAGGATGAAACACTACAATATACTCACAAAGATCAGTAAATAGAAGCCAAAAAAGATGAAACAAATTCATTTCATGAGAATGACACAAATGAGTTAGTGAAATTGCCAATAGGTAAGAGAATTTGATCTAATAAATAGATATTCAGAATAAAGCAAGTTAACTATACTTGTGGGCCTACGTATAAGGAGAGGCTAGTTCTTAAAGGTTTTGGCCAGAAGAAAGGAGTTGACTTTGATGGAATTTTCTCCCCTATTGTGAAGATGTCTTATATTCTTGTTGTTTTGAGCAGATGGATGTCAAGACTATTTTTCTTCATGGTGATTTAGATGATGAGATTTATATGGAGCAGCCTGAGGACTTCGTCATTAAGCTTGCAGACAAGCATGTGTTTTGTAGAAAATTGGCAGGCATGAAGCCTGCCAATAGTTTCTCTACTAAAAGACACATTTGGCCCCTTGGCTAAAGAAGGAGTTTGTTGGGCACATGCCCATATTGTCTAGCCAAAGACCCGACAGTCTAATCATATTCTCATTTGGTTTCCATTCCTATTCGGGATTGGATTTGGTGTTTATTCCTATTTAGAGTTGGTTTTGGCTTTAAGAGAAAGCACCACTTATGATCTATAAATGGGACAACCTTGGAAAATTGGTGTATGCACATTGGTACACGTATTTGAAAGACTTAAGCACACAAGAATGACTTTTGAAAGAGCTTTCATCAAGAGAGAAGAGCGAAGAAAAGTATTTATTTTTGCTGCAAATTTTATTCCGACCGGCTAACTTCAACTTACGTTTTCCGATTCGTTAACGGTTAGACCATGCTGAAATTTTGATTGAGTACTAACATCTTGGTATTTTATTTGAACGGTGAAGATCAAATTTGGAGTCTCGTAGCATCTAATTTCAAGCCTCGAACTTCAGGTTTATTTTTGTGGATTCTCCATTTTCTTCAATTGATTAGTTGTTTCTCTTGTTGCTATTGTTGCTTTGTATTTGGCACTTGTTGTGTAGTTAATTTGGAGAAATTTGTAATCCTCTTATTTTAATAGTGAAGTTTTTTTGGATCTTTGTGATCTCGTAATTTTTACGTTCTATTTAAAAAGTTTTTCACGTTAAAATTTGATGTTCTTTATCTTTTTTATTTTTGAGTTTGCCTTTTCCTCGATGTAATACTTCTTTCTCGTTTCTCATTGCTTACTTTTCAAATTCTTCTTTTGCCATTTGTCTCTATTTGACTTCTTTCATAATACTCAATTTCAGTCACTGTCTCCTAATTAAATAATCATAAGCTATTTTTGTATTGCATAAAATAAATATAAAATCTTTAATTGCTTCCAATTTTTCTTTTTTTAAAATTTAACTGTTAATTTCATTGATATCAAAGAATTTACAGTGTAAATTTTATAGTAGTAGCATTGACTAGCTACTATTCATTTACAAACATCACTAAGCTAATACAAACTTAAAACAAGATATCTTAGTATGTGACTATTAAGCTATAGCTAAGGATAACAGTTTAGTTGCCGCAACCATCTTGCCATCTTTTACAGTTTCTGCCTCGTAAATGAATTAACAATGCTACTTCTCTACAAAACTGGTCTTCAACAAAAGCCTTGTTATCTAACCGAATACAGCTTCTGTCTCTCCAAATCAATGCAACAGTAGTCACAAAAGCAGAAGCAGTGATTGCTTTGTTCCATACTTTGCTTCTGGCATTGCTGCATATCCATTGAAGTTCAGTTTCCCAATTGCCAACTGTTCTATTGTATCCCACCCAACAACATATTCTGGACCATAATCGATTAGTGACTGGGCAGTCAAAGAACAAATGCTCAAAACTTTCAGCCTGCTGCTTACAAAACACACAATTAGCAGGCACTTGAATTCCATACTTCTGCTTTTGCTCCCAATTTCGTCTTCAACATACTTACACATAAAATAACTTAATTAAGTCTAAATATAATATAATTTAGTATTAAAGCACTTAAAATATTATGCACTAAAAATACGAAATTATAGCCAAACATCAAATAATACTGCAAATAATGTGAACGTTAGAGTAGATAGAGAGCATACTGCTACAATTATCATTTTTATTGGTTTGTAGAATTGAATGTGCAACAATTATAGGATATCTGTACACTTTTAGCCATAGATACATAGTTCACTATGAAGATGCAACTTTTTGGTTCCTTAAATAAATGAGAAATCGACTGTATATAGTTTATATGCAAGTATATATTCTTGAGATCAAATTCAAATTGTACGTTTGTTCGAGAAGTCCATACAATTCTCACCAAAAGGATCTGAACAACGTGAGTATCCATTCATTTAGTTCAAACAATACCTTCTTATTATTCTTAATGATTGTCATATATTCATTTTTTTATCCTATGTTTACAATGCAAATGAGATCTTTCGATAAATCTAAAAAAGAAAAGCAAAAAAAAAAAAGAGAAGGAAATTAAATTTGTTTGTGGAAGCAAGAATTTCTCTATTAATTTAAATATTAATTAATCTTAGAGCATATGCCTCTAATTACGATATAAGTATAAACTTCTTGTTTCTAGATTAGCATGTTGTTAACTAATTTTATTTTCGGAAAAGGGTCAGAATTGCCCCTAACGTATTGACGCTAGTTTTAAAATGCCCTCCGTTAACCTATTTTGAAAGAAATGCCCCTACCGTTAAAATTCTGGCATATTTGTGCCTCTAACGTATTGACTCCAGTTTAAAAATGCACCTACCGTTAACCTATTTTGAAAAAAATACCCCTACCGTTTTAAATATAAGTATAGTCAGTTTTTAGACTTAGGGGCACAAATATGCCACATTTTTAACGGTAGGGGCATTTTCTTCAAAATAGGTTAACAGAGGGCATTTTTAACCTGGAGTCAACACGTTAGGGGCAGTTCTGACCCTTTTCCCTTTTATTTTTAATTTTTCATGTAGAGTACACATGGTGGTAAGCAACCCCCACTTCCAACCGAGAGGTTGTGAGTTCGAGTCTCCCTGAGAGCAAAGGTGGGTAGTTCTTGGAGGGAATGATGCCGGGGGTCTATTTGGAAACAGCCTCTCTAACCGAGGGGTACGGGTAAGGTCTGCGTACATACTACCCTCCCCATACCCCACTAAGTGGGATTATACTAGGTTGTACTTTCCCCAGACCCCACCTGATGGGAGTATACTGGGTAGTTATTGTTTTTGTGTAGAGTACTCATGGCTACAAAGGTAAAGAACCTTATCGATGATAAGCTAACTGAAGAGAAGAACGCTAGTGCCCAAGTTAAGAAGAAGAAGAGGGGAAGAACTCTTGCAATATAAAAGCCAATTACTAACAGTAAAATTTTATTTCTCCATTTACTTTTTGGTAAGCCATTTCACTTAATTTTCCTGTATACAAGAAGTAAAATAGATATATTGTTCCGTCGTAAAAGTTTATTGATTTTACTCGTATGTTAGCTTTTATTATTTATTGAATGGGTCACTATGCTAATCATCAAAATGGAACAATTTCAAGAACAATATCTACAATGAAATATTATGTGAAATATACATTTATATTTATATATTTGTACCCCATCAATGAAATTTATGTAATTATAAAATATACTTGTCTAACTAAATATATTATTTATCTTCGCATGACTATATCCGATTAATTAGAGTTCAACACCTTATCCGTTACACTATTTATATGTAATATTTTACATATTTTAATAATATTAGTATTAAAAAGGTTTTAGTGCTTGTACGGAATTACACATGTAATGCCTGAACTAGTATATATATGACATAATTCAGAAAAGCACTAACTGTGATCTCAACTATTGGAGTACTTTTGTAGTCAATGTGGTTAACCACACTATATATACTTCTGGCACCGTTCGTTTAGGAACTAATTTAACGAGATCGGCGAAATTACGTTATTATACCTGCAAATGTATTTTATGGCCCTAAAATCGATTCGATCGTGATGACGTCTATCGTGAAATTAGGTCAGTTGATACAATTCTTAAATTAAACCATTACTCTATAAAGTCATTTTTTAAACCATTAATTTATAAGAGATCTCATTATATAAGTCTAAATAACCAGTGCGGAATAAATATAAAAACCCGACAACGGAATATCACAAGTCACGAACAACTACAACTCTGCGTCAGTACAATAAAGTCCAAACAAGAGTGAAAGACCATACTGAATAAAACTAGGGAAAATATGAAGGAGAAGAACAGGGCTCTGAACGCCATGCAACGACCTTGTCGACTCCGAAATCCTGAACGAACAATCAATATTCATTATTGCGACTCGCAACTCCTAGATCTGCACACAAGGTGCAAGGAGTAATATGAGTACGCCAACTCTGTAAATAATAAGAGTAAATAAAGTCTGAGCGGTAAGAAAACACATAATCCACGTCATAACACCACAGAAAATATAGGATATTTTCCAAAACAGTATATAAATCAAGTTATCTCGTTAAAATCAAATTTTAGTAATATCCTTTAAATTATTTTTCAACAACTTTTCAAAACGAAGTGATAAAATAGTGAAAAAATAGTGAAAAAAACATGATCAGTCCCTCGGGAAAAACACACTCATATACAGCACATCGGGCAACATAAATCAAAAACAGCCCCTCGGGCAAGACATGTATCATATATCGCCATTCGGGCTTAATATCAACAGAACCAACCCCTAGGGCTATCTCCGAATCACTCGTTATCAGCCTCTTGGGCAACAACATAAATCAATGACAGCCCCTCGAGCAATAATATGAATCCACAACAGGCCATCAGGCTATATCACATCACTCACACTGGATACCCGCGCTCATTGGGGGTGTTCAGACTTCGGAGAGGCTCCTACAACTCAAGCACTATAACAAGTCATCTCGTGGCATAATCAATCAGGCCCTCAGCCTCACGATATCATGAATCAGTAACAACATGTTGCGCAGTACAACCCCATCCCAAAAATATCCTTACAATACAGGCCCTCAGCCTCACTCAGTCAGAAACTTCTCAAGACACTCGGATAACAGTAACACATGGTTTTCAGCTCAAAATGTCATTTATAATATCAAAACTGAGTAAATAGGGTGAGTTATGAAATCAATAAAAAAACACAGCATGACTGAGTACAATTATTAAGTCAAACAGTAAGGAATAGTAGTAAAAAGTCCCTAACGGTCCAAAACAGTTGGCACGAGATCCAAATATGGCATTCAGCCCAAAATATAATAATACTTTTCAAAAACACAATAATATCGAATAGTTTTCAATTAAATATGCCTAGAGATAAGGCACCTGGAATTGATGGATTTCCTATAGAATTTTTCACCAAAAACTGGAGTATAGTCAAGCATGATATCTATGCTGCTACCAAGGAGTTTTTTGAAACAAGTAATCTGCCAAGAATGATCAACAATACTGCAATAGCATTGGTGCCAAAGGTTAAGAATCCTACTACAGTCAAGGATTTTAGACCAATTGCATGTTGTACTACATTGTACAAGATCATTTCAAAAGTTATCACAAGGAGGATGAAAGGCATTATGGGAGAGTTGATTGGCCCTGCTCAATCTGCATTCATAGAAGGAAGATCCATCATTGATAATATTCTACTAAGCCATGAAATTTTCAAAGGATACTCTAGGAAAGGGATTTCACCTAGATGTGTCCTTAAAGTGGATCTTAGAAAAGCCTATGACACCTTAGAATGGAATTATTTGAAGCAGATCCTCATAGCTTTGGGCTTCCCTGCTAAATTCACAGGCTGGATAATGGCTTGTGTGTCATCTGCTTCTTACTCTCTTGTAATGAATGGGGGTCTTACTAAGCCATTCAATGCTAAGAGGGGTTTAAGGCAAGGAGACCCTATGTCTCCTTATCTATTTGTCTTGGCCATGGAGTATTTGAATAGACTGCTGCAGCAACTTCACAACAATGGCAACTTCAATTTCCATCCTAGATGCAGGAAGCTAAACATCTCACATGTGTGCTTTGCAGATGATCTTTTAATGTTCTGTAGGGCTGACTTGGTTTCTATACAGATTCTACATAGCACATTCCTCATATTTTCTGCAGCATCTGGGCTTCAAGCAAATGTAAACAAGAGTGCTATCTATATTGCTGGAGTATCAAGGGACACCAGGGAGGAAATTATGTAGGCTCTAGGATTTATTGAAGGGCAGCTTCCATTCAAATATCTTGGAGTTCCTCTTGACTCTAAGAAATTAGCTGTTCATCACTATTTACCTCTCATTGAAAAGATCACAGCCAGGATCACTTGTTGGTCTGCAAAACTACTCTCCTATGCTGGGAGGGTTCAATTGATCAAGGCAGTAGTATTTGGTATGCAATCTTATTGGGCACAAGTGTTTATTATTCCTAAGAAGGTGCTGAAAACTATAGATACTATATGCAGAACATACTTGTGGACAGGGAAAGCAACAGTCTCAAGGAGGGCTCTTGTAGCTTGGGAAAAGGTTTGCCAACCTATCTCAACTGGTGGTCTGAACATAATGAGATTGGATATTTGGAATAAAGCTGCTATAGTGAAGTTACTCTGGGATCTAGCAAGGAAAAAAGATTGCCTATGGGTTAAATGGATACATACTTATTATATCAAGAATAGGAATTTGGAGTTAGTCACTGTTCCATCCAACTCCTCTTGGGTGGTGAAAAAGATTCTTAACTGTCGACCAATGGTGATGGAGAATGCTCAAATGCAAGGAGGACTCTTGGCCAGAATGCAGAATGTGTGCTTGGTTGGGAAATTCCATATCCAGAAGATGTATACTGCATTACTACCTCAACTCCCAAAGGTAACATGGAAGAATATTATGCTTGTTCATTCTGCCCTTCCTAAACACAGGTTTACAATCTGGTTAGCAGCTCACCAAAGGCTACCTACAATAGAGAGGCTTCAACATATGGGAATTCACATTCCAACCTCATGTGTATTTTGCCAACTCTTTGAAGAAGAATTCAATCATCTATTCTTTGAATGTGCTAATACTAACAGAATATGGTGTAGAATTCTAAAGTGGCTGGGGTACATAAGGACCATTAGATGCTGGGAAGATGAGTTGAAATGGATATGTAGTCAAGTCAAGAGTAAAAACTGTCGAAAGGCCATTACTGCCACAGCATTTGTGACCACAGTTGCAATCCTATGGAGAAGTCGAAATGCAATCAGATTTGAAGCCAAGAGATTTGATGAAGATCATTGTTGCAAGGAGATATCAGTTTTAATTCATGCAAAAAATAGGAATAGGTGGAAGAATGAGCTTCAGCTGCTCAATTCTTACCCTTAGATTAGTCTGCTCAATCATTGTAAATGAATAGAAGAAATTAGAGTGAGATAGGGGGCAATACTGTATAGATATGTAGTAGAAGTCCATACTACTACCATTGAACTACATTGTATATTTGTTTTTGATATTAATACAAAGTTAGTTAAGCTAAAAAAAAAAAAAATTAAAAAAAAAAATATATATATATGCAATTTAACAGACGTACAAGATGGACCAAGTCACAATAATCAACGATGCACGATCTCATGCTAGTCATCTAGCGTGTGAGTCACCTGAAAATAGTATCACTGTATGAAATATGGGGTTTCATACCCTCATGACAACATTTACAATCATTACATCCCTCAATCCGATCCAAACTCTAGCCTGCGATGCCTTTGCCTCTCGACTCGACCTCCGAATACTCCAAATCTAACCAAAATCAGTACCATTCCATTAATATGCACTAAAGGAACAAAGCCCAGGAAAAAATAACCAATTTACATAAAAAATTTCGAAATTGGCCAAACCCGACCTCTGGGCCCACATCTTGGATTCCGATAAATATTCTAAAACTAGAATCCCTACACTCTCACAAGTTCATACGTACCAAATACACCAAAATTCGACCACAAACGACCCCTCAAATCCCTAAATCAAAGTCTTCAAATTTCAAACCTTACAAATTTTAACCACTAATCTCCATAAATTCCATGTCTAATCGATAAAATATCACCACAGAAATGAGTTTTAGTCCCAAGAATCTTTCCTTGACGAAATTTTCTTGAATTCCCTCTTCAAATTGCTCCTACAAGCTCCAACCTGAATGAGAAATTGATGAAATAAGCCAAAAATTTGTGAAGGCATCTATTTATATGTTCTACCCAGTGATACCGTACCTGCGACCTTTTTACTCGCACGTGCGGACCAGCATCTGCGGTCCCAAGTGTGCACCTGTGGTTCTCATTAACTTATCCTTTTCTGCACCTGCGACAATCATTTTGCACCTGCGGTGACCGCACCTGAAGCACCCACCCGCATTTACGGAAATCACATAACGGCAGCACACCATCATTCTTTAAGTGCCAAAATCAATCCTCCAATCATCTGAACTTACCTCGAGGCCCTCGGAACCTCAACCAACACATCCCATAATATGATTCAAACTTAGTAGAGCCTTTGAATCACTCAAAACAACGCTAAAACACCGAATCAACCTCAGATTCAAGACTAATAACTTAGAACTTTTAAATTCCGCAATCTATCAAAAAGTCTACCAAATTTCGTCCGAATGACCTGAAATTTTGCACATACGTCCCAAATGACACAACAGACCTACTCCAATTTTCGAAATTTCACTCCAACACCTATATCAAAATTTTCATTACCGACCGGAAAAAGCCAAATTTTTAATTTTACCAATCCAAACCTAAATCTACCACGGACCTCCAAAATACATTCCGAACGAGCTCCCAAGTCCAAAATCACCTAACAGAGCTAAACAAATAATAAAAATTCAAATCTGAGATTGAATACTACGAAGTCAAAACTTGGTCAAACTTTTCAAATTTAAAGCTCAAACTGAGAATTGTTCTTCCAATTCTATTCCGATTATCCTAAAAACCAAAATCGACGATTTACATCAGTTATAATACATCATATGTGGCTAGTTATGCCCAAGAACTGGCGAGCGAAGTACAAATACTCAAAATGTCTGGTTGGACTGTTAGAATATAACATTTTATATTGAATTATTAGTCTGCTTTATCTTGACGTCATTTTAGTGATAGAAGCTCCATGATTGCACTCGTCCAAACGCCGCAACCAAAAGCAAAAAGTATTTGATATATATTATTGGAGCACATACCAATTAATGTGTTGGTTTTAGTACTTTTGATTGGCTAAAAACAGGAATGTAAAAAGAAAAAGATTCCTTTGCAAACACTTCTATAAAAGCTATAACATCATAGAGTATTAAATTAGTAAAATGGTTCGAAATTATCGTTTACGATATTTGCTGGTGTTATAATCTTATAAATAGGCTATATCTGGTGTTTGTTTCTGCTTTCGTCCAAAGTTGTTATGATTACTTATTTTTAAACTAAGTGGTGGTTGGCTGGTTGCAATAATGGGTGATTATTAAGCCCCTAGTATGGAAATCTTTTGGAATATATTTCTCTAGTCTCAAATGTTTAACGACACACATGAAGTGCAGTCAAGTACTTGGTATTCCATTTTATAGGGATTGAAGTTACGACATAATGCTCTCACTTTCACTTACATTTACTTCAGAGTATTTATTTGACTTCTTCTTACGAGGAGTTCATTTGGAAAAAAGAAAAGAGAAGAAAAATATACAATTAATTAATTGGTTGGAATGAATTTACACACTAAGAAAGAGAAGCTGCAACAATCTGCGGTACTAGTACAACTAATAGATGATTTAAATATGAAAGTTAGAATCTTAATTAAGGTGTTGGTGGGTGATGGCCCATCCTTATAATTAGAAGTATCTTTCGATTTACATTCATGTATTGGCGTAATAGTATATACTACTTCTTAATTTATGGTTTCGTCTCAAAGAAAAAGGAAAAAGGTATTAGTAGTCTGTATTTGTAAAATAATTTTGGAGAAAATAAAATAAAATAAACAAAAATATAAATGAAATAAAATTTTATCCGATCCCATCGAATTTATAGTGTTTCCTTAAGGAATTTAATTCCCTCCTAGTACCCATGGTTATGGATTATTTCCTCCAAGGATAGAACGAATTACACAATGGTGTAGCGGTACTTTAAACCCGAGTGTTTCAGCGAACACAAAGTTTGATAGCAAATCACAATTACTGTTGCTTTCTTTGAAGTTAAAACAATGCAGAAGAAGGAGGAGAAACTTAGAAAATCATATGCAAAATCTGAGAGAATAGACTTGTATTTATAACCAATGTTTGGGTGAAATATGAAGAGGTGTAACTCTTCAGAATGGTTGTTTATGCAAAATGGTCATAGTATAAAAGCCATAACATAAATGGTTATTTACTCAACAATTCACCGGGAGAATTGAAGATGGCGGTTAATTTTCTATTACAAAAACAGAAAACGGATGAATGGAAAACAGTTGGATTTATTATTAATATTGTTGGATTTAATATTAATATTTTGTTATTAAAAAGGATATTTAATAACGTTTGTGTTATAACAACAACTACTAACCCAGTTTAATCCCAACATATGAGGGTCTGGGGAGGGTAGTCTGTATGCAGATCTTACCCCTACCTAATGCAGGTAGAGAGGCTGTTTCCAATAGACCTTCGGCTCAAGAAGGGCAACAAGAAAAAGAGGGAAGCAAGGAAGGAAAACAATATCTAATAATAGCAACACGGAATACAATACCTAGGGCGAACAAGACCACAAACCGTAATAAAAATCAAAGAATATGAAGGGAAATACATGCTACTAAGACTATCGATGAAACACTATAAACTCCCTACTAACCTTCTACCATAATTCTCGACATTCACACCATCCTATCAAGTGTCATGTCCTCAGTGAGTTGAATCAACGCCCATGTCCTGTCTAATCACTTCTCCTCAGTACTTCTTAGACCTACCTGGACCCCTCCTCAAACTCTCCATGGAAAACCTCTCACACCTCCTGACAGGGGCATTAATGCTTCTTCTCCTAACATGTCTGAACCATCTCAATCGCGCCTTTCGCATCTTGTCCTCCAAGGAAGCTACTCCCACTCTGTCCTGGATAGCTTCATTCCTAATTTTATCTCACCTGGTACACCCACATATCCATCTCAACATCCTCATCTCTGTTACTCTTATCTTCTGCACGTGAGAGTTCTTGACTGGCCAACACTTAGCCCCATATAGTATAGTGGGTCGAACCACCACTAGATAATACTTACCCTCAAGTCTTAACAGTATATTCTTACATACAAGATTGGAAGCAAGTCTCCACTTCATCCACCAGCTCCGATGCAATGTGTGACATCTTCGTCAATCTTCCCGTTACCCTGGATAATAGACCCGAGATACTTAAAAATCGCTCTATTGGAGATAATTTGAGCATCAAGCTTAACCTCTACGTCTGCATCATGGTTCTCACTAAATTTGCACTGCAAGTATTCTGTCTTGGTTCTACTCAATTTGAAACCTTTAGACTCCAAGGTCTGTCTCCAAACCTCCAACCTCGCGTTAACTCCACTACGCGTCTCGTCTTTCAATACTATATCATCAGCAAATCGTATGTACCAAGGCACCTCCCTGGATGTGATGCAACAGTACATCCATCACCAAGGCAAACAAAAATGGGCTAAGAGCCGATCCCTGGTAAAACCTAATCTCCATAGGGAAATGGTCCGAGTCACCACGCAAAGTTCTCATCCGAGTCTTAGCATCATCATACATATCCTTAATCACCCTAATATATGTTATCGGAATGCTGCTAACCTACAAACACCTTCATAGGACCTCCCTCGGAACTTTATCATATGCATTCTCAAGGTCAATAAACACCATATGTAAATCCTTCTTCCTTTCCCTGTACTGCTCCACTAATCTCCTTACCAGATGAATCACTTTTGCAGTCGAACCCTCCAGAATGAATCCAAACCGATTCTCGGAAATAGACACGTACCTCATCACCCTAGCCTTCACCACTCTCTCCCAAACCTTCATAGTGTGACTCAATAACTTGATACCTCAATAATTATTGCAATTTTGGATATCACCCTTGTTCTTTTAAAGCGAAAGCATTGTAGTCAACCTCCATTCTTCAGGTATCTTCTTTGCCTTAAAAATAATATTAAACAACCTAGTGATCCACTCCAAACCTGTCCACCCCGCTACTCTATCCTTGCACATCTTACGCATCGCTTCTTCCACCTCCTCTACTATAATCTGCCTACAGTACCCAAAATCCCGCCGACTCTCGGAGTGTTCCAACTCACCCAACACAATGCATCTATCCCCCTCCTTATTCAACAGTTTTTGAAAGCATGTTTGCCATCTTCTCATAGTGACCGCCTCGTCCATCAACACTTTACCATCCTCGTCCTTGATGCCCTTGACTTGGTCTAACCCACGGGATTTCCTCTCCCTCACCTTGGCCAACCAGTACGACCTCTTGTCCCTACCTTTTCCCTCGAGCTCCTCGTACAAACGAGCAAATGTTGCATTCTTAGCCATCGTAACTGCTAACTTTTCCTCCTTCTTTACCTTTATGTAACACTCCCGATAAGTCTTTTTTTCCTCCTAATTTGTACTCTCTGTTAGCTTCAAATAAGAAACTTTCTTAGCTTCCATTTTAACTTAAACCTCTCCATTCCACCACCAGTCTCTTATACGACCCCCATGAGAACCCATCATGACCCTTAAGACCTCTCTAGCAGCTACTCTAATGCAATCAGAAGTCATGGACCACATAATAGATGCGTCCCCTGCACTCATTCAGGCCATCATAGCCAACATCTTCTCCGCTAACTCCTGAGCTTTGTCCTTGGTCAAGTTACCCCACTTGATCTTAGGTTTCCTGCACCCCGCCCTCTTCCTCCTACTCCTCTTGATCTCCATGTCCATAACTAGGAGCTTATGCAGAGTAGTAAGGTGCTCACTCAGGATGACCTTCAAGTCGGTGCACAGACCTTTATCGCACTTCCTGCAGAGAAGGTAATCAATTTGAGTCTTGCCCATTGAATTTCGGAAAGTGACCAGGTGCTCTTCTTTCTTTGGGAAACTCGAGTTAGCTATAACCATATCAAAAGCTCTAGCAAACTCCAACAGTGAATTACCTCCCTAATTCATATCTCCAAAACCGTACCCACCATGCATATCATCATAACCCCTAGAACTAGCCTTAATATGACCATTGAAATCTCCGCCAATGAACAACTTCTCTTGTGCAGGATACTGTCCACCATCTCGTCCAAGTCATCCCAAAATTGTTTCTTTACTTCCTAGTTCAAACCTACCTGAGAAGTGTACGCACTAATCATCCTTACATTAAACCCACCAACAACCAACTTAATGCTCATCAACCTATTATTTACCCTCCTTACCTCAACATCGAGCTCCATAAGGTCCCTGTCTACTAGAATACCTACCCCACTCTTGCCCCCCTGCGCTTCCTGAGTAGCATAGTTTAAATCCATCTACATCATGTGCCCTAGTACCCTTCCATCTAGTCTCTTGAACACATGCTATGTTGATTTTTTTCTTCTAAAGAATCATAGCTAACTCTATAGACTTCCCAGTAAACATCCCAATGTTACAAGACCCTATTCTCAACCTAGAGGCTTTCTTACCCCCCATTCCTACCCTTGTACCCCAACCCCAACCCTGTCCGAGCATATAGCCTTAGTCTTACATCATTCATTACCCCACTATAAGCAAAAGGTATTAGGTAAACATTGCCATTAAGAAACAAAAATAGGAACAAATATTTACTACTAACAAATAAATTTGGTCCAAAAAATTAATTAATCAATAGATCATTTGACCAAATTCAAATCCAAATCCAAATTTGAATCTGAATCTGAAGCTAAAGTCGAAGCAGAAGCCAAAGCCGAAGCTGAAGACGAAGCCAAAGCCAAGCCGAGCCAAGCGATAACGATGGCGGCACAAGGCTTTCCTTATTAGAATGGATATTTAATAACATTTGTGTTAATATTTATTATTAAAAAATAAATTTAGTCCAAAAAGTTAATCAGTTAATCAAAATACAAAAATCCATTAGAATCCGAATCGAAAGCTGAAGCGGAAGCCGAGCTGAGCAACACCGAAGGTGACAGCACGATGCTTTCCTTCTTCTTAACTTTTTAAGATCTTGAAGAAGAGCAATTACTTATATACCCATAAAAAACCTCTTCATCTTCCAATATGGGACAATGTCCCTTCATCAAAGAGGGAATCTCAAATGAAACTCAAATATTTTATTTTTCCTCCATTTTCCATTCACCCTCTTTTAAGCATTAATATACTTTTAAAATCCAAAAATCTCTCACATGAATGGGGAATGGCTATATTATGAAAATATACATGAAAAGTTGTGTGATTCTCAAACAAGGACTAATTGCATCTGGATAAGTAGGTTTCCCTTTGAACTTTCCGTAGTAAACTTATGTCTAATATACTCGGTCAATCGGTATATTTGATATCTCTGAACCATCGAACTTTGGTGTATACCTAAACAACCATAAGTCACACAACCAACCCTTAACCATCTTTGATTCTCATTGTTGTATACATTTCAACCATTAACACCGCTTGGTTTCATAAGTGCATAGAGAAACTGGCCTTACAAATTCTCCTTGAAGTGGCTAACACTTCACACTTACATAGGTGATTCCTACACGTGTCATCCCATAGATACACTATTTGATATACCTCGTATCAAAGTTAGAAATTATTAAAAAGCCTAAATGCTTTATCCTTGGTACTGAACATTGTCTCATCACGAGAATGGACAAAATTTTAGTTGGCAATATTGAACCGCCATTAATAACTTTGCTTGATCTCCTTGAACCTAGATCTTGAGATTTCCAGTCTTCTAGGTAGAGTTACCGACACAATGACTTGCTCTCGGTCATAGTCCCATTCCCCTTGATGATTTCTTAATTACCTCTCTAGTTAGGCCTTTTATAAGTGGATCCGACTCATTATCACTTGACGTTACATAGTCAATCATGATAATTGCTCTAGAGAGTAATTGCCTAAGTTTTATGTCGGTGTCGTATATGACGAGATTTACCGTTACACATAACGATTGCAGCCCTTCCATTGGCCGCTTGACTATCGCTATGTATCCACATTGGTGCCAACGGCTTGGGACAAAATGGAATGTCTTCCAAAAATTCCGGAGTAATTTAGCTTCTTCACCAGCTTTATATGTGAATTCAGTCTCCATTGTAGAGCGTGCAATACAAGTTTATTTGGATGACTTCCAAAATACCGCTCCTCCACTAATAGTGAATAAATATCCACTTGTGAACTTAGAATCAGTTGAACTGGTGATCCAATTTGCATCACAGTATCCTTCACTCACCGCATGATATTTAGTGTAGTGCAAAGCAAAGCCCTGGGTATGTTCTAAATATCCCAAAACTCGTTTCATTGCCGTCCAATGAGATTGACCTAGATTACTCGTGTATCGACTTAAGTTACTTATAGCACAAGCTATATCTGGTCGTATACAATTCATGATGTACATTAAACATCCCAACACACAAGCATAATCCAATAGTGGTATGTTTTGGCCTTTGTTCTTTAGTAATGCAAGATTCACGTCAATTGAAGTCTTTTGCAACTTTAAACCCTAAGTTCTTGAATTTTTCAACTACCATTTTACTATAATGAGACTGTGACAATGCTAGACCTTGAGAAATCTTATGGGTCTTAATTTCCAAAATTAAATCAACAATTCCCAAGTCCTTCATATCAAACTTGCTAGTTAGTATTCGCTTAGTAGCATTTGTGCTGGCAATGTCATTACTTATTAACAACATATCGTCCACATATAAGCAAACAATGACTATGTGATTTGGAACATTTTTAAGGTACACACATTTATCACATTCATTTATCTTAAGACTATTTGATAACATTGTTTGGTCAAATTTTACATGCTATTGTTTGAGTGCTTGTTTTAGTCCGTAAAGGGACTTAACAAGTCTATCGACCTTCTTTTCTTTACTTGGAACCACAAACCCTTCAGGTTGTTCCATATAGATTTCTTCCTATAAATCTCCATTCAAGAAGGTCGTCTTTGTTAGAATATACACTTAACGCTAGAGGGGGGGGGTGTGAATAGCGTTATAATAAAAATCAATATAAACTTGCGGAATTAAAAATTGCAGGATTGAAATAAGTGCGGTAAGTAAATAATAAAGAACGATCGCACCGAAATTATCCTGGTTCAACACAACCTGTGGCTAGTCCAGTCCCCGAGAGACTCTCTCAAGATTCCACTAACTTCGTTAAGCTTACGGGTGCTTAACAAACCGTTACAAACTGAGAACTTGAGTCACACAAGCCTCAACAACCTTTGCTCGAAGATACCACATTTCAAGACTTCAACCGAAGGAATGAAAACGTTCCTTCTTACAACCACAAGGGATTAACACTTCCCTTCAAGTGTATACAAACACTTAGCACTCAAGACAAGACTCTCTTTAAGAGTAGATATGAGTAAAATAAATACGCTCAAGAACACAACAACTTTCGTCAAGAGTTTGGCTCTCAAAAACTTATTATATGAATAGAAAATGATGAATATGAGAGTATGCAAGCTTTAGCAAGAATATAATCAGTTGTTGTACTTAGAAGACTGATTTTGAGTTGTATTTATAGTGTTCAAAACTCCCACAACCGTTGCCTAATTGCCAATCAAGAATTGCTGATTTTGTGCTAAGATAATCGATTATCTGATTTGCATAATCGATTATTTTGCAATCGTTCAAAAATCATTCCCAGATTTTAAGCAGAATAATCGATTATCCAAATCGTATAATCGATTACCTGACAACGTTCAAAAAATCATATTCAGATTTTACTTAACATAATCGATTATCAGATTGTGTATAATCGATTACCTGACAACGTTCAAAAAATCATATGCAGATTTTACTTAGCATAATCGATTATCAGATTGTGTATAATCAATTATCTTTCAGAGTTTAAAAATACTTTGGCAACGGTTTTTTATCGATTATCTTTTATATTTTGAAAACTTCGGACAACACTGTCTTAACATAATCGATTATCATAAAGTACATAATCGATTATTTTACAGTCTTGTAAAATTTGATAGACACTGCCTCAACATAATCGATTATCATAATGTGCAATCGATTATTTTATAACTTTGAAAAATCTGATGGACACTGCCTCAACATAATCGATTATCATAAGGTACATAATCGATTATCTTGTAGCTTTGAAAAATCTAATGTACACTGCCTTAACATAATCGATTATCATAAGGTACATAATCGATTATTGTTCAGCTTTGTAAATCTGGTGTACATTGTCTTAACATAATCGATTATCATAAAGTACATAATCGATTATCTTTGTCCAGATTTGAGAGGCATGTTTAAAAATCATTTTGGCTAAAATAAAATGTTTGAAAATCATTTTGCTTTAAATTAAATATGCATGATTTGATAAAAATAATTTTACGAGAGAAGCCAAGTCTTGAGTTAATTGTCGGATCAAGATCACAATTAAAGAACGACTCATGTATAACTTTATTTCTTTGCTTGATCATGATCTTTGTTCGTCTTGTGCTTGAACCTCGTTATGTGTCAATTGCGCGCTTGTGCTTGGACCTCGTCATATGTCAATTGCGCGTCGTTTGTCATTTATCAAAACCTACAAATATGAACACACGTTTAGTTTAGTGCCTTGAGAACGTGTTTCAACAATTTCCCCCTTTTTGATAATGGCAAACCAATATCGGGATATGCATATTAGATAATTCATAATGACGATCCAAGACAAGTATATAGATATGCAATTATTTCCCCCTCAACATATGAATTCCCCCTCAATTTATGCCAATAAATATTAAGTGCATAGCCCTTATTCTTCTTCCCCCTTTTGACATTAGCAAAAAAACATTAGTAAATAACTTGTTTATTGATTAATCAAAAATTGCAATTATAAAAGGGACAATATAATGTCAACATAATCGATTATTGATACTTGATAATCGATTATGTACCTAAGAGAAATTGATTATTCTTAAAAGAAATCGATTTTTCTGCACCAGTGCTTTATAATTCCCCCTGTCTTTGGGGCGATGCCTGCAAAACAGAATTAGGCGCCTCCGACGCTCAAGTTAGTAATTAAAAACAAGAAAAATGCAATGCATGAATTAGATCAACGTGGAGTCAAGAATCCCGAGTTCACTACGAATTCGGAAAAAGGACTCATTCTCTAAAGGCTTTGTGAAAATGTCGGCCAATTGAGATTTGGTTTCAACAAACTCAATTTCGACATCACCTTTGAGAACGTGATCTCTTATAAAGTGGTGCCTAATTTCAATGTGTTTTGTTCTTGAATGAAGAATGGGGTTCTTCGTCAAGCTTATGGCGCTAGTATTATCACATCTAAGAGGGATATGATCGATACTTAGTCCATAGTCCGAGAGTTGTTGTTTCATCCAAAGAATTTGAGCACAACAACTCCCCGCAGCTACATATTCAGCCTCGGTTGTGGACAATGCAACACTTACCTGTTTCTTACTAAACCAAGAGACAAGAGAGCTACCGAGAAAATGGCAAGTGCCACTAGTGCTTTTGCGGTCCAATTTGCAACCCGCAAAATCGGAGTCGGAATAGCCAACAAGTTGGCATGAAGAACCTTTGGGATACCATAGTCCCGCATTTATAGTACCAACAAGATACTTCATTATCCGCTTAACCGCAGTTAGGTGCGACTCCTTCGGACATGATTGATATCGAGCGCATAAACATACGCTAAACATTATGTCCGGTCTACTAGCAGTAAGATAAAGAAGGGATCCTATCATACCTCGATACTTCTTGGTGTCGACTTCCTTACCTTTCTCATCTTTGTCAAGATGATCGGATGTGCCCATTGGAGTGGCCATTGCTTTGGCGTTGCTCATTTCAAATCGTTTCAGCAACTCTTTGCAATATTTAGATTGACAAATGAAAGTTCCTTCTTTCATTTGTTTCACTTGCAACCCCAAGAAGAAGGTTAGCTCACCCATCATAGACATCTCAAATTCGCTTGTCATTAAATCAGAAAATTCCTTGCACAAAGCATTGTTAGTAGCACCAAAAATAATATCATCCTCATAGATTTGAACTAATAAAATATTATTGTTTTTATGCTTAATAAATATTGTGGTGTCAACTTTCCCCCTAATGAACTCATTGTCCAAAAGAAATTTGCTCAATCGTTCATACCAAGCTCGGGGAGCTTGATTAAGACCATAAAGGGCTTTCTTAAGTTTGAAAACATGATCGGGAGATTTAAAATCTTCAAAGCACGGGGGTTGTTCAACATAAACTTCTTCTTGAATAAAACCATTTAGAAAAGCACTCTTTACATCCATTTGATATAAATTGAAATTCATAGAAGAGGCAAAAACAAGTAATAAACGAATAGCTTCTAACCTTGCTACGGGTGCATACGTTTCTTCATAGTCAATTCCTTCTTCTTGATTGTAACCTTTTGCTACAAGCCTAGCTTTGTTTCTAGTGATTACACCATTTTCATCTAATTTATTTCGAAAAACCCATTTCGTACCAATTATGGTATGATTGTCAGGTCTTGGCACCAATTCCCAAACGTCATTTCGTTTGAATTGGTTAAGCTCCTCTTGCATTGTCAAGGTCCAATGCTCATCCCAAATTGCTTCGGAAATGGTTGAGGGTTCAATTTGAGAAACGAAAGCAGTATGTCCTAAGGTGTTCTTAAGATTGTTTCGAGTACTTACCTTTTGTTCAATGTCGCCAATTACCTTGTCGAGAGGGTGGTCTTTGATTGTCCTCCACGCGTTGGACAGTTTCGTTTCTTTCTCCAGTGGTGGCGCTTCCTCCGATGATTGTTCCAAGATTTCATCTTGAATTTTCTTTGGAATTTCCTCTTGTACTTTGTCTTGAGGACTTCTTGTGTTTAAAATACCTGCAAGATCAAAACCAGAATCCTTTCTCGCCAAGCGAGCATTATTTTCGGAAGACACAATATGAGGGGATTCCTCAATAGTTTCGGTTCTATTATTGAAAACTCTATATGCTTTGCTACATGATGAATAACCAAGAAAAATTCCTTCATCCGATTTGGCATCAAATTTTCCCAAATTATCTTTTCCGTTGTTATGAATAAAGCATTTACAACTGAATACTCTAAGATGGGAGAGATTAGGTTTCCTTCCCTTATAGAGTTCATAGGGAGTTTTCATGAGTATTGGCCTTATGACTACTCTGTTTAAAACGTAGCATGCGGTACTCACGGCATCCGCCCAAAATTGTTTGGGAATCTTAGCCTCATCGAGCATAGTTCTAGCCATCTCTTCGAGACACTTATTTTTCCGTTAAACCACTCCATTTTGTTGTGGTGTACGTGGAGCAGAGAAGGTGTGCTCAATACCGAGTTCGTCACAAAAGTCCGTGAAGAGATTGTGATCGAATTCTCCCCCATGATCACTTCTTATGGAAGTGACGGTTGTGTTCTTTTCATTTTGAACACGTTTAAGAAAACATTTAAAATTTTGAAAAGCCTCAGTTTTGTGAGCAAGAAATAGTGTCCATGTAAATCTAGAATAATCATCAACAATAACAAAAGCATAACGATTTCTACCAAGACTTTCAATGTGATATGGTCCAAAGAGATCCATGTGAAGAAGTTGCAAAGGTCTTGTAGTTGAAACAATATTATTAGATTTAAAAGATGCTTTTGTTTGCTTCCCTTTTTGACAAGAATCACAAATAGTGTCATTTTCAAATTTCAAATTTGGAAGACCAATAACTAAATTTTGTGAAACCAATTTGTTTAAAAGATGCATGTTGATATGAGCTACTCTACGATGCCATAACCACATATCATCTTCTTTACTCATAAGACAATTCACATACTCTGATAAAGAGTTTTCACGATCAACCATATAGATGTTATCAATTCTAAAACCACGAAGAATAATTTTAAAATCACTACGACGAAAGACTAAGCATTCTTCCGAATCAAACAAAACAAGATTTCCCTTGTCACATAATTGACTTATGCTCAAGATATTATGTTTTAGACCTTTAACTAGCAATATATGCTTAATGGAAGAAGATTCATTCTTACCGACCGAGCCAATGCCGATAATTTTTCCTTTGTTGTTATCTCCAAAAATAACGTTTCCTCCTTCCTTGTGTTCTAGTTGACGGAACTTGGATGCGTCTCCGGTCATGTGTTTGGAGCATCCACTATCAAGGTACCAAAGTACACTTGATCCCTTCAAACATACCTACAAGACATATCAATGGTTTTTGGTACCCAAGCTGTTTTGGGTCCTTGAGAGTTAGGTGTAAAATGCTGTTGTGCTTGACATGCAGTTAAGTGTCTGTGTCTAGTAAAACAAGCAGGAGCAATATGTCCTATTCGACTACAATAGTGACAAATGACATTAGGGTTATGCATTCTTCTAGGTTGGTAGTAGTTGGAGGTACGAAAAACGTTTGCTCTATTTTTGACAATATGGCTATTGTGCAATCCTTGAGAATCATTTCTCCTACTGTTTATTCAAGGATATGCAGCGTTTCTAGAATAATTGTTTCTAGGTTGAGTATGTCTAGGTTGCGATTGTTGAAGGCCATTTCTAGGCGTTCTAAAATGTTCAAAGTTTCTTCTAGTGTTTGGTCTAGGATGCATGTTGATTCTAGGATGGTTATTTCTAGGATTAATGTTTATTTTATTTATCCTAGGTTGAGCCTTGGGTTGTTGGGGGATGGCTTCAACTTTTTTTTTAGGCTCGTTTTTGAAACCTATGCCATGTTTGGTCGATTTCAAATTGACAAGAACATCATTCAAATTTTTATGAGAAGAATTGAACTTATCTAGGGTGCCTTAAGTCTTTCTACTTCATCTATTAGATGCATGCAAGAAATACAATTTTTACTAGAACTCTCGGGTTTGTCGGTGCTTCTCTTGCCGAAAAATTTGTTTTCTTCTTTCAACTTCTCATTTTCCGAAATCAATTTTTCCAAATCTTTTTCTTTCAAAGAGAGTTGTTTTTCAAAATCTTTTTCTTTCAAAGAAGAATTTTTCTTTACGTCTCTAACAGTTTTGGAAGCTCTAATGAATTCACTATACAATTCATCAAAAGCATTTTGCATTTCCTCAAGAGAAAAGAAATTTTTTGAAGAAATTTGACATACCTCTTCTTGATTGTGTTCGTGTGCCATGAGACATAGATTTGCGGCTTTGTCTTCTTCATTGTCGCTTGATTCGTCTCCGGAGTCACCTCCCCAAGATATGTATGCTCGTTGTTTCTTGAAGGGTTTCTTCTCCTTTTTGACATTTGGGCAATTTGATTTAATGTGCCCGATTTCTCCGCATCCATAGCACTTTATTTGATCTCCTTGTTGTTTGCCTTTTCGTTCATAGTCTTTTCGCATGAACTTTTGAAACCTCTTAATAACGAGTCCGAACTCGTTATCTTCGTTGTTTGAGTCCTCATCATTTTGAGGTTGAGCCGTGCTTGCCTTGAGGGCAATTCTTTGTTTCATTTGATCATTAAACGGAGGGTTAAGTATAGTAGATTCATAGGTTTTAAGATTACCTCTTAGTCCGTCGATGGTGACATTTGAAACGCCGATAGACTCTTGAATCGCGTCGGCCTTGGAGCGCCATTCCGGAGTGAGACTTCGGAGGATTTTTCGGACAAGTTCCTTATCCGTGAAAGCCTTCTTAAGAGCATGTAGGTCATTGACGATTTTTGAAAATCGTTCGAACATGTCATCAATCCTCTCGCTTTCCTCATGTGAAACAGTTCATATGCATGGGTTAGAAAATCAATTTTAGCTTCTCTTACCTGGTCCGTACCTTCGTACGTGATTTCCAGCTTATCCCACATTTGCTTAGCCGTTGTGCAACATGATATTTTTCTGTAATCATCAGCATTTACATCATAATATAATAAGTTGATGGCTCTAGCGTTGTTCTGCACTTTTCGGATATCATCCGCATCGTATTCATCTTCGGATTTTGGAACCCATTCATTTTCAACCTTTTTGGTTGGAATTTGTTCTCCCTTCGTTATAACCTTCCATAGATGAAAATTATTCGATTGGATGAATATTCTCATCCTCTCCTTCCAGTACGTATAGTTTGTGCCGTCGAACAGTGGTGGTCTGGTGGAGCATTGTCCTTCACCTATTCCGGCATTAAAGTCACGAGTAGAAGTCATGGATTGTTTCTCTCAAACGGTTAAGTCTTTCAGAGAGTTGGGCTCTGATACCAATTGTTAGAATATACGCTTAACGCTAGAGGGGGGGGGGGGGGCGAATAGCGTTATAATAAAATCAATATAAACTTGCGGAATTAAAAATTGCAGGATTGAAATAAGTGCGGTAAGTAAATAATAAGGAACGAACGCACCGAAATTATCCCGGTTCACCACAACCTGTGGCTAGTCCAGTCCCCGAGAGACTCTCTCGATATTCCACTAACTTCGTTAAGCTTACGGGTGCTTAACAAACTGTTACAAATTGAGAACTTGAGTCACACAAGCCTCAACAACCTTTGCTCGAAGATACCACACTTCAAGACTTCAACCGAAGGAATGAAAACGTTCCTTCTTACAACCACACGGGATTAACACTTCCCTTCAAGTGTATACAAACACTTAGCACTCAAGATAAGACTCTCTTTAAGAGTAGATATGAGTAAAATAAGTACGCTCAAGAACACAACAACTTTCGTCAAGAGTTTGGCTCTCAAAAACTTATTATATGAATAGAAAATGATGAATATGAGAGTATGCAAGCTTTAGCAAGAATATAATCAGTTGTTGTACTTAGAAGACTGATTTTGAGTTGTATTTATAGTGTTCAAAACTCCCACAACCGTTGCCTAATTGCCAATCAAGAATTGCTGATTTTGTGCTAAGATAATCGATTATCTGATTTGCATAATCGATTATTTTCCAATCGTTCAAAAATCATTCCCATATTTAAGCAGAATAATCGATTATCCAAATCGTATAATCGATTACCTGACAACGTTCAAAAAATCATATTCAGATTTTACTTAACATAATCAATTATCAGATTGTGTATAATCGATTACCTGACAACGTTCAAAAAATCATATGCAGATTTTACTTAGCATAATCGATTATCAGATTGTGTATAATCGATTATCTTTTAGAGTTTAAAAATACTTTGGCAACGGTTATTTGCATAATCGATTATGCTATAAGGATAATCGATTATCTTTTATATTTTGAAAACTTCGGACAATACTGTCTTAACATAATCGATTATCATAAAGTACATAATCGATTATTTTACAGTCTTGTAAAATTTGATAGACACTGCCTCAACATAATCGATTATCATAATGTGCATAATCGATTATTTTATAACTTTGAAAAATCTGATGGACACTGCCTCAACATAATCGTCATAAGGTACATAATCGATTATCTTGTAGCTTTGAAAAATCTAATGTACACTGTCTTAACATAATCGATTATCATAAGGTACATAATCGATTATTGTTCAGCTTTGTAAATCTGGTGTACATTGTCTTAACATAATCGGTTATCATAAAGTACATAATCTATTATCTTTGTCCAGATTTGAGAGGCATGTTTAAAAATCATTTTGGCTAAAATAAAATGTTTGAAAATCATTTTGCTTTAAATTAAATATGCATGATTTGATAAAAATGATTTTACGAGAGAAGCCAAGTCTTGAGTTAATTGTCGGATCAGATCACAATTAAAGAACGACTCATGTATAACTTTATTTCTTTGCTTGATCATGATCTTTGTTCGTCTTGTGCTTGAACCTCGTTATGTGTCAATTGCGCGCTTGTGCTTGGACCTCGTCATATGTCAATTGCGCGTCGTTTGTCATTTATCAAAACCTACAAATATGAACACACGTTTAGTTTAGTGCCTTGAGAACGTGTTTCAACAGTCTTAACGTCCATTTGATAAATTTCAAGACCATACACTACATTTAATGCTACTAACATCTGTATGGATGTAATTCTTGTAACTGAGAGTATGTATCAAAGCAGTCAAGACCTTCTCGTTGTCTATACCCTTTGACTACAAGTCTTGCCTTAAATTTATCAATAGTGCCATCATCTTTCGTTTTCCTCTTAAAGATCCATTTAGAACCCAAAGGTTTATTTCTAAGAGGAAGATCAACCAATTTTCCATGTATGGTTGTTCAATATAGATTCTATTTTACTATTGACTGCCTCTTTTCAAAACAATAATTCTGATGGAGACATAATTTCTTTAAATGTTTGAGGCTCATTTTCCAATAAGAAAGTCACAAAATCTATTCCAAATGAAGTAGACGCTCTTTGACATTTACTACGTCTTGGATCATCCTGATTAAATGTACTTTCTTTTATTTCTTCCCGAGGTCAGTTATATCCTTCACCAATAGACACACACACACACACACACACACACACACACACACACACACACACACATATATATATATATATATATATATATATATATATATATATATATATATATATATATATATATATTCAAAGAACTCAGCATTATCTGATTCTATAATCGTATTATTATGAATGTTGGGATTTTCTAATTTATGAATCAGAAATCGATATGCTTTACTATTGGTTGCATATCTTATGAAAACACAATCAACGATTTTCGGTCCTATTTTTACTCTTTTGGGTTTAGGAACTTGTACATTGCCAAACACCCCTCCCCCCCCCCCCCCAACTTTAAAATAATTCAAGTTGGACTTCCTTCTTTTCCATTTTTTATATGGAATGAATTGTGTTTTGCTATGGGGTACACGACTTAGCATTCGTTAATCGTTAAAATAGCTTCCCCACAAGTTTTGTGGTAAACTAAGATTTATCAACAAGAAGAAAATCTCAAATGAAACTCAAATATTTCATTTTCCGTACATTTCCCATCCACTTTTTTTAAGTATCATTATACTAAAAAAAAAACCCAACAATAGGTTTGCCTATTTATAATCTTTTCCTTTTCTCGCTTTTCGCTTTTGGATGGAAATTGGTTGTTGGACCCTTTTTTCTTCTTCTTAATCCTTTAGAAAAAAGCAAATTTTCCGCTAATATTTGGTGGAATTTATTTTCTAATCAGCAGGCGCTGGGGAAAAGACATACTCCAATAAGTTACCGAGAAAGGAATTTTTTTTAATGCAAACATTATGATGAAAGAAAGTAACTTTCCTTTTACAAGAGGTCAAAAAATATCATGATGTTTAGATAATATTAAAAGATGTAAGCTGACACGCTCTCTCTCACACTTTCAAGAAAATAACGACGATCTTAGCAAAAATAAAAATAAAAATAAAAATAACGACGGTATTTGGAACTAAAAACCTCTTAACTTTAAAACCCCTGTCTCTTGCTTTGTTAAGCATTAGATGACGAAATCGGAAGGGTTAAATATATGATTAATAAAATTCCTAAATTGTCATAGATGACAAAATAAATTAGCAACAATAGCAGAACATTTAAGGTACTAGAAGCTTTAAACAAAAAATATAATCTTGCCAAAATTTTTTAGAAAGAAGAAAATAAAAGGAAGGGGGAAAAACACCTTCTCTGACAACGTTTGAATATCGGTTTTTTTAAAAAATAAATAACTCGGTGGCTGATTTTCATAGTAGTAATATTGAACAACAACAACAACAAAAATAGACATCAGGCATCCTTCCCTTCAAGAGCTTTCCACTTTACTCTTGGGGAGATTCAAACTCACAACCTCTCGATTGGAAGTGGGGGTTGCTTATCATCAGAGCAACCCCTCTTGTCAAGTAATACTGAACAAAAGAAAAAAAGATTAATTAACTTCCCCCAAATATAACTAATAAGTCAACTTTGCAGAGGAATGACAAGAATAATTAATTTGTAGGTTATGATGCAAGGAAAGCCACCTCTTTTCATTTTCCAGAACGGAATCTCAAGTTGCTCAAAACCAAAGTGAATGCACTGTATATTCATCTCTTTTTATTTAAAAAATGTTGTTTAGAGGTATCATTGATCCTATAACATACCTGTGGTTTGCTGTCATATATATAATATTATTATTATTATCAACTACCGATATACCATCTGCATATTCTGTTAAACATTTATTGTATACGTATATTTTATGGAAAGTATCCATATTGTTGCTAATACTACCTATTTTTATTGAATAATTTTATGTTAGCCTTAGCCCCTTAAATTAAACGCCACATCCATTACTTGCCTTCTCTAAATTTTGATTATGGAACAAGTTCAGATGTTAAAAATGCCATTTGATATTGAAATACGTCTAGGTTATTTCATAATATTCAATTCTTGTTTGGATTTTGTTTTTACAATTTAACTTTCTAAAGATATGCAAAGAGATGGAAAATTGATGAAGGCACTCGTCTTACTTCCACGTACTACCTTCTTTGATACTAAAATAACTTTTGGGCATCTACGTAATTATAAATCATCTTATTAAGTGTAAAAGTAAAATTTTAAATTTAAATTATTTTTAAATATAAAAATATTGAAAGCAGTAAAGTAGAATGAATTGTAGGCTTTTTAAATTTTTAATCGACTACTCTTCAAACCTAGTCAACTAAAGCGAAAACAACCTACACCAAACTGGTAATATTTTAATTTAAACAAGTAGTAACAAATGCTACTAACAAAATACAGAAACAAGTACTATTAACAAAATATAGTGAAGGTGTATAATAAATATGACAGCAATACTAGTAACGTTTGCTGTGCTCTTAACCCAAGAGGGTTTAGTAACTTGTTTAATGCAACTCGTTTCAATTGACTATGATTCCGAAGTATGTGCTGATACTGCTGACCAACCCACAACAGTGACAATTGACAGGCTGACAGAAAAGAATCTGAATATCCAATTTTTAACCCCCTGGCTTCTTGTTTTCTCTACGTCCCCTCCACTTTCCTATTTTCTTTTTCTTTTGGGGTCTTTCTTTCTCTATATAGTGGCGTATTTCAGCACTGTCGTCTTAGCGCGCTCACATTTGTTCCCTTCTCTTAATAGCATTTCCCACACCTAATCAGCTTTTGAGGAGCTATTCTCTTTATACTTGAATCTTCTTTTATCGTCCTATTTGGATTCTTTTTCACTGTCCCCTGCATCATGTAATTCTGCTAGATTTTATTTGGTGTCGTGCATTTTGTTCTTTTGAAGTTTCCCAGAAATATTTGGATTGATATTGTGCTAATTATAAAATGGTGTATTTTGCTACTACAATGGCTTTTTATGGACTTGCTGCCATTCCCTAGTACTTTAATTGTGCAGCTCTTCCATTCCCTAGTACAGAAATCTCATCAAATTCGTTACTGATACAAGTCCAACGACTTGAGTTGATTAATTGTTATCTGCCCAAATGGAAGAGTCATTTGTCCCATTTCGTGGAATCAAGAATGATCTACAGGGACGTCTGCTTTGCTACAAGCAAGATTGGACCAGTGGAATCAAAGCTGGCTTCAGGTACACCACACTCACTTCTAATACTATCCAATAACCAACTGTATGTTACAGCTAATTGTCTTCAGCTGATTAACTGATAAAATGTACTAGTTACACTGGGTTGTTGTTGTTGTTGTTGTTATTGAAGTACAGTTACTTGTTAAAATTTCATGTTGGTTGAGGGAATTAAATTGCTGTCTTCTTATATATATATATGGTTTTGGGTAATTCTTAGATAACTTTTTAAGGTTTCGCTAAAACGAGTTCCATTTTCTTCACATAGTATCGAGGTACACTCATTCTTAATTTTTGGTTTAACAAATGTTGGACTTCATATCATGTTGTCCACGCTCGAGATGTCCAATGACACATAGAGGGAGCTAGAGAATGAATTCCGGGTTTGGTTAGTAACTTTTGCTTAGGCTCTATACTTTATTATAAAATCCTTTAAATACATATAAATAATTGATTGAGAACCTAGTAACTTGATCTAGGTGAAGGTTCGTGTCAAATTCAAAGTACATAAACTTCAGATCCTGCCTCCGCCATTGGCACGTGCATGAGAGGGGTGATACGTGTCTCACATTAGTTAAGTTAGGCCCGCGGTTCATTTTTTGCACTATTATTTCATTAGGCTCTCGTTATATGTTGATGAGGTTTAGCTTAGCTGAACAAGAAGCTAATGGTTTTCAGGATCTTGGCACCTACAACGTACATATTCTTTGCCTCAGCAATTCCAGTGATTTCATTTGGCGAGCAGCTGGAGAGAAATACTGGTATGTTATTACAAGACTAGCAATTTGCTTTACAAATGTTTTTTAAGTACTTAGAAGTGCAGTTTAAAATTCTGTTCTGTTTCGTTCAAAATTGATACTCAAAAGTCAACATTTGCAGATGGAACTCTAACTGCAGTTCAAACATTAGCATCAACTGCAATTAGTGGAATTATACACTCCATCATTGGTGGTCACCCTTTGTTGATTTTAGGAGTTGCAGAACCTACTGTCATAATGTACACATTCATGTTTAACTTTGCAAAACAACGTCCTGAACTAGGTCCTGGTCTCTTTCTTGCTTGGACTGGTTGGTAAGTACACATTCATCTTTTTTTGTCTGAACATGAATAACCAGTTAGTCTAATCAACAAGCTAATATCATTTTGATTTTCCAGGGTATGCGTCTGGACTGCAATTTTACTCTTCTTATTGGCAATATTAGGAGCTTGCTCCATTATTAACAGGTTTACCCGTTTGGCTGGTGAACTATTTGGCATGCTTATTGCAATGCTCTTCATGCAACAAGCTATCAAAGTAAGCGAAATAGTAGTACTATTTAATCAACTACCCTCCTTATTATCCAATCAGGAGGGCATTTTGAATTACTTGGAAAAGAAATAACACTAAAATTTGTTGCCTCGACTACTCCTTTCTGGTTATCGCGCTATTGTTTAGCCAATTGCAATCAAAAAAATAATTTGAGGTTCTATTTTTGCATTTATATATTAGGGCCTGGTAGAAGAGTTTCGTATTCCGGAAAGAACCAATCCTCGTTTAACAGAGTTCATGCCTTCGTGGAGATTTGCTAATGGAATGTTTGCCTTGGTTCTCTCCTTTGGTCTACTGCTAACTGCTTTGAAAAGCCGAAAAGCAAGGTCATGGCGATATGGAACAGGTAATTTCATCATGCTGACTAACCTCTGTCATCATATTTGGATCCCAATCGACAACTTTAGACTTGGATGACTTAACATTTTGTCTTCCGTTTTTGCAGGTTGGCTTCGTAGTCTTATTGCAGACTATGGTGTGCCACTTATGGTTGTGGTCTGGACAGCAGTTTCCTATATACCATCTGAAAGTGTTCCTCAGGGAATTCCAAGACGCCTCGTCAGCCCAAATCCGTGGTCCCCTGGTGCTTTTGAGAATTGGACTGTTATCAAGGCATATGTTTCTTCCTAACTGATTTTTACTTCATCTCTAACTACCGTCTGTCTAATTATCTGCCTTATGGACGACTAACTTTGATATTCTGGTCATCTGCAGGACATGCTAAAAGTGCCAGTTCTCTACATACTTGGTGCTTTCATTCCTGCAACAATGATTGCGGTGCTTTACTATTTTGACCACAGTGTGGCATCTCAACTGGCACAGCAGAAAGAATTCAATCTTAGAAAGCCACCTTCTTTCCATTATGACTTGCTTCTTTTGGGGTTCCTGGTATGCAATGTTACACATATCTTTGGTTTCCATATTTTCTTCACCTTAACATATCTGTTTCCTTTAACTTATTTTGTTACTTGGGGACAGACACTAATGTGCGGCCTAGTTGGTATCCCTCCATCAAATGGTGTGATCCCACAGTCTCCAATGCATACAAAAAGTTTGGCTACACTTAAACACCAGGTAAATTCCAGTTAGTGAAAATACTTCCCATGTGTTCTCCTTTGAATTTTCGCACAAGCTAAGATAACCTTGTTATGCAGTTGCTTCGTAACAAACTTGTGGTCACAGCACGCAAAAGTATGCAGAAAAATTCAAGCTTGGGACAATTATATGGGAATATGCAGGAAGCTTATCAACAAATGCAAACTCCTCTGATCTACCAGGAGCCATCAGCCAGAGTATGTGACATGCCTCTTCTCCCTTTTATCGAGCTTAATATCCTGCTATCTATAGTGTCGTAATAGGAAACTATGTCAATAACCACTACTACCTACTTGACTTTACCAAGTATTTCCATTACTGCTCATATAACAACTTGATTTCTTTATTTTAGCAGGGTCTGAAGGAGTTAAAAGAATCAACAATTCAGTTAGCATCAAGCATGGGAAACATTGATGCTCCAGTGGATGAAACAGTGTTCGACGTAGAGAAGGAAATTGATGATTTGTTGCCAGTCGAAGTGAAAGAACAGCGCGTCAGTAACTTGCTTCAAGCCACTATGGTAGGGGGATGTGTTGCTGCCATGCCAGTGCTCAGAATGATCCCAACCTCAGTGCTATGGGGATATTTCGCTTACATGGCCATTGAAAGTTTGCCGGGCAATCAATTTTGGGAGAGAATGTTGCTACTATTCACTGCACCAAGCAGAAGATACAAGTAATTAACCCTTTTAAAATGCTTTTAAGTTTATCTTTCTAATTGGGTTTTTATGGAATTTCCTTAACAAAATGATGAATCTTGCTTGCAGAGTTCTAGAGGATTATCACGCCACTTTTGTAGAGACTGTGCCTTTCAAGAGCATAGTGACATTCACAATATTCCAAACACTATACTTACTTGCTTGCTTTGGCATTACGTGGGTTCCAATCGCGGGGCTCCTTTTCCCTCTTCTGATCATGCTTTTGGTTCCTGTGAGACAATACATACTGCCTAGGTTTTTCAAAGGGGTACACCTTCAAGATTTAGATGCAGCAGATTATGAAGAGTCGCCAGCTATACCATTCAATCTTCCTACGGTAAATTCTCTATTCAGTAAACTAGTATTTGATTGTAATTTCATGTCTTTTAGGAGTTGAGGACTAATGTCAAAGTATGCAGGAGGGTGAAATTGGTTCAAGACCTTCCTATGCCGCAAGCGGGGAAATTTTAGATGAGATGATTACCAGAAGCAGGGGTGAAGTCAAACGCATTAACAGTCCGAAGATCACAAGTTCAACAGCAACTCCAATAAGAGATTCCAAGCTCCTTCAGAGCCCACGCATTCCAGAAAAAGTATACAGTCCACAGATTAGCAAACTGAGAAGTCCCGTTTCTGGAGGAAGAGGGCCTTTCAGTCCGAGGACTGGAGAGCCAAAGCCATCCAATTTGGGCATGAGTCCTCGGACATCAACTTCTAACGACTAAGAGCCATTGACTTTCTGCCATTAATCTAGTTTGATATCCCTAAAGCTTTGTATTTCCATTTGATTGTCTCCTTTTCCTGCATTTTAAGCGATGCATTTGGAAATGTACCGGTAACAATAGCCGAGTATTGATGTCTTAGAATGATGATAGTTGGCAAGTGTGTGTTTGTTCATATATTATTAATAATAGCAGTTAAAGTGTATTTACTTGTACAGCTTTGCACAAGTCCTTTTTCAACTCATTTTAATCGCTTACCTGAAAGTGGAGTAATATAACACCACAACAGTAGTCTATTGTTTAAAGTTGATTAATTGCATATAACATATCAATAAAATACATCTAAATCCAGATTAATAAGGATGAAAGAAGAAAAGAAGTCTAGGACATGAATAATGTTATACAGTGAATTAAACAGTTTTAGCTACATCAATGATCTTATTAGATTCCTGATTTGAACATGCGACAAGTATATCGGAGTGGATTAAGTTTTGAATGGTCAAAAATTTGTTTCTAGATTGATCAGCATTGTGTCCAGGAGCTTCTTATCAACAAAAAGTCAACAGTCGAATGATTTGTGATAGGAGGGGTGACTTGAATATAGCCAAGCATAGAAAAATGAAAAGAAAAAAAGGTGATTATCAGATAAGAAGTAATGATTATGAATGCTGGAAGAAAAGGAGAGGTCAAAATTGAATTTGAGAAAGCTGAATGCATATGAAATTAGTGAAGAAGCGATCGAGGGAAAGAATGTGAAAGCAAAGAGAGAATTTGTGGGTTTCATGGCATTTGACTTAAAATAAGTGGAGATCACTTTCTAATGATTTCAGGATCTCTGTTGTTATTATTTTTGGCCTATCTGAGGGAATATTAAAAAGTGAAGATTGAAAACGACCAAACTGAACGCACCAAACTCAGGTGACAATTCGTTTTACGTATTCATATTGTCGGTTATGACATGAGGCCCATGACTACGTGATTTAATTAGGCCCCGGCCCCTAGCTAGTTACTCATGTCTTGCTAGTGACACCAAAGACGAAGGCAGAATTTGCATCAAGGGTTTCAATAATATATTTACTTTATATAAATAAGAATTTTGACTTTAACCATAGATTCTACTATTTTCGACTGATTCGGCCGGAAATTTAAATTAAAAAATTATTATTCAAAATTTTTTGACGGATTCCATCGAAAATTAAATAAAATTTAATTTGTAATTATTAATTTCCGATAGATTCGATCGAAAATTTTAAAAAATAATATTCAATAGTTTTCAACAGTACCGTCGGAAATTAAATATTTAATTTTTAATTATTAATTTTCCTTGTATTATTACAACTGATTCAGTCAGTAAATTTCGACCACTTTAGTTGGAAATGTGAATTATTTGGTAGTTTGACCTTGTTGAAATTTGCAGCCACTTTGGTCGAAAATCACCGACCGATTCGGTCGGAAATTGTTTTTCGACCAACCTTTTTATGAGCGACTAGTTTCGGTCAGAAAGTAGACAGAAATACGTGATTTCCAATCGAATTTGACCGTTTTGGCCGTCGAAAATCTATCATTTTCTAGTAGTGTGTTCTCTCTTTTACTAGGCCTTACACAATACGAATCTAGATTAGTTGGGATCTCAATACACACACGAGTAAAAAAAAAATTGGGGCCCTCAAATTTTAGGGGCATAAAGCCTTTGCTTTAGTGGCTTGACCCTTGGGCTACTCCTGATATACGTTGTGATTTTTGGGGGACTTTCATCTATACTCGATTTTGGGTCACATTTTAATTTGTGCCCGCTTTGCAAAAAAAAGTTGCAAGCGTACCCACTTTTTCGCGTAACTTTAGCATACATAGCTGAAGTAGCAAAGAAAATCACGCAAAACATCAATATTCTAGTAAACCGGCCTGAAGTAGCAAGTGCGTTAAATCAAGTGTGCCCGAATTTTTGTTTTTAGTTGCTGAAGTTAAGCATGTATAGTAGCTAAAGTTTTGTTCTCTATTTGTTGAAATTTTTATTTGTAATTATTGAACTTAAGCATAGTAGCTGAAGTTTTATTTTCTATTTGCTGAAGTTTTTGTTTGTAATTGCTGAACTTAGGAATAATAGCTGAAGTTTTATTCTCTATTTGCTGAAGTTTTTGTTTGTAATTGCGCTAAATAAGCTGAATTTTTTTTGTCATGGATTCATTAGTTTTGTCATAAAGTTTTTTTAAAAACTTCAGTAGAAGATGATGAAGTTATTTCGTTCATTTATAAACTTCAGCTTATTTAGTGCTGAAATTTTTTTTTGGTCCTGGATAGGAGTGACAAACAGGCCGGTTGGGTCGAATATGGTTCGGATCGAAAACGGGTAGTGAAAAACGGATCAATTAGTCGACCTGACCCATATTTAATACGGATAAAAAATGGGTTAACCAGCGGATAATATAGGTTACCCATATTATCCATGACTTCTTGTATATAATCATTTTTGGGAAAATTCTTAGTCTCCTTAACTTGACAAACCCCCAATTTGAAGGTTTGCAAATGTAAAAGTCAGACCCATTGGTTATCCATTAGTTACTCATTAGTTATCCATTTTTAAATGGATAATATTGTTTTTATCCACATTTGACCCCTTTTTTAAAAAGTTCATTATCCAACCTATTTTTTAGTGGATGGTGGTTAACTATTTTCTTTGAACCATTTTGCCACCCCCTAGTCCTGGATAAGCTTTTTCAAAAACTTCACCAGAAGATGCTGAAGTTATTTAGTTCATTTGTAAAAATTTCAGCATTAAAAGCTGAAGTTTTTTTTGTTCTGGATTCATTAGTTTTGTTATAAAACTTTTTCAAAAGTTTAGCAGAAGATGCTGAAGTTATTTAGTTCATTTGTTAAAACTTCAGCATTATATAAGTTGAAGTATTCGAATAAGCTTTGTAACATACTAGATAAATAATCAGATTGCCAACATTATCTAAATCATAAATTTTGAAAACAATAAATGTGAAAGAACAAAATTATCATTATCTACTAACTTACGTACGTAGAAATATTCACAAATTTTGTTTACTAACTTATATAATTATTTATAATTTAATTTTAAATAATCTGATAAATATTATGGCATTCATCCTACGAACTGAAACTCCATTGCAGTACCAACAACAATAGAAGAAAGAAGAAGAAAAAAAATGAAGGAAGAGAAGAAATAGGAGAAATGAGGCCGAAGTTACTTAAAAAGTAGATAAAAATTATTTTTTTTTAAAAATAAATATAAATAAAATAAGGACGATCAAATAAGACGCCCCGTACAATTTTACTTGATTTTTCGACGAAGAAGATTCTGATGAACCTCCTTCGACTCCATTGATTTATGAAAGTAATAACAAGCACTACTCTACTGCTGGGTACTATGCAACTGTAGACGTAGTAGTTTAAACAATATAAGTTCAGATTAAATACAACTGTGTAGATTAGAATAATTAACTGATTATTGTTTATTTCTTATTTTATTTATTACTAGGTCAGATCAGACATTTACTTTTGCAGTATACTTCAATGTATAGATATTTAAGACAGAAAGAATTGATGTCGAATCTTTGAAATATATTTGCTGTCAATATTTGTCAAGAGTTTTGAAGAATTCAAGCTTCACAAACATTTCAGTCTTTTTAGATAGGAAAATCATCCTTTCAATTAGGGATATAAAGAGGTCGGATTAATTCAAAATTTTCAATTACCAAACTAAATCAATAAATTTAAATTATTAAACCAAATCAACAAAAGTCAAGTTTTTCAATTACAGTTTTTTCTAATTTTTCGATTTCTCGGGTTTTTCCAACAAAATCTTCATGATATAAAATTTATAATTTGTCATCTAATATTTCTTAGGTCTTAGTAGGATAAAACTACATGAGGTGTTACCCAAAAAAATAATACAAAATAATGTGAGATGAGTCATAATTATAGTCAAATACTCAAGAAATCGCACAAGATAAATATTACTAATTAATAAGCCATAATAAAAATAAACATCTAAAAGTACTAAGTCATGCTAAAATAAGTACGACTAATCAGTGCTAAGTATTAATTACATGACTAAATAATATTAAAAGTGAGCTATGCATTTTCACTTGCTAAATCAATGCGAAAGTAAATAAATAAATATACAATATTATTATCATTTCTAGTATTGAATTGATTTATTTTGGTTAATATTGGTATTGATTTGATGTTGCTTTGGGCTTTATTTGAGTTACTAACTTTTATTGATTATAAAATAAATTATTTGACCATTCAAAAGTTCTAAGTCCAACCTTGAAATAACACATTAAAAGAAAGAATTATTAAAGAGTTTAAATTATATTTATAATTTACATTACAATAATTATTTTATGTATAAAATATTTTTAAAACTTATATATATATGTAATATCATATTGGTTTGGTTTCGATTTGACTTTTTCTAGTCAAAACCAAACCAAACCAAATCAATTATAATTATTTTTTCTTTAATACCAAACCAAATCAATCCAATTAATAGTTGAATTTTTTTTATTTAACTCCAATTATTAATTTGATACGATTAATCAGTTTTTTTTGTATGCTCCTAATTTCAATTAATGCCCCTCTAATGTTATGAGGAAGTCGGACCTCAGATACGAAATGAAACCTTCTTTTTTCTAAGTCACACTGTTAAAGCTGCAGCAACGAACAGAACTATTTTTGTACTTCTTACTTTTATTTTTTGGGTTTTGATTTGTGACGCACCTAAGTCCGATAATTTCAACATTGACTTGTTTTGGACCAGCTTTGGAGTAATTTGGCCAAATTAATAATGATGTTTCTTTGTTTTGTTCTTAGGTCTTGAGGCGATGCGCAAGGTTCAAATACATAGTTATAGTTAGCAGCTATACTAGTCAGCTCAAAAATTAGAAGTGGAACTGGAATTTGAACTTTAATAATTTTAAGCATGAGTTTTGAGTTTAATATTTATACATATAATATGTACGAATTTCTAAATATTAATACATGATTTAGATTGGAGATGAGTTACTATATAAACTAGCACTAGACTTGTATTCTAGCTATACCAATTGTACAGGCCAAAAATCTGCCTTAAGGAAAATTATCATAAAGAGGCATTAAGGAAAGGATTGGTCGAGGTCAACCAGGAATCGGTGAAATTCGTGGAGGGCAAGCAAAAACGACCGAGGTCGAGCATCCAGGAGAGAACAATAACGACTAGTTTTTGTAATATAATATTTAAGAGAATATTCTATTAAATATTCTCTTCCCTTATACTATTACGGTTTGTTAAGAGTATGTCTCATATAAATAGAAAAATAGTCAATAGTGTAAGACATGTAATATTCACTTGATAAGAATACTTTTTGAGAAGAAGATTCTCTCTCTAGCAAAGATACAAACTTTACATTTTCATCAAGATTCTTACTTACATTATTCCATACTTTTCCATCAGATCCGAGAATAGTTTAAACACTATAGGATTTGTTTGTCATTCATCATTGTCAGAAAGAGGAATCACCTCATTTATTATTGGGTGAATCATTCTCCCTAGTTACATAAATGTCATTGATTGCTTGATATTCCCCTATTATTGCACACATCTTTTGAAATATTAAATGTGCATTAGTTTCAGTTTCCCACCGACTTTATATCTTACATTATCCATGCTACTAAGTTCTAAATCTAGAAATATTATCATTAACTAAGTTTTACCCCTCATTACATAAATTAAATAGTTTAACTGAAAGTTTATATTTTTTGGTCAAACCATTTGGCGCCGTCCGTAGGGATTTCCTAGTTAAATTTTTAGTTTTCTCTAGATCTACCAAAAAAATTCCTTTTCCTTGTACGCATAGATCTGATATGGCAGGTAATGGAGAAGAAAGAGCAAGGGTAATGACCGACCTTACAACCAACCTCTTGAACACCATCAACGAGATTTCTGAAACAAAAGGTGAGGACATAACACCTGATGCCTCTCCAGGCGAGGTGGGTCACCTCCTCCTCACGGTAGTATCACAACATCCTGCGGTAAAGCTTCCACGTCTGTGATGGAAGAGATGCCACTACAGCAAAAAAAACTCCTCGAAGCTTGGCTAACTGACACGTTAACCAGCATCCTCCACAAACCCGCTTAGGATACAGTTATAGAAAATGCAAGGACTTGTGTTACTCTAATAACGGGCGAGAAAAATCGACCGTTCCTCCTCTAATGACAGGTATTACTCACAACACCGTGAATAGTGCAGGACGACACCCTCACAACCATTTTGAGAAAAATGGAAGAATTGAAGAATAAAAACAAAGCACTTCACGACCAAATGAGAGAACACCAATAAAGACATGATACCAGATGCCTCGAAGCTCTTACCAAAGAGAGACGATGGTCAGTTCGTCGAGCAACCATATAGTGATGAAGCTGCCCCATATGCCATACCAAAAACCTTCAAAATGCCACCCTACCTAAAAATATATGATGGTACGATCGATCTCCAAGATAATGTGAATCACTATGTCACCGCCGTGAAAGGAAACTACCTCACCAAGGAACAAGTATCCTCCATTTTGTTGACAAAATTCGGTGAGACCCTCACTGGAGGAGCATTAACACGGTTTTCTTAACTACTCGCGCATTTCATTAGCAAGCGTTTAGATGTAAGTGTTTTGTGCACAATAATGGAAAGCACTCCCTAGGTAAATTTGATTCCAGAAGTGATCAGGGAGTATTCTTGAGATATTCTTCACATAGCAAAGCTTATAAAGTGTTCAATAAAAGAACTATATGTGTAGAAGAAAGTGTACATGTAGTTTTTGATAAAACTAACATTCTTTCTGAGAGACAGGAACATGAAGATGAAGCTATTCGGTTGGTAAAAGATTTGAGTAAAGTCTCAGCTCAAGCTAAAGTTGCACCAAAAGAAGGAACAATTGATGTATCAGGTTCTTCCATCCAGAGGAACTTGATAAGGGGAACTGAACAAGGACGAACTGAATAAATCTCCTAAATGAACCTGTTCATGACCTTGTTCCTCAACAACAGAACATGGGAGAAATATCATGAAGAAATCAGTTGGTTGTGAAACCTCACAAGTGTCAAAGTTCTTATCCCATTGAGAACGTAATCACTGATCCAACCTCTGGAGTTAAAACTAGATCACAAATAAGAATCTGTGTACTTGATTCTTTCCTATCTCTTATTGAACCTAAATATGTTATTGAGGATTTGCATGATGCAGATTGGGTAAATGCAATGCAAGATAAACTCAATCAGTTTGAAAGTAGTCAAGTTTGACATCTAGTTCCGAGGCCCTTGGTACTAAATGGGTCTTCAAAACAAGCATGATGAAGATAGAACAGTTACAAGGAACATGGCAATACTGGTGTTCCAAGGTTATAGCCAAGAAGAGGGCATAGATTAGATGAGACCTTTGCTCCAAATGCAAGACTTGAGGTAATAAGGCTTCTCATAGCTTTTGCAGCACACATGGAATTTACTCTTTATCAGATGGATGTCAAAATTGCTTCTTGAATGACTACCTAAAAGAAGAAGTGTTTGTCAAACAACCTCCAGGGTTTGAGAGCAAGGAGTGTCCTAAACATGTGTACAAATTAGATAAGGCTCTCTATGGACTCAAGCAGGCTCCTAGAGCTTGGTATGAACAACTGTCCAAATTCCTGCTTGAACCTTTCTACAAAATAGGTAACATTGATAGTACTCTATTCTTGAGGGAAAAAGTAAGGATCTTCTTGTGGTACAAATATATGTCGATGACATAATTTTTGGGGCAATCACTGACAAACTAAGTAAGGACTTTGCCAAATTAATGGGGAGTAAGTTTGAAATAAGTATGATGGGTGAGCTTAAATTTTTCTTAGGCTTTCAGAATCAATAGAAATATGCAAATAGTTGATTAAAAAGTTTAAAATGGATGAATCAAAGGAAATAGACACTCCTATTACAACAACTACTAAATTAGACATAGATGAACCTGGTTCATCTGTTGATCAGAAGTCGTATAAGGGTATGATTGGTTCAGTTTTGTATCTTACTGGTAATAGACCTGACATAGTTTTCAGTATAGGGCTTTGTGCTCGTTTTCAGGCAAATCCCAAGGAATCTCACTTGACTGATGTCAAGAAGATACTGAGATAATTGAAAGGTGCTACTGATCTATGTCTTTAGTATCCTAAAGGTATTAATTTCAACATAGTAGGGTATGCTGATGTTGGCTATGCATGTTTCCTTGCGGATAGGAAGAGCACCTCAAGTATGCCTCATTTCCTTGGTTCATGTCTTGTACCATGGGCAACTAAGAAGCAGAATTTAGTGGCCTTATCCACTACTGAGGTTGAATATGTTGTTGCTACCTCTTGTTATGCTCAATTGTTTTGGATCAAACAGTAGCTGATAGATTTTGGCATTGAAGTTGGTGGCATTTTTTGTGATAACACAAGTGCTATAAGTATGACAAACAATTATGTTCATCATAAGAGGACTAAGCACATAGATGTTAGACTTCAATTCTTAAGAGATAACTATGAGAACAGATTCATCACCATAGAATTCTATACCGTTGATAAACAAATTGCTGACATTTTTAATAAAGCACTACGTAAAGAAAACATTGAAAGAAACATGTTGGAATTAGGGATGATTAAGATCACGTAATAGGACCATCTTAGAATGCAAAATGAAAAAAATGAAAAAAGTGGCTAGGAAATCTGAACTTGTGTAAAAATATCTAGATTAATTTTTACTCAGCTTCATACTGTAAATAGTATACTCTTGTGACGTGTTAATATGACTCACTGATCTCTTACAACTTTTCTCGATTGTGGTAAATTGAGGCATGGTCAAGAGAATTAAATGAAGAACCTGGTTCATCAATATTGGTTCATCCAAATGCTAAGGTATATTTTTATACTCTACACAATTAGAAAAATAAATATTTAAATCATGAGCGAAATTCCTACTATTTTTCAACTCCTTAGAAAATTCTATTCCTTTGTTTTTTAACCAAGTCCATCTGCATTAGAATTCTAATCCACAAGAATTGGCTAAACTCTATGGAAGCTTAACAGTTCATTCAACCTGAAACTTCTGGTTGATTAGACCTTTAATTGACTATTGCTAAAGCTGTTGTTATCCATTATATGAGTATTTACCTTTAAATACTCATCATTACCTCCTGCCACCCTTAAAATTCAACATCGTCAAAATCTTTTTCGCTCTCAATTGTTTTCTTCTCCAAAGTTCTAACTCACAAATTCTCTCAAGAAATAATTTATAATGACAAACCCACAAGACAACCCTAAAACTCCTCCATAGACCACTCCCTCTATTTCATCTACCCCTTCTCCACCAAGCACAACTCCTAAACCCTGGGCAAAGAAGAGTAAAAGTGCTTGCTCGCAAAATGGTGGTATCTGGTGCTTTCTCAAAGAGATTGAATGAGCAATTAAAGGCAAGTCAGGATCAAGACACTGATTCTAACTCTGACTCTATGTCCTACAAATCTGCTAGTCAGGGAGAAATACATGGCTCTTCTAACTCTGATAAGGCTAAGAAATCCCTTCTAAGGTAAGTTCTTCTCCGGTTGAAAATTTAGAACATAGGTTTGAGTTGGTTGGACCGATAAGGGATGTGGAATTACCTGAAGTAGGTAGGAGTGGTGGAAAGAAATATATAAAAGAAAAAAGAGAGGGCAAATGTAAAGAAGTGAGGGGAAAAGGGAAAGGAGTGGTTGATAATTCACCCACTGCCGTATTGTCTGTACCCGCTATTTGTGGGGTTGAACAAGAAAGTGTTGAAGAAAGTGGCGAGAAGTCAGGGGGAAGCGGACCAGGGAAGGTTGCTGAGGGGCTAGTTATTTTAATCTCACATGGCGATGAACCTGGTGCATTAGTTGAAGAACCCTTATCAGACCTTCTAAAAAAGGTGGGTGCAAGTTACAATCCAAAGAAAAGAAGAACTACCACACCAAAACCCCCTAGTGCTGCTAAACCTTCCAAGAAATGAAAGGCTTCCACCTAATAACTACTGAAGCTTCCTTGCCAAAGGGAAGAACAACAATAAGAAAGGTGAAATATAGTAAGAGAGAATTACAACAAGCTTTGGCTAAAAGCAAAGAGAAAAGAATGTATAAAGGAAAAAGTAAGGTTTCAGAATCCTCAGAAGCTGTTAATAGTGAGGAGATAGAACAGACCAATAGGAGGAAGTTACAATAGTGGAGGTTTAGACCCCCAAGCCCAAAAAGATCAAGACTTATTCCAAGAAGTCTTCCTCTATGTCTGAGGCTGTTGAACCTGCCAAAAAGACAAGGTCTACAGTGAAAAGTAAACAAGTAAGAGTTTCTAAGGATGAGGAATGGATTGGTGAAGAAGAAAATGAGTCTGATGGTGAACAAGACAAGCTTGCCAGGTTTGGCAAAAGGAAAATTTTGAAGGGAAAAATGTTAAAAGATTTGGTGAAACCAGGAATGGTTTGTTTGGTTGACACCTTAGCTGTTCAGGACTGGAAGGACATGGCCCTTCAGATGTATGGGAGATTAGCTAGAAATGAAATCATTGAATTCATGGCAAATACTGAATTCAAAAATGGCAGAGTTACGAGCAAAGTTAAAGTAGTTCAAGTGACATTTGATGCTGAGGCGTTGGGTGAGATTTTAGACATCCCTGCTGAGGGATATGCTGATTACACTAGATAGAGATGTCCAAGTCTGGATTCTCTTCCATCTGCCCTTACAATTAATAGGAACTTCTATGATGTTGAAGGAGTGAATGAGGCCAAGTTTGTTCACAAGAGTGAAATAAAGCCTCAACACAAAATTCTTTTTGAGTTTGTCAACAAGTGCCTACTGCCAAGGCAAGAGAGAAGGCATATTGCAAACTATATGGGCTTAGTTATGATAGAGCTCCTTCAAAGTTGAAGGCAAATTAACTGGCATGCATTCATTATCAAGCTACTGGATAGGTTCATCAATGTCTTCAAGCCTCATGCTACCCCTTATGGCTTTATTCTGACTATGATTCTGGATAGGTGCAATGTGCCTCTAAAGAAATGGGAAATGGCCTCAAGCAAGGACTATTTTGGAATTAATACTTTACTTTCTTGTGACTATTTAGTCAATGCCATCCCAAATGAATCTGGTTCATCCAAGAAGATACCTATCAATAGTAAAGTCAATTCTCTTCTTCAGAAAAGTGAATCCAAGGATACTGAGATAACAAGGCTAAGGGCTAATGTGGTAGAGGTAGAATCTGAGAGGGATGCTCTCAGAACTGAGCTTGTCAAAGAAAAAGGGAAGAATGATGGAATTCTTCACAATATGTTGAATATTCTCCAAGCCCCAAACCAACCCTCCAGAACCCCCAGGCTTTAGGAATTCTAGCCTCTATCTCCTGAACCTGTCTAGTACCTTTAGTGAACCGGATTAGGGACTTTTCTTTCTTTTTGCTCACGTTTTGAATATTTTATTTTCTTGTTGTGGATTGTGGTAGCAAAGTACTTCTATCAATGATATCTATTGTTTTGCTCTTGTTAAATGTTCATATTTCCTTGATAGTTTAAATATATTTTTTTAATTACAATTGATGAAGCCATGATTGCACTTGCAGTTACCCCAGTAGCCATGAGTACTTATTAAAATCTGAGACTCACATTTTGTATGGAGCTTTGCGATGATGCCAAAAGGGGGAAGAGATATTGTACTTTACATATTCTGAATAAGTGATTTATGACATAATTAACCTAGTCCTTGATGATAAAAGTGAACTTTCTAAACTTTGTATTGATGGTTCAGCTTAGTTCTTACACGATCGAAGTAAAAAAATAGAGTTTATCATCATAAAAAAAGGGGGGATTGTTGTGCTTTACATATTCTATCCAAGTGATATTTATAACCTAATTAACCTGGTCCTTGATGATAAAAGTAAATTTTCTAAACTTTGTATTGATGGTTAAGCTGAGTTCTTACAAGATCCAAGTAAGTACAAAGCATAGAGTTTGTCATCATAAAAAATGGGGTAATTTGTTGGCCCAAGTAAAGGTGAAGTTTTGAAGACTGATAAAAGAACTCAAACATTGACCATGTCCATCTTGTGAAGCACAATCATGATCAACCCAAACATGAGAGATGCACGTAAAGGAGATAAATCTAACTTATCAGAAGTAATATCTCCTGATCTGATCGAAAAAGTTGCATATTAGATAAGGAGAAAAGGACTCCTTACGTGAAGAGAACACAATTTAGGATGAAGATAGTGTTCGATTATGAGATCAACTAGAACTCTTCTACGATAGAAGAGTAGCATATGTATACCGGTAAATCTCTAATTACTAACCCATTAAATATCAGTGTTGTTCTCTTTAACAGGTAATGCACACAAGCAAAAGTTAACTTAAATTGAGAGAAAAAGAGCAAGGCGATTAAGCAATTTATCTATGATTCAAGTGTGCAATCTTGAAGTTACTTGAACAAGATAGAAGAACCAGTTCCAAGTGTCTATATTTTATTCTAGTTCAATTGTAGTAGGTGATTTTATATTGTACCTTTCAGCTTTTATAAAAGCAATTTTATTAGGTACTTAGAGTGTTTAAGTTAGATTTAACTTGAAGTTGTCGCAATAGTTGAGGCTGTGTGCCACAATGGTATTAGAGTTAATACTAGGTTTACAAAAGAGTTTTTGTAATTGTAATTTTTGGCTCAGTGATTTTAGAGGAAGTTTGGAAAAATCCTACTGAGTAGTAGGTCGCGGTTTTTTCACTTTTCAAGCCTGGTGTTTTCCACATAAAAATCTATGTGTTCTTTATTTCTTTACTTATTATTCCGCAAACAATAGGAGTTAGAACACATAGATGGACAAGGTGTACGCACATGATTTTTGCACTATATGAATTACACCCATAAATTCAAGAAAAATGAATTTTCCCCATTGTTTGCAATTTCGTAGATTTTTGTGTCATTTTTGTCGATTGTTTGCATTTATCTCTGCAAATTTATTTTATATAATTCAAGAAAAATAAAAAAATATGTTGCATTTGGATTTATGATTTAATTTTATAGTTGTTAGACTAATAAGCAAATTAGTTGTTTTATAAAAATGGAAAAATCACATATATAGTTTACTTTTGCACTTTTTAATTTTAATTTTAGAATATTGGTATTTTTCCCTTTAAATTTGGTTTTTAATTATTTTTAGTAATTGTTAGTTAGAGTTAATTAATTCAATGTGGGAGGATAATTTGATTTAGGAATTAATTTAGGTTTCTATTTTAGTTTTAATTTTAAAAGAAATTAGAAAAAAAGAAATGAAAATAAAAGGAAACAAGAAAGGCTGTATTTGGGCTAAACTTGTAACAACCCAAATAATTTTTTTCCCATTACTCATTCAAACTGAGGCCCAAAACCGCTCCCTACCCGGTCCGATTCTCACTTGAGCCAAACGATGCCGTTTTTTACGGCCTTTAATCTGAGCAATTGATTTCTTCAAATCCAACGGACGAGAACTGGGCTATGTTTAATATTCATATGTCCAAACACCTACCCCCCCCCCCCCCCTCATCGTCTCTCATCTCTCTTACCCCATCTCCTAAGAGACTAAAACCCTAGGAACCCTTAAGATGCCGCCCTAAGACCCTCTGCCGCCAGCGGCGCCTTGCACCACCCAAAACCACCCCCAAAATCACACTCTAGAACCACTTCACTCCCCTTATTCAAAATCCCCACTCTGTTTCCCTTGAATCACCCCAGAATTGTTCGAATTTTAGATCGAAGGTTAAACCCTAAGTCCAAAAAAAATCTGATTGTCAAGGTTTCGAGATTTTGAGGTTGAAATGAACTTTAATCATGTGTTTTCAGTCAAAAACATATGATTAAAGTCTATCTCATCCAAAATTAGGGGATTCTTTGGAAGATAAATTCAAGCTCGGGTTCGCAAGGTTTAATGGGTAAGTCCTGTTTCTCCTGTTCATTTTATCTCTTATCTTCTTCTATTTTTCCCTCTCTTTCTTCCGTTTCCAAAATCATCTCTGCATGTGATTTATTTTAGTTAGAGTTAATGTCAGTTATGATCTTCTTCCGTCTTGTTTAAATTTATTAGATTAGTTTTTCTTTAATTTCTTTTATTTTAGTTGTGGGCCGTATTGAGCTTTTGGTTCATGATTTGTTTGTGAATCTGAATTGTCTTTTCTACCTCCTTATTTCTTATGAATTGGAGTAAGACTTGGGCCCAAAGAAAGGGATTAGATGTTTTGCTAGAATTAGTTTGGTTTAGTCTTTGGGTCAAATTAACCCGTGAATTTGGCGGGATGAGTAATTTTCAAGGGTTTGAGGGGTAGTCTGGGTAATTAACATAGGGAATATTTTGATATCAGATTAAGGAAGCTTCCTAGAAGTTAGGGTAGAGGACTTATATGAAAATCTGAAATTTAATCTAAGGGTACCTAAGCTAAAATACAAAATGTCAAAAGGATTAGGGTGCAAAACTAGTTGCATTTTTACAGCCCTAATGTCTTGCCTATAAAGGCACCTTTGCTTTACATACAAGTCAGAAATAAAGAGATGAAATTCTGAGAAATCAAAAACGGCTACAAAAAGCTTTAAACACTAAAAAGGTCTGAAAACTAGAAGGAAAAATACAAAGAAAACACTGGAAAACACTATTACATTGGAGTTCTGTGTGTAATGCTTTGAGTTTTAGAAGTTGGGGGTAATTGTGGATTCATTCTGGGTTTGAAATAGTCTGAAGAAGTTGTTTTTTGCCGGGATTTTCTAGTTTTTCACTGTTACATTGCTGCTGACACTGTTCTACTGCTGCTCATCCTTCACTCTTCTTATTTTCTTTTCTTTTCAGGTATCTCTTTAACCTATAAACAATGAGTGACTGTTGAACATATAATTCAAGTGAAATTCTAATTGAATGCAAGATGCATTTGAATTTAGCTTCCCCTGTTCTCTTACGGCTTGAAGACTCTACAGTTAGATCTCGAATTGTAAATGTCAGTTGGGCTTTCTCTTTTATTACTTGTATATTCTGAATCCATGTGTTAGAGTGAGATATTCTGAATCTGTGTCAAAGAGTAGAAGTATTTGTAATGGTAAATTAACTATGGACTCTAGCTATTCTGTTTTCTTTTTAATGAGTTCGAGTGTGTGTTAGGTAAATGAGCTGTTAAGCTTTGCAATAGAGGTTTGATTTAATGCTTTGGGTTGTAGACCTTTGTTCAGTTTTTGCTGAAGATCCGTGTTGTTTTAGCTTTGACGTCCATTTGGATTCATTGAAATTCTAAGTATTGGCCTGTACGATATTGATTTACCCAGATTCTGTTTTGTAAGCATGATCATTTTTGAGCTTAAGGTTTAGATTCATTTATACTCATTGGGTCACCCCACAAGTTTTTGTTTATTAGTCACATGGATTCAGTAAAGGTTTAAGTAAACTTGGAGTTTCATAATTGTCTTTTGAAGCTTGTTGAAAATTGATTTCAAGCATAATGACCAAATGATTGCTTGATTTGGGAATTGTTGTTCAGAATGTTTATTTCGTTCCATGTTGGAAAAATTAAAATCTGGAAGTCAAGTGGTAGTTTATTCGCATGTCTTTTGGGTCCATATTCGAATGGGCCTTGCTTTGTAATAGTTTGATTCAAATGAATGTTAACCCCGATGCTTTTCTCCTTTCTCTTCTACATTAAATTAATTTAGGATCTCTATGGTGATAAAGCCTACTTTGAGTGATCCATAGTTCTCCTATTTGGGCCCAGATTCTAGTCGGCCCAGCTAAGTCATCGAGCTTCCCCGTTGCCCCACCCCCAACCTTTTGCTGTCCTTCTAGCCCAACTCCTTTTAAAGGAGGTTCTGGTTTTTAAACATGTGACAAATCTGAATTCATTTCCCCAATCCTACTGGTAAATAATGCATTACATACATGTGAATTGGAACAATGTAAATGGAATATCACTTGGTGGAAGTTCATTTTTCTTTTAAATTGGTTGTGACCTTAGTTTAGCTTAAGGCAAACTATATTAGATAAGTTACACTTTATGGCCCTCCATAGTTAGTTTAGAAACCCTTTTATTAAGATAAATCAAGGTGTGCCGTGCCAAATAAAATCTCAATATGCATGGACCTCGTTTAACTAATACTTTAATTCTTAGAAAGCGAGGTGCGCCATTAGCAAATTTTCCACGGCCCTCGCAAAGTCTAAAAATGTGTAGTTGCTTTAGGCGCGTAATTTCAAATTACTTTCCTAAACTAGGGCGTGCATTTATGTGACCTAAATCCAAATCTCAACAACTTTTATATAAAATGTTTCGTGGATCGCGAGTGCATTTATGTGACATAGTTCAAGACGTATTTTAGATGACGTTGAATCTTTCCTAAAAAATTAATAAAAGCAGTTGTAAAGTTAAAAACATATCATAGGTTAAGACATGTACTAAAATCAGATAATAGACCAATTATAACAATTGAGCGACCGTGCAAGAACTACGAAACCCGGGAATGCCTAACACCTTCTCCCGAATTAATAGAATTCCATACTAGATTTTTGTGTTCGCGGACTGTAAAATAGAGTCATTCTTTCCTCGATTCGGGATGTGGAACTGGTGACTTAGGACACCATAAAATTATCCTAAGTGGCGACTCTGAATTTTAATAAAAAATGATCCCGTTTCGATTGTCACTTTAAGTCGGAAAAAACTCCTTTATACCCTTCTCGGGGTGTTGGTAAAAAGGAGGTGTGATAGCTCTGGCGACCCTGCTAGGGATCGAACCTAGAATCTCTGGCTCAAGATTCAGAATTCGAGTTTAGAATAACTATTATATTTGGCTTTATCTATTATATGATTTTATTACATGTTTGGGCCTAATGTGCTAAATGCTGCTTTTTACCGCTTTAATACTATTTGAACTGTATATAAACTGCTACTAAACCCTTCTTTTCATATCTTCGAGGCTGTCCACACTGGCCGTGACTCCTTATTCTGTTAGTCTCATACCTTGAAATAAGAAAGAGGCTCGGACAAGTTACTAAGTCGGATGGCCTTTTGGTTCCCAGTACGTAGCCCCATCTTCGGCTCGAGTTATGCGCTCAGGTACACATGTCTAGAATAATATACCCAGGTTTTGAACCTAGAATAACTCGGCCTCATGCCGGATCTCTAGTAGGAACGTTTGTTTGCGTCATGTACATTTGACTTTGGAGATTACACACAGGGGTTGGTTCTATGTAGGACAGGTGTACCTGAAATGAAAAGACCATCCTGATGCATCCTACTTGCTACTTGTGCATTCATTTGCTTTGGATTTGCATGTTGACCGGCTTATATGGGAAAATTTGAGAGAAGGAAAATCAATATGAGGGTTGAGAGAGATAATTGTCTGTTTTGAAAAATCGATGTCCAAAATATACTGAAACTTTGCCGAAATTTTGAAAAAAAGTCTTCTTTTAAGAAAAATAGTTCATTTTTGTTTAGTCAAAATTGCCCGAACTATGCCAGTTTGATTCTCACGAGATGTAGGATACGTATGTAACTCCCATCAGGCCCAACTTCCTTTTTACAAAAATAGCCCAAAAAGAATTAAAGCTTTTATTGCTTTGTTGTAAATAAGTAAGGTGATGCCGTTCTTGGAAGAAATAGCTGGATATTTGGAAGCACTGAGGTTCACACAAGTATTTGAATTCTCCAAGAGTCGTTGTTGTGCACAAGTTCCTAGATTCCATAAAGATAAGCAGGGGGTCCCCAACCCAGTCTGGCAGCTGGTTTTTCTACTCTACAGTTTATATACCAGAGATACGATCACATACGGGGGTTTTACAATCCAGAAAAGAAAATTTGCAGGAAAGGGAGTCGCCTCTAATGGGAAGAACACATGTGCTTTGCTTTTATGGTGGAATTCTTAGGTCTGCTGTGTTCCCCGGGAAAGATGGGAATATCGATATACGGATAGCTGGGGTCGTCAGCACTTTGCTTATTCAGGCAAAAAGCACCCTCGCACCTGTGATAGTGTCTGAAATCTTCCGTGCTCTCTCAGCCTACAAAGATGGAGGAGACTTTTTTGAAGGATGCAAACTCTTTCTACAAATGTGGATGATAGAACATTTATGTCATTGTCCTCAATACATGAGTTATGGGTCAACAGAGAAAAACTGCATAGAGGAGTTTTTTAAGAGAATTGACAGGTTCAGCATGCCAGAAGGGGTCACAGAATGGATATCACATCTCCCTTCCATCACTGCAGATCAAATAGAATGGATGTTCGGGTGGCTTCTTTATAGATGAAATCATGCACATGCCAGCTATCGGGCCTCACTTCCTCCTGATAGGTCTCAAAAATATCCCGCTTTGTACCCCATATAGGGTTTTGAGACAGTTGGGGAGATGTCAGATAGTTCTAAAAGATGAAGACATTAGTGCTGAGGTAGTTGAGATTAGTCCTGATGGTCAATTTTCTGAAGTAGCAGTTCGCCTAATCTGGAGCGAGTGTTAATATTTGACGGCAAATACATATGTGCATGGTCTATCCAAAGATGAAGTTTCACCAGGGTACCTTTCTTGGTAAAAAAGGAAGTTGAATTTGGAAGGCCAGCCGAAAGACCTTATCTTCAAGAATTGTTGAGGTATCACAAGCGTAATGGGATTTGGTTGGCCAAAGAAAATGAGTATAGAGCCACTATAAGCAAGCTGGAAAAGCAAGTCAAGGACCTTCAACTCGAGAACGGTTTGCAAGTCGCTGCGGGTGAGGGTGAAAAGAAAAAGTTAGCCAAAGAAGATGATAGGCCCTTCAAGCCCAGATTCGGGAAATGAAAATAGCAGCCGAAAATCCCGCCAGAAGTGCAAAAGATGGAAAGCTTATAGATAACCTTAGGTGGAAGGTGAGTGAGTATGGTTTTCATTTGAACAAGGTAGAAGGTGAACTAGAAAAGGATCGAACAAAGCTGGCTAAGAATGTGGAAGAACGAGCATGCTTGGTTGAACAAGTAGAAGATAAATACGACAATGAGAGTATAGGATTGAAGAGAAGGGTCACCATCTTTGAGAAAAAATGATCAAGCAGGCAAAAGACATTGAGGCAGAAAGAGAACAGCGTTATGCAGTGATGACATAGTTAGAAAGAGATTTGCAACAACTTCAAGAACAGAATAATATAGCTGAACAAACTTTAGAATCTAGGGCCTAGTAGATTGGGCGTTTGTTGTAAGAAAAGGGCGTCATAAGAGCAAGGGTCAGAAGAATCGCTGCCTACATCACAACGAAATGCAATAAGTGTGAGGATATGACCAGATCCATGTTCTTAGCCACTGTGATGACTTTTATCTGCTAGATAATGGAAGACCTGTATCATCTCCTAGGGGATTTGGCACGTAGGCCCGTGGCGAGACCGAATGATGTCTCACGAGTCCCAGGAGTAGTTGAGGCACTGTTGTTTTCATGAATTTACTCGAGTCTATATTTCCTTTCTGTTGGAGTCTGTTAGTCTATTTTCGAGTCTATATTTTCATCTTTCTGTTCAAGTCGGTTAGTTTGTTTTTGAGTATGTGTTTTCATCTTTCTGTCGAAATCTGTTAGTTTCCCTTTTCAAGTTTGTTAGTTTTTATGATAGATTGAGTTTTTGTAATCAAAGCATTTTTCGTTTTATGAAAAACGTTGAAAATATTAAAATAGTTTATTATTTATTTTTTATCCCCCAAAACTATGCTTGGTCTGATTCATGAAGGGTCATGATACGTAGGTAATCTCCAGAGGATTCGATCATAATCAAAAGAGCAAAAAAAGAAAGGAAAAGAGATAAAAAGGGAAGAACGTGAGAGAAAAAAAAAAGAGGGAAAACAAGAAACTGTGGAAAGGAAACAATGGCAGAAAAAGATAGAGAAATAAGAGGAATAAAGAACAACGAGAAATCAAGCAAAGAAAGGCATAAAATGAAAAAAAAAGAGAAGAAAAGAAGAAGTTGCAAATGGAAATTAGGGTAGGCTGGGATGACGCAAGCAACTGACCAAATGCATATGGTTAACTGTTTAGGTGCACTGCATTACCGAAATGTGTAGTTGCCTATTTGCTCTAACTGCTAACAAGTTTGGTGTTGATAATGAGTACATGAGGGTGGTTAGTTTGATTAGTATTCTGGCAACTCACCCGTACAACACCCTATCCAAAAACAAGTTGATCATGACCAACCAAGAACTTGATGTGAGTATTATCGATCCTTTGAGAGAGGGGGAAGAGTCGGATGCTAATTTCAAAGAAAAGTTGTGTAAACTGAAATAACAGATGGCTGAAATGTACCAGGCGTGGGTAAAAGTCACCCACCACCACCTTGCCCCATCAACCCCACTTTCATCCCCCCGCTAGCTTAGTCCCAGGAACCTCCCACCACTGGTTCATCTCCAAGCTTTCCTATTCATCACCACTATCACGACACCAGTTTCCAAACACCACAAGATCCACCTCCCAAACCAGTTCCATACCCTCATCCACCAGTCACTCCTATTTTCGTGGCACCCCCACCCACTATTCTCCATCAATCTTCCAGCGAGCCTTTATTCCAGGTCCACAATAGCCAATATTACCCCCCGAAGCCCACTTTCAAGGCTCCAGAACCGTACTACTATACTCCCCATTTCGATCACCCTGTGGAAACTTAGAAACCTTCTAAAAATCCTTAACAGGAGGAAATGTTCAGAAAGGTCAAAAGCTTAGAATAGTCATTCAGAAATATGCAGAGGTTGGGAGGACAGCTCAGCATGGCTTGCAAGTATCTATGTTTATTACCAGATGTTCAATTGCCGGCAGGGTTTAAGATTCCCAAGTTTGATTTATATGATGGACATGGGGACCCGGTGGCACACTTGAGGGGTTTCTATAGCAAAATGAGGGGAGATGACGAGAAAGACGAGTTACTAATGGCTTATTTCAGTCAAAGCCGGAGTGGTCCGACACTGGAGTGGTACACTCGGCAGAATCACGGTAGGTGGTATATATGGGATGATCTAGCCCAGGAATTTGCTTGTCATTTCCAGTATAACCTCGAAATTATTTCGGATCATCTATCTCTGACGAATATTGAGAAAAGGCATACTACTTATTACGGCCATTTGGTATCAGCTATAGGCAAGTCCTTCAATGAAGTAGTAAAGATGGTCTGTATGGTGGAAGAGGGGCTCAAGTCAAAGAAAATCATGAGTTATTCGACTATTAAGGCAACTACCCAGGTCACTCAAAGTGGTACTGGGGAGTAATTGGAAAGAAGAAGAAAGAGGATGTAGCAATGATCGATTCAGGAGATTGGTTCGGACTTAGGGGCTCATCTTACCACTATAATCAACCTCGACCCTACCACCAAACCTATCCTCACACCCCGTATAATCTACCCCAACATTATTACCCACCATGAGACACCCATTTTTCTGTCCACCATGCCCAAATACACCCAATCTCTCGCCCATACACAATGGCGTGCTCCAACCCCTCAAAACACATACCCACCCTGGCAAGCCTACCGAAACCCTCCTTGACCAGGTTTACGGCCTAATCAAGCATTCAAGATTAAGAGGTTACAGAAGAAAAAAACATCCACTCCATTGGGAGAATCCTACGCCAGTTTGTTTCACAGGCTAAGACAATTGGATATGCTGAGACTGATCGAGTCAAAACTGCCAAATCCTCCTCGAAATAATCTTGATTATTCTGTAAGCTGTGAATATTGTTCTGGTACACCAGGTCATGAAACAGAGAAATGGTGGCCCTTGAAAAGTGCTATATAGGAACTCATTAATACAAATAAGAATGAGGTCCAAGATCCGAAGGCACCCAACATCAACTAGAACCTGCTGCCAACCTATCAAGACAAATATGATCGAGATAGTGCATAAAGGAGTGGGACCCAAGAAGACTCACATACCTTCATGATGATCAGATCCAATGAAGTCGAGCTAGTTGAAAAATTAGTAAGTGAGATATCAGTGATCAAGTTGAGCGGGACAAACAGTGAACCATCTACGGTAGTCAAGAATGGGTCTCCAAGTGATGTTGCAGCGAAACAAGAAAGGGCAAAAGTGGTAGTGCCAGGAGTGGTGAACAAGCATGTCATAATTGTGGATGGTGCTCGCACAGGCCCCCTCATTATCAAACCTGTAACCCAGTTACCGATAGTCAACAACAAAGCTTTCCCTTAGAATTTTGAATGGGTGATAGTGACTTACAAAGGAAAAGAAGTTAAAGAAGAAGTCGATGAGACTCATGGATTGACTCGTTTGGGGAAATGCTTTGCCCCAAAGGAGCTAAGAAGAGCTAAAGCCTCCAAAGATAATCCAATGTTGGTGAAGAAAGCTGTGACTGAAGAAAAGGCTGAAGAGTTTTTGAGAAAGATGAAGATGCATGACTATTCAGTTGCGGAACAATTGAGGAAGACGCCTGCTTAGATTTCACTATTGTCATTGTTAATCCATTCAGACGAGCACCATCGGGCCTTGATAAAAATCTTGAACGAGGCTCACGTTCCCGACAAAATCTTAGTAAACCATTTGGAAAAGATAGCCAATAAGATATTTGAGGTAAATTGATTGCTGCCAACTCGATGCTACACCAAGGTAGAAAGAGCAGGTTGCAATAGCTTTTATCCGATATGAGGGTTGGGATCGGATTCCTCAAGGAGCTAGTAGTGGAGCTGGAATGTATATCTAGTTTAGAAAATTGCGTTTTCTTCATATTTGACTTCCAACATATTTGGAGTTTTCAATTATAACTACTACTATCAAACTATTAATTGAAACTTAATTATGGTATGAGCTGATTGCTAAAGGTTTATCTAATGGGAAGAAGGGCACCAGGGTCGTGATATCACCTAGGTGGATAATTGACGGGTAAATGTTACTAAGGTTCAATTGACATAATTGGGACTTCCATTATAACCGTTGCACAATTTTACCCACTCTCACACCTCTTGGTAGAGAGAGTGATTTTTTCCAAATGACTCTCTCTAGACCAAATGGATAGGCAAATTAGATCAAGCAACTAGGGTTCAAGTAGGGTAATTACTCTCTCGAGGTTTAACCCGTTAATTGGGACTATCATTTCTCATGAGTCCTTTCCAATTCCTTGATGGGTCAATTTTGAAAACATAGACTCTCTTTCTCAAGAAGAGTCAAATCCATAAAGCTTAAATCAGTGTTTGCAACCACCAATTCATAGCTTAAAAACATAAAATCAACCCAAATGGTAAATACCCATAGTCAATCAAACCCTAGATGGCACCCTAACTAGGGTTAAGCTACAACCCTCGCTAATGGGCTTAGCTACTCATGCTTGAAGGAGAAAATGAAGAAATAGATGAAGATCAAGGCAAATTAATTAATTCCTAATTGAAACTACACAAATCTATTGTTAATTTAAAGCTCAAGTGCCAAAAATGGCTACAATATACGTTCCCAAAAGTGCAGCTCAAGCATGAAGATAACAGATAACCTAAAAATGGTAAAATATTCTATTTATACTAGGCTAGAAAAATAGGACAAAAGTACCCTGCGGGGTCAGTGCGGGCCTCACTAAATGAACCGCGACCGTGAAGGGAGCTAGCGCGGTTTGCACAATCAGGACTGCAGACTGCATTGCTTGGATCTGGAAATTATCAACATCTCTGAATCTCTCGTCCACAGACGGCATAGAAAGGTAGTGCGGCCACGAAGCCTTCACCGCAGACTGCGAGATGTGTACCATGGTCGCGTTGCCTGAAGCATGTTTTTCCAACTCTCTGAACCAACTAGTGCGGCCACACTCGACTTTGTGCAATCCGAACTAGGCTTTCTTTCCCTCAGATTTCTTGGTCTTCGACACATGAGCAGGTTTTTACTCCTTTTGAGCCGATCTTTGACTTTTCGTCACTTTATTGTTTAAACGTGCAATCAAGCGCAACTTCTGATCCTTTTGGGTCTATTTTGTAACAATTTATATTCAAAGCATAGGCAAGTAGGAGCATAAAACACGTTAAAATCCCAACTTATCATAAATAGAGTCACATTTCTGATGATGAGTTCTCGTTAAGGGTACTGAGCACAATAGAGCCCTCTATCTACAGTGAAATGTTAAGATTACGTGGTTACCCATGTACTCATCTAAAATGGTTACAGTGTGAACTTTGCCTGCTCTCTACTCTAAACAAGTTGAAAGTGGATGATGAAATAATTCAGAAGAATAGTATCTACTTTCGGGGATTTAATGGTTGAGGAAAAAATTTTGTTAGTGATATAGTGCTTGAGCTAACAATAAGACCAGTTAAATTCAACATGGAGTTCTATATGCTCGATGAAGCTATTTCCTACAATCTGCTATTAGTTCGAACCTAGATTCATGCTCCCAAAGTAGTCATGTCTACTTTGCACCAGATGGTCATGTTTGAATGGGATAGATAGGAAATCGTTGTGCATGGCGAGTATAATTTGTGTGCTCATACTGATTCCGTTGTCCCTTTCATTGAAGTTGAAGATGACAAGGGTCCGTGGGTCTATCAAATTTTGACATAGTGTCAGTCGAGAAAATTCTAGAAGGGAAGTGCTTTTCTAATTCCGAAGGTGACCACTACATCAGTCATGGTAGCCTTTGAAATGTTGAATAGCGGTTTTGTACCTAGTAAGGGTTTGGGTGCATCTCTTCAGGGTATCATACAGCCGGTGTCTCTTCCTCAAAATTTGGGTACATTTTGTCTGGCATTCAAGCCCACGGCTGCAGACGTGATAAGAGCTAGAAAGTTGAAACAGAGGGCGTGGGTCCTTCCAAAGCCCATCCCGCATCTCTCCAGGTTGTTTAACAAGCCTGGCATTAGGAAATGCCCAGTAACAACAGTTCCCAGTGTTGTGTTGATCTTGATAAAGAGTTAGTTGAAAAGTTTGATAAATTGTTCGACGATGTGAACATGGTGGAAGTAGGAGAAGGATCTAGCAAAGCGGATGTGCAATTTGTCGGGCCAAGTTCAAATCTTAACAATCGGGAAGCTACTCCTCTCCCCACCCAAAAGGAGTTTTGGTAGTTTGCTTTTATTTTCTTTCAGTTTATCTGGGTTATTCTAGGGTTGTAATTCAGATTCTATGTTCCGTCCATTTGTATGTATTAACCTTGTTATCCGTTAAGTTTAATGAAATGCGATTTCCATTTTCATCATTTCTAATAGTTTAATTTTTTTTTCTTTTATTCCGTGTACTATTCTTTTTATGCTGGTTTCAATGACACTAAATGCATGATGAATCTTCGGGCTAGTCTTAAAAGCCAGTCTAATTCTGAAATAATAATTCAAGAAATAGAGTGTGATGATGAATAAAAATATGATGAGCATGAGGCCTTTGAAGATATTAGTAAACAATTAGGCCATTTTGAAGTAAAACCCAAGCCTAACCTGAGAGATACAGAAGCAATCAATTTAGGGGACCCAGATAATATCAGAGAAACAAATATAAATGTCCATCTTGAACCAGAAATCAGGGAATAAATAATAAAAGCATATTTGAATACAAAGATATTTTTGCACGGTCTATGACAACATGCCGGGTCTGTGCACTAACTTGGTGGTTCACAAATTGCCCACTGACTCGACATTTCCTCCCGTCAACCAGAAGTTGAGAAAGTTCAAAACTGACATGAGTGTGAAAAATAAAGAAGAGGTAATAAAGCAGCTTGATGCAAAGGTCATTCGAGTCACGCGGTGCCCCACTTGGTTAGCCAATGTTGTGCCTGCGCCAAAAAAGGATGGTAAGACTAGAGTGTATGTTGGTTACCGTGATCTCAACAAGGCAAGTCCAGAGGAAAATTTCCACAGCCAAATATCCATATTTTGGTTGATAATTGTGCCAAGCATGAGACTGGATCTTTTGTGGATTGCTATGCAGGCTATCATCAGATTTTAATGGACGAGGAAGATGTGGAAAAGACTGCATTATCACACCATAGGGACCATATTACTATTGTGTCATGCCTTTCAGTTTGATAAATGATGGGGAAACTTACATGAGGGTAATGACGACCATATTTCATGACATGATGCACAAGGAGATCGAGGTTTATGTGGATGATGTGATCATAAAGTCCAGAAAGCAGTTTGACCACGTCAGATATCTGAGAAAGTTCTTCCAAAAGCTTCACAGATACAATCTTAAGCTCAATCCTGGAAAATGCGCATTCACTATGCCATCTAGAAAACTATTGGGATTCATAATCCGTCGTCGAGGTATTGAATTGGACCCATCAAATATCAAAGCTATCCAAGAAATTCCACCCCAAGGAACAAGACTAAGGTGATGAGTTTGTTAGGGAGGTCGAACTACATCAACAGGTTTATTACTCAGCTTACGGCAACTTGTGAGCTTATCTTCAAACAGTTGAAGAAGGATGTTGCAGTCAAGTGGACAGATGATTGTCAAGAAGACGTTGATAAGATAAAGGGGTACTTGTCAAACCCACCTGTGTTGGTTCCACCAGAACCAGGGAGACCTTTGATTTTGTGTTTGACGGTTTTGGACAATTCATTTAGTTGTGTGTTAGGTCATCATGATGTCACCAGCAGAAAGGAGCAAGCCATCTATTATCTCAACAATAAGTTCACATCTTATGAGGTTAAGTACACTCACCGTGAGAGGACATGTTGCGCCCTAACTTGGGTAGCACAGAAGTTGAAACATTATTTGTCATCTTTCACTACTTACCTCCTCTCTCGTTTGGATCCGTTTAGGTATATGTTTCAGAAGCCTACGCCCACAGGGAGGCTCGCAAAGCGGCAGATCTTGGTCACATAGTTTGACATCGTCTATGTGACTCAGACGGCGATGAAAGCCCAAGCATTGGCCGACCATTTGGCCGAGAATCCAATGGATGAAGAATTTGAGCCTTTGAAAACTTACTTCCCTGATGAAGAGGTAATGCACATTCATGAGTTAGAACAAGTTGAAGAACCAGGTTGGAAACTTTTCTTTGATGGAGTTGCTAACATGAAAAGCGTTGGGATAGGAGCTGCACTTATTTCTTAAACAGGGCATCACTACCCCGTTACGGCTCAACTTTGTTTCTGCAGTACTAACAATATGGCTAAGCACGAGGATGCATTTTGGGTTTGAGGTTAACTGCAGACATGGGTGTCCAGGAATTCTTGGTCTTGGGAGAATCGGACCTTCTGGTGCGCCAGATTCAAGGGTAATGGAAAACACAAGATTTAAAACTCATACCAGTTAGCACTATTTTCATGATCTTTGTCAACGGTTTCGGTCAGTAGTGTTCAGGCATATTCCAAGGACCCACAATGAGTTTGCCGTGGTTTGGCTACTCTGGCATTAATGTTACATCACCCAGATAAGTCTTATGTTGACCTTTGCATATTCAGGTCTGTGATAAACATGCTTACTATAACATGGTGGAAGAAGAACTTGATGGTGAGCCTGGTTCCACGACATCGGGGAGTACATTAGAATAAGATTATATCCGGTACAAGCCACAGGTGATCGAAAGAGAACAATTCGTCGTTTGGAAAGTAGAGTTTTCTTCATTGGAGAATTTTTCTACATAGAACTCCAGATCTTGGATTGTTGAGATGCATAGATGCTAGAAAGGCCACAACTATCATGACCTAAGTACATTTTGGAGTCTGTGGACCACATATGAGTGGATATTCTCTGGCACAAAAGATTCTCCAATAAGGTTAATATTGGTTCACCATGGAACGAGATCGTATCAGTTTTGTGCACAAATACCATCAATGCCAAGCACACGAAGATTTGATTCATTCTCTGCCCTCTGAATTGCACACAATCTCGGCACCATGGCCTTTTGTTCCTTGGGGCATGGATGTCATTGGACCAATTGAGCCAGCATCATCCAATGGGAATAGGTTCATTCTAGTGGCCATCGATTACTTCACCAAGTGGATTGAATCTAAAACTTTTAAGTTTGTGACCAAGAAAGCAGTGGTCGACTTTGTTCACTGAAATATCATTAGTCGGTTGGGGATCCCAAAGGTGATCATCACGGATAATGGTGCTAAACTCAACATTCATCTGATGAAAGAGGTATGTCAACATTTTAAGATTACGCATCGCAATTCCACCCCATGCCGCCCAAGATGAATGGAGTAGTCGAGGAAGCCAACAAGAACATAAAGAAGATACTTCAGAAAATGGTAGAAGGTTCCAGGCAGTGGCACGAAAAGCTGTCATTTGCATTGTTGGGTTATCGCACTATTGTTCGCACTTTAGTATGGGCAACTCCTTATTTTTTTGTATATGGCACAGAAATAGTGATACCTCTGGAAGTTGAAATCCTGTCCCTTCGGATTATCATGGAAGCCAAAATTGATGATAATAAATGGGTCAAAACCCGCCAGGAGCAATTGAGCTTGATCGATGAGAAAAGATTGGCAGTAATGCGTAATGGCCAGTTGTATCAACAGAGAATGGCAAGAGTATATAATAAGAAGGTGCATCCATGGAAGTTTGAGGTGGGTCAATAAGTATTGAAACGTATCCTTCCACATCAGACGGAAACAAAAGGCAAGTTCTCTCCAAATTGGCAGGGGCCGTTCATCATAACAAGAGTGTTGTCCAATGGCGAAGTGTATTAAACATACATAGAAGGCAAATGTATAGACATGGATATTAACTCTGATGCAGTTAATAGACATTATGTATGATTTCTTTGATTAAATTGTGTTTGTTTGTACGTGGCATGTTTTCAAGATTGGAATGGCGAAGGCATTTTGTTCTGCTATCTACACACTTTATCATTTGTTACCCCTTTGAGCCTTATTTATTTCCTTTCAAACACCTCTTTTGGAATCAATAGCAAAGTTTAGAAATGCAAGCGCGAAAGATAAGTAAAGAAAAAAAGAAGAGAAAAGGAAAAAAGAAAGGAAAAAGGAAAAAAGAAGACAACAAAAAGAGAAAAAGGGAAGAAGAAAGAAGACAAAGAAAAGAAATTGAAAAGAGAAAATCACAACAACAAAGAAATTTCTATGACATAAACTACGTTCGACCTGATTCATTTTAAGGATACATACGCAGTCTAATGGTTCGGTCCAATCAAAGTAATAATCCAAAAGTCCTCAAGCAAAGAAACTGGGGCAGAAGTTGTGGTTATGTAAAAAATCTGATTCCAAAAGTCGTAATTTTGAACCCATTCAAGTTGTTTTGAGCCTTTTGATACTCTTTCTTTCTAACCCTATCCAAAAGCCCACATTATGGTCCAAAGAAAGACCTTCTGATCAGTCTTCAAGATATGCCAAGTCAAGAAAGCAGAGGCGATTCATAGCAGGGGCAACACTCTAGTCTAAGCAGGAAAAATAAAAAAATGAGAGAGTCTTATTGGTGAAAACATTCATGGGCACCGTAAGGTGACCAAAGCTAAGAGAAATGAAAAACTGAGAGAGTCTTATTGGTGAAAACCTTCACGATCACCTTAAGGGAAAATGAGTTGAGATATGAACAAATGAGAGAGGTTTTTTGGTGAAAGCCTTCGGGGCACTGCAGGCCGAACAAGGTCCGTGGTTTGATGAAGATATTGGGTTTTTGAAGATCTCAAGGCGTAAATTACGATAGCTAAAAGTTGATTGGTTGGACAGACTGGGCCGATTATTCCAAAATGCAGTTCATGATCATTGGTACTGGCTGCTCCACTCAGATAAGTCTTCTTTCTTTTTCCCCTTCAAGCGACCTTCCAGTTTTGGGTTTTTCTTTATTCCTAGTTCTCAAAGTCATTACATTTCATTTCCTTTGAGTTTATCTTTATAATATGTGTTCAATGTTAGTTGTGTTTAAGAAAATAAGAAAGGATTTCAAAGCTCACTACCAACTTCCAAAGTTGCACAAAGAACTGGACGGCCAAAGCATGCCAGAGTTAGTACAATGTAAAATGGGGATAGAAAGGGTCAATGAAAGTTCTGTTGCTAGAATGGTTTTGTAATTTCATGGGAGATGTAGAGGTTCACATAGATAGGTCAGAGATGTACACAATGATTGGGTATACAACACTCAGGTCATCCAAGGTCATGGGGGTTAAAGTCAGTCAGAAAGTCAAGAAATTCTTGGCCGGTTCGGGGAAGCTAGGCAAAGCAAAGCACGACAGCGGAGAGGCCACCCTCAGCAATAATACCACAAACTAACCACCATATTTTAAACTGAAAATATTTTTCTTTGATTGAAACAGGGGCAGAAAAGTTTGTTTGTCTCGGAGAAACCCTCCGTAAGGAAGAGCTAGCACCATACATGCTTGACAATAAATTCTCAAGACCCTCCTGAAAATGAGATGTAGTTTAAAATTCAAAATAATCATGAGTAGCAACATCTAGCAAAACTGTACCCTAGAGAAATATAGGTTGGTGTCTAAGTTTGCATGTTTGAGATAGGACTCAATTAGGAGTCTTCAGGGCCCTCCTGGATAATGGGACCTAGCTTTAAGAATTCCATTAGATGACAAGATTTAGCGCAAGTTCTGCTATAAGGAAGTATAATTTAGCCTTAAAGTTGTCACTTTTAAGACAAGATTTGATTTTGGTTTTTCATGACTCTCCCGGAGGATGGGATGTAGTTTTATGACTTTCTTAGATAACAAGATTTAGCAGAAGTCTTACCTTTAGAAGAGATAATTTAGCTTTAATAATGGCATTTTACTAGAAGTTTTTCAGGACCTTCCTGGATAATGGGATCTAGATTTCAAATTCTTAAAGATATTTGGTAACATGATTCAATTAACACTCATAGATGTGCCTACATGAAGAACGAAGGGAGAAGCAATTCAAGTGTTAGTAATTAGAAGCCTACCTGAAGAATGAAAGGAAGCAATTTAAGCGTCGATAATCAAGAGCCCACCTGAAGAATGAAGGGAAGCAGTTTAAGTGTCGATAATCAAGAGCCCACCGGAAGAATGAAGGGAACCAGTTTAAGTATTGGTAATCAGGAGCCCACCTAAAGAACAAAGGGAAGCAATTCAAGTGTTGGTAATCAGGCGCCCACCTTGAGAGCAAGGGAATATAGTTAAAGTTTTGGTAATCAGGCGCCCACTTGGAGAGCAAGGGAATACAGTTGAAGTTTTGGAAATCAGGCACCCACCTGGAGAAAAAAAGGAATACAACTAAAGCTTTGGTAATCAGGCGCCCACCTAGAGAGCAAGGGAATGCAACTAAAAGTATTGGTACTCAGGTGCCCACCTGGAGAGCAAGGGAATACATATAAGGTTTTGGTAATCAGGCGCCCACCTGGAGAGCAAGGGAATACAATTCAAGCATTGTAATCAAGCGTACACCTGGATAGCAAGGGAGTACGGGTAAGGGTTTTGAATCAGGCATCCACCTGTAAAGCAAAGGAATACAGTTCAAGCGTTGTAATCAGGTGCTCACCTGGAGAGCAAGGGAGTACAGCTAAGGTTTTGGCGATCAGGCACCCACCTGGAGAGCAAGGGAATACAGTTAATGTTTTGACAATTATACACCCACCTGGAGAGCAAGGGAATATAGTTAAAGTTTGGTAATTAGGGGCATACTTGGAGAGAAACGGATTACGGTTCAAGTTTAAGTATTGGCAATCAGGAGCCCACCTGAAGAACGAAGGGAGAAACAAATCAAGTGTCGGTAATTAGGAGCCCACCTGGAGAACAAAGAAAATCAAACATCGGTAATCAGGAGCCCACCTTGAAAACAAAGCAAATCAAGCATCGGTAATCATGAGCCCATCTGGAGAACAAGGCAAATCATGTGTCGGTAATCAGGAGCTCACTTGGAGAACAAAGCAATTCAAGTATTGGTCATCAGGAACCCATCTGAAAAATGAAAAAGAGCAGCAATGTTTGAAGAAAGACGGTTCAAGTTCAGCAATCAGGCGCCCACCTGAAGAAAAGGGAAAGTATCTCAAATTACAATTCATGTCAGCAACAAAGGGACTTCACATGGAGAATACAAGTCAACAAAGCAATATGAACCACAAGATCAAGTTTGGGGATATAGATAGGATTTTTGCAATGCATAGATCATAGTTTAGTCTAGCTTCTTTTTATTTTGACATAGTGTAATAAGGAGTTCAGTAAGCAGTAATAACATTAACAACAATAATGAAACCATAGCTTCATGGTAGTCCGAGCTACCAAAATTTCCTGAACTATACTGACCTGATTTCTTTAAAGCCAAGGACATATAGGCAACCTCGGAAGCAGGGTGCGGTCAAATCTTTCAAAACTACTTCCCACGGAGTATTCGAACGGGCAAAAATCACTCATATCCGCTCACTTTACCTTTGCACGGAAACTCTTCGTGTTTCTAACCAAAGAGGGGCAGCTGTGAGCACGTGATTTTGGTCCTATATGAACTACTACTATAAATTCACGAAAAACTAAAATTTTTCCATTGTTTGCAATTTCATAGATTTTTGTGGCATTTTTGTCGATTGTTTGCATTTTTCTATGCACGTTTATTTTTTCTAATTCATGAAAAATACAAAAATATGTTGCATATGTATTTAGAATTTAATTTTACATTTGTTAGACTAACTTGAAAATTAGTTGTTTTATAAAAATAAAAATATCATAAAAAATAGTTTACTTTTGCACCCTTTAATTTTAATTTTAGAATTTTGGTAGTTTTCCCTTTAAATTTAATTTTTAATTATTTGTGGTAATTATTATTTAGATTTATTTAATTCAATATGGCAGGATAATTTGATTTAAGAATTAATTTAGGTTTTTATTTTTAGTTTAATTTTAAAAAGAAATTACAAAAAAAAAAAAGAAATGAAAATAAAAGGAAACAAGAAAGGCTGTATTTGGGCAAAACTTATAATAAGCCAAATAAGTTTTTCCCATTACCTACTCAATCTGAGGCCCACACCCGCTCCCTACCCGGTCTGATCCTCATTTGAGCCAAACGACGCAATTTTGACGGCCTTTGATCTGAGCCGTTGATTTCTTCTAATCCAGTAGACGGGAACTAGGGTATTTTAAATATTTATATGTCCAAACGCCTAACCCCCACCCCTCCGCCCCAATCATCTCTCATCTCTCTCACCCCGTCTCCTCAGAGACTAAAACCATAGGAACTCTAGATACGCTGCCCTAAGACCATCCGCCGCCGGCGTCGCCTTGCACCATCCCAAGCAATCACAAAATCGCACCCTAGAACCACCTCACTCCCCTCATTCCAAATCCCCACTCTGTTTCCCTGGAACCACCCCGGATGCTTCGAATTTTAGATCGAAGGTTGAACCCTAAGTTCAAAAAAAATTTGACTATCGAGGTTTCGAGATTTTGAGGTTGAAATGGAATTTAATCATATGATTTCAGTCGAGAACATACGATTAAAGTATATCTCCGCCAAAATTAGGGGATTCTATAAAAGATTAGTTCAAGCTCGGGTTCGTATGGCTTAATGGGTAAGTCCAGTTTCTCCCATTCATTTTCTCTCTTATCTTCTTCTATTGTTCCCTCTCTTTCTTCCGTTTTCAAAATCATCTCTGCATGCGGTTATTTTTAGTTAGAGTTAGTATTTGTTATTAGCTTCTTCTCTTTTGTTTAAATTTATTAAATAAGTTTTTGTTTTATTTCTTTTGTTTTAGTTTTGGGCTGTATTGAGCTTTTGGTTCATGGTTTATTTGGGAATTTGAATTGTCTTTTTTGCCTCCTTATTTCTTATGAATTGCAGAGTTAGACATGGGCCCAAAGAAATGAATTAGCCCAGGTTTTGCAAGAATTTGTTTGATTGAGTCTTTGGGTCCAATTAACCCTTGAATTTGGATGGAAGAGTAATTTTCAAGGGTTTGAGGGTGGTCTGGGTAATTGGCGTAGGAAATATTTTTGATAACAGACTAAGGAAGCTTCCTAGAAATTGGGGTACGGGACTTATATGAAAATCTGAAATTTAAACGTAAGGTACCTTAGCTAAAATGAAAATGTCAAAAGGATTAGGGTGCAAAACTAGTTGCGTTTCTGCAGCCCTAATGCCTTTCCTATAAAGGAAAATTTGCTTTACGTACAAGTCAGAAATGAAGAGGTAAAATTCTAAAAATCAAAAACAACTACAAAAAATTTTAAACACTAAAAAGGTCTAACAACCTGAGGAAAAATACAAAGAAAACACTTTAACACACTGTTACATTGGAGGTCTGTGTGTAATTCTTTGAGTTTTAGAAGTTGGGGGTAATTGTGGATTCATTCTGGGTTTGAAATAGTTTGAAGAAACTATTGTTTGCTAGTTTTTCACTGTTACATTGTTGCTGACACTGCTCTGCTGCTGTTGATCCTTCACTCTTCTTATTTTCTTTGCTATCCAGGTATCTCTTTAGCCTATGAACAACGAGTGACTATTGAACTTGTACTCCAAGTGAAATTCAAATTGAATGCAAGCTACATTTGAATTTAGCTTTCCCTGTTTCTCTTACTGCTTCAATACTCTATACTTAGATCTCGAATTATAAACATCAGTTGGCCTTTCTCTTTTATTACTTGTATATTCTGAATCCTTGTGTGATAGTAAGATATTCTGAATCTTTTTTAGAGAGTTGGAGTAAATCTGAGTTTGTAATGATAAATGAACTATGGACTCTAGCTATTCAGTTTTCCTTTTAATGAGTTCTAGTGTGTGTTAGGTAAATGAGCTGTTAAGGCTTTGCAACAAAGGTTTGATTTAATGCTTTAGTTTGTACACCTTTGTTCAACTTTTGTTAAAGATCCGTGTTGTTTTAGCTTTGCTGTCCATTTGGATTCGTTGAAATGCTATGTATTGGCTTGTACGTATATTGATTTACCCAGATTCTGTTTTGTAAGCATGATCATTTTTGAGCTCAAGGTTTAGATTCACGTTTACTCATTGGGTCACCCCACAAGTTTCCATTTATAACTCACACAGATTTAGCAATGGTTTAAGTAAACATGGAGTTTCATAATTGTCTTTTGAGGCTAGTTAAAAATTGATTTCAAACATGATGACCAAATAATTTCTTAATTTGGGAATTGTTGTTTGGAATGTTTATTTCGTTCCATGTTGGAACAATAAAAATCTAGAAGTCAAGTGGTTGTTTATTCACATTTCTTTTGGGCCCAGATTCGAATGGGCCTTGATTTGTGATAATTTGCTTTAAATGAATGTTAACTCCAATATTTTTCTCTCTTCTCTTTTACATTAAATTAATTTAGGATCTATATGGCAATAGAGCATACTTTGAGTGATCCATAGTTCTCATATTTGGGCCTAGATTCTAGTTGGCCCAGCTAAGTCTTCGAGGCTTCCCCGTAAACTTTGAGTTTCATAATTATCTTTTGAAGCTAGTTCAAAATTTGTTTCAAGCATAATGACCAAATGATTGCTTGATTTTGGAATTGTTGTTCAGAATGTTTATTTCGTTCCACGTTGGAACAATTAAAATCTTGAAGTCAAGTGGTAGTTTATTCGCATGTCTTTTGGGCCCAGATTCGAATGGGCCTTGCTTTGTGATAGTTTGCTTCAAATGAATGTTAATCCCAATGCTTTTCTCCATTATCTTTTACATTAAATTAATTTAGGATCACTATGGTGATAGAACATGCTTTGAGTGATTCATAGTTCTCATATTTTGGCCCAGATTCTAGTTGGCCCACCTAAGTCTTCGAGGCTTCCCCGTAAACTTGGAGTTTCATAATTATCTTTTGAAGCTAGATAAAAATTGATTTCTAGTATAATGACCAAATGATTGCTTGATTTGGGAATTGTTGTTCAGAATTTTTATTTCGTTCTGTGTTGGAACAATTAAAATCTGGAAGTCAAGTGGTAGTTTATTTGCATGTCTTTTGGGCCCATATTTGAATGGGTCTTGCTTTGTGATAGTTTGCTTTAAATGAATGTTAACCCCAATGGTTTACTCCCTTCTCTTTTACATTAAATTAATTTAGTATCTCTATGGTGATAGCACATGCTTTGAGTGTTCCATGGTTCTCATATTGGGCCCAGATTCTACTTAGCCCAGCTAAGTCTTCAAGGATTCCTGTCGCGATCCCGATTTTTCACCATCGGGAGTCGTGATGGTGCCTACTATAAGGGGCTAGGCAAGCCATTTATTAACTACCTCTTTTAGCAACCATCAATAAATTTCGTTTAAAAAACGAAACAGTTAATGATAAAAACAGAAGTCTCGAATGGAAATATCTGAAAGGAAATGCGGAATCCCAATACGAAACTCTACCCAAGATTTGATTTAATAATACACACGAACTTCTGAGATTACTACATACAATAGACTGAAAGAAGTCATAATCTGTTTGTCTCGGTACAAGGATAACAAACTGAAATAAAGATAGAGTAGACGTTGATGTCTGCTGAGCCTGCAAAGCTAACTCGGTATCTCATTGGACTGAAGGCTTGCTCCCAGGCTATTGCTGCTACTAAAACGCAGCTCCGGTATCTGCATATAAATGTAGAGTGTAGCATCAGCACAACCGACTCCATCTGCTGGTAAGTGTCTGGCCAAACCCCGGCGAAGTAGGGACGAGGCTAAGACCAGACTCCAGATAAACCTATGCAATTACATAATATATGGCGAAATGAACAGCAAGAAATAAACAAGTAAAACTGGGAAGTGGAAACATGCTCTGGGATAGAAAAATGAACAAAATTCTCAAAACTGGCAAAGAATCCACTATAAAACTACTAACAATAATAAGAATATACATAAAACCACTTTCATTTAAATGCTCATCTCGTAGATGGCGTGCAACCCGATCCCATTTCTCAATATCTTGTGGTAGGCGTACCACCTGATCCCATTTCATCAATATCTTGTTGTAGGCGTACCACCCGATCCCATTTCATCAATATCTTCTGGTAGTCGTACCACGCGATCACATGTCATCAATATCTTGTGGTAGGCGTACCACCTGATCCCATTTCATCATTATCTTGTGGTAGGCATACCACCTGATCCCATTTCATCAATATCTTGTGGTAGGCATACCACCCGATCCCTTTTAATCAATATCTTGTGGTAGGCGTACCACCTGATCCCATTTCTTCCAACACAATGCATAAAATAATCCCGGCAAGGGAGAAAGACAATGTAATAACTTCCCGGCAGGGGAATACAATAACAACAATTCAAATGTCCCAGCAAGGGAGAGTCAACTATAACCAATTCTATTCAATTTCTTTTTGGCACAGCTAAAACCAATACTAGTATCAAGGATTATCAATCAAGGCTTTTATAAGATCAGTTAAGAATTCACAACTATCAATTTAAGACCCATGGCCATGCTCGACATCGACATATGAGTACTCGTCACTATGACCATACGTCGTACACAACACAAACACGTAGCAAATACGACTCAACTCCTAATCCCTCAAGCTAGGGTCAAACCGAACACTTACCTCGATGTTTTGAACTCACTCAAGCCTCAATTACAGCTTTACCCCTCGATTCCTCCACCAATCCGCTCGAATCTAGTCACAAATTACTTAAATACATCAACAAATGCTAATTGAAACAATTTGAATGCATAAAAATGGGTTTCCAAAAGTTTTACCCAAAAATGCCCCCAGGTCCGCATGGTCAAAACCCGAGATTCGACTCAAAACCCTATTACCCATTCCCCCATGAACTCTAATATATGATTTATTTTGGAATCGAACCTCGAATTGATGTCCAAAACCCCCAATTTTAGAAAACCTAGGTTCTACCCTAAATTCCCAAATTTTCCCATTAAAATATTTGGTTTGAAGTTGAAATTATGTTAAAAGATGTTAAGAAGTGGGGAAATTAGTTTAGAATTCACTTACCAATCGTTTTGGATAAGAAGAGTTGTTTGATAAATCCCCTCTTAGGTGTTTCGGGTTTTGAAAAGTGTAAAATGACTGAAAATCCCGTCTCTTTATACCCTCCCAGAAGTCCCAGCGCGAACCGTGCAAGAAGGATCGCGGCCGCTCTGGTAGATCTGGAGGTTGCTGGTTCTCTGAGTCCGGCCATGCAGACCGTGCATCAATGATCGCGACTGCGCAGCTTCCACCGCAGACCACGCCAAATGGACCACGGCAGTGCTGGCCCCTCCGCGATCGCACATGTTTTAGCGCGGGCTGCGCTAGAGGGTTCCACGACCTGTAATATAAAAGTTCTCTGATTCTTCCAGCGCGGACCACCCTCATAGGGAGCGTGGCCGCGCTGGTTAACCTGCAACCCTACTAGTTTAAGACTAAGACCTCCCAGCACCTATTCAAAACTCATCCTAGCCCTCGGGGCTCCAAACTAAACATACAAACAACTTCAAAAACATCCAACAGACTTACTCGTGCGATCATATTGCCGAATAACATAGCTATACATAGAATCAAGCCCCAAAGCTTGAGATTTTCTTTCCATTTCTCATGAAACACCAATTTTTCCATTTTAAGTCCAAAATACGTCAAATGGCGTCCTTTTCTAACCAAAATTTACAGAAAGCTCTTTAATCACATATGAGACTTGTACCGAGAATCGGAACCAAAATACGAGCCCGATACCACAGTCTTTTAATCAATTTCTTTTTCCAATTTCTTTAGTTATTTTCAGAAAATAATTTCACATAAAAATTCATTTATCGGGCTTGGGACCTCGGAATTCGATTCCGGGCATACGCCCAAGTCCCATATTTTCCTACGGATCCTTCGCGACCGTCAATTCACTGGTCCGGGTCTGTTTACCTAAAAATGTTGGCCAAAGTCAATATTAGTCATATAAATATCAAAATTCCTCATCTTCTCACAGAATTCATACTTAAGATTTCCGGTTATGCGCCTGGACTGCGCACACAAATCGAGATAACCCTAAATGAGGTTTCTAAGGCCTTGAAGACACAGAATGAGTAAAAACAGAGGAGATGACCCTTTGGGTGGTCACATTCTCCACCTCTAAAACAACTGTTCGTCCTCGAACAGACAAAAGAAAGAAGTACGTGAGGCGGGAAATAAATGAGGATAACGGCTCCGCATATCGAATTCGGACTCCCAGGTCGATGCTCTGGAGGCTGACCTCTCCACTGAACACGCACAGAAAGAAAACTCTTCGACTTCAACTGTTGAACCTGCCAGTCTAAAATAGTCATCGGCTCCTCCTCATAAGACAGGTCCTTGTCCAACGGGACAGTGCTAAATTCCAACACGTGGGATGGATAGGCGTGATACTTCCGGAGCATAGAAACATAAAACACTGGATGCACGGCTGACAAGCTAGGCGGCAGGGCAAATTTATAAGCTACCTCTTCCACACGATCAAGAATCCCAAATGGACCAATTAACCTAGGGCTACGATTTCCCTTCTTCCCAAATCTCATCACGCTCTTCATAGGCGACACTCGAAGCAATACCCGCTCACTAACCATGAAAGCCACATCTCGAACCCTGCGATCTGCATAACTTTTCTACCTGGACTGAGCTATCCGAAGCCTATCCTGAATGGTCTTGACCTTATCCAAGGCTTCCTGAACTAAATTTGTACCCAATAGCCGAGCCTCTCCCAGCTCAAACCATCTGACTGGATACCGACATCGCCTACCATACAACGCCTCATAAGGAGCAATTTGAATGCTGGACTAGTAGCTGTTGTTGTAGGTGAACTCTGCTAGCGACAAAAATTGATCCCACGAGCCCCCAAAATCAATAACACAGGCTCAAACCATATCCTCCAATATCTGAATGGTCTGCTCGGACTGCCCGTTTGTCTGAGGATGAAATGTTGTGCTCAACTCAACCTTGGGACCCAACTTTCATTGACCGGCTCTCCAAAAGCGCGAGGTAAACTACGTACCCTGGTCCGAAATGATAGATACTGGCACCCCATAAAGGTGAACAATCTCTCTAATATAGACCTTAGCTAACCTCTCAGATTAATAAGTGGCTGCAACATGAAAAAAATGTGCTGACTTGGTCAGTCTATCAATAATGACCCAAACTGCATCAAACTTTTTCCGGGTCAACGGGAGTCCATTAAAAAAATCCATAGTAATCCTCTCCCACTTCCACTCAGGAAGCTCAATCCTCTGAAACAGTCCACCAGGTCTTTGATGCTCATACTTAACCTGCTGACAGTTTAAACAACAAGCCACATATGCAACAATATCTTTCTTCATTCTGCGCCACCAATAGTGCTGCCTAAGATCCCGATACATCTTCGTGTCGCCCGGGTGAATAGAATACCGAGAACTGTGGGCCTACACTAACATCAACTCTCGAATCCCATCAACATTACGCACAAAAACTTGCCCTTGCAATCTTTAGACACGATCATCTCCTAAGGTCACCTTCTTGGCACCTCTATGTTGTACTGTGTCTCTTAGGACACACAAATGGGTATCATGAAACTGCTGCTCACGGATGCGCTCCAACAATGAAGAACGAGCGACCGTGCTAGCTAACACTTGACGAGGCTCAAAAATATCCAATCTCACGAATTGATTGGCCAAGGCCTGAACATCCGAAGCAAACGGTCTCTGGATGACCGGAATATAAGCAATACTACCCATGCTGGATGACTTCCTACTCAACGTATCGGCCACTACATTGGCCTTCCCCGGGTGATACAAGATAGTAACATCATAATCTTTCAACAACTCCAACCACCTCCTCTGCCTCAGATTCAACTCCATCTGCTTGAATAGATACTGAAGACTCTTGTGATCAGTGTACACCTCACACGTTACACCATACAGATAATGCCTCCAAATCTTCAATGCATGAACAATGGAAGCCAACTCCAAATCATGAAACGAATAATTCTTCTCGTGGATCTTCAACTGCCTCGAAGCATAGGCAATGACTCTTTCATCATGCATCAATACTACACTAAGCCCAATAGGGGAAGTATCACAATAAACTGTATAAGTCCCTGAACCTGGGGCAAAACCAATACCGGTGTTGTAGTCAGAGCTATCTTGAGCTTCTGAAAGCTTGCCTCACACTCATCTAACCATCTGAACTGAGCACCTTTGTGGGTCAACCTGGTCATAGGGGCTGCAATAGACGAGAATCCCTCCACGAACCAACGATAGTAGCCTGCTAACCCCAAGAAACACCAAATCTCTATAGCTGAAGATGGTCAAGGCCTGTCCTTGACTGCCTCAATTTTTTTCGGGTCCACCTGAATATCCTCTATTGAAACAACGTGACCTAGAAATGCAACCGAGCTCAGCCAGACTCACACTTCAAGAACTTAGCATATAACTTGCTATATTTCAAAGTCTGAAGAACCACTCTGAGGTGCTGCTCGTGCTCCTCATGGATGCGGGAGTACACCAAAATATCATCAACAAAGACTATCACGAAAATGTCTAAATATGGCCTTGAACACTCGATTCATCAACTCCATAAATGTTGTTGGGGCATTGGTCAGCCGAAATGACATGACCAAGAACTCATAATCCCCATACCGAGTGCGGAAAGCTGTCTTAGGGACATCGGATGCCCTAACCTCAACTGATTGTAGCTAGATCTCAAGTCAATCTTGGAAAACACCCTAGCGCCTTGAAGCTGGTCAAACAAATCATCAATCCTCAGTAGTGGATACTTATTCTTAATTTTTGTTACCTTGTTCCATTGTCGGTAATCTATGCACATCCTCATCGATCCGTCCTTCTTCTTGACGAGTAACACTGACGCGCCCTATGATGAAACACTGGGCCTAATGAAACCCTTTTCCAGCAAATCCTGCAACTGATCCTTTAACTCCTTCAGCTTCGGCGGGGCCATACGATATGGCGGGATAGAAATAGGCTGAGTGCATGGAGCCAAATCAATACAAATATCAATGTCCCTATCGGGTGGCATGCCCGACAGTTCTGAAAGGAAAACATTAGAAAACTCCCGAACAATGAGAACATAATCAATCGAGAGGACCTCAGCACTGGAATCACTGACATAAGCCAAATAAGCCAAACACTCCTTCTCGATCATACGTCCACCCTTTACATGTGAGATAACACTGCGAGTGGAATGAATTAGAGTCCATTTCCACTCTAAACGGGGCAAAACTGATAATGCTAAGGTCTCGGTCTTGGCATGGCAATCCAAGATAGCATGATATGGGGACAACCAATCCATCCCTAATATGACATCAAAGTCGACCATATCTAAAAGCAACAAATCGACACGGGTCTCAATACCTTCAAACACTACAACACAAGAACGATAAACTCGATCGACCACTATAGAATCACCCACCGGAGTAGATACATAAACAGGAATACCCAAAGCATCACTAGGCATGACCAAGGATGGTGCAAAATAGGACGATACATGCGAATACATAGACCTAGGGTCAAATAGCACTGAGGCATCTCTATCACAAACCAGAATAGTACCTGTAATAACTACATTTGGAGAATCAGCCTCTGGCCTGGCCGGAAAAGCATACACCGAGGCTGGGCCCCACCTCCCCGAACCACATCTCTAGGATGGCCGGCTGCTGGCTGGCCTCCACCCTTGGTGGCCTGAGCTCCACCTCTATGACCTCTACCTCCACCTCTAGCACCTCTACCCCCGCCCCTAGCTGGCTGGGCAGGTTGTGGAGCATCGGGTGCTTGTACCATGGCACGGGAATCCTGCTGTGAAGAACTGCTCGAAGCTTGAGGACTATACCTAGAAATATACCTCGTGTGACCATAAGTAAAGCAAGCTCTCGGCTGCTGGGACTGGAAACCCTTGAAACTCTGGAGCGGTGGTGCACTGATAGGTGCTGATGATGCACTATAAGGTTGTTGATCAGAATAATGGGGTTGATAACCACAACCACCTAAAGTACCCTAAGAAACTTGGAGTGCTGACTGGAAGGGTCTAGGAGGATGACCCCAATCATATGAATCTCTGCCTCCAAATGAGGCACCACTAAATCGGCCTGACTGACGGGGTATCTTGTCAGCTCTATGACCACCCCCTGTGGCAAAACCATCTCAATACTCCGGGCCACGTTGGCCGCCTCCTGAAAAGTGATATCACTCCCCGCCTCTTTGGCTATCTGGAGACGAATAGGCTGGATGAGTCTATCAATAAAATGTCTCGATCCTACTCAGTGGGGAGTATGACAAAAGAATGGTGAGCCAACTCAATAAACCTAGTCTCGTACTAGGTGACTCACACGACGCCTAATGGAGATGCTCGAACGGCCTCTAATAGGCCTCACGCCGTGTGACAGGGAGAAACTTCTCCACAAATGTGCATGTGAACTACTCCTAGGTCAAGGCTGGAGACCCTGCTGGTGCTAAACAAAAATCCCTCCACCAAGTCTTGGCCGATCTAGATAGGCGAAATGCAGCAAAATCCACTCCATTGGACTCAACAATACCCATGTTCCGAAGAACCTCGTGGAAGCTGTCCAAATAATCCTGAGGGTCCTCGGTAGTTGCACTGCTGAATGTAGTAGTGAAGAGCTTGATGAACCTATCCAACCTCCACAAAGCATCTGCGGACATAGCCGCTCCACCGCCGGTCTGAACAACCACTCCCAGCTGAACTGCCATAGCTGGCAGAACAACAAGAATCTGAACCTGGAAGCTACTTACTTTTGAGTATGAGTATCAGGAGTCTGGGCCCCTCCTCCATCATGAGAGACAACTGGTGCTACAGGCAGCAACCCTGCCCTAATGACGCTCTCCATAAAACCTACTAACCGGACCAGAGTGTCCTGAAGAACTGGGGTGGCAATGAATCCTTCTGGGACCTGAGCTGGGCCCACCGAAATTGTTGGAGCGGGGGCCGAAACCACCTTGTCGAAATCAACCTGAGGCTCCGCCACTGGTGCTGCTACTCGGGGTTGGGCTCTGCCCCTACCTCAGTCTCTGGCACAGCCTCGACCTTGCCCTTTGCACCTAGTAGGGGCTGCCTGGGGCTCGGACTACTGAGATGAAGATGAGGAAGCACATTTTCACGCCATCTACGAAGAATAGAGTAGAAAGACAATCAGCATTTGAGAAAAATAACCGCACGACAAGAAGGAACAAATGTGAAATTTTACTAACTCGGTAGCCTCTAGGGGATAAATACAGACATCTCTGTACTTATCCCTTAGACTCTACCAAGTTTGTTCGTGAGTTTTGAGACCTATGTAACCTAGTGCTCTGATACCAACTTATCACGACCCGAATTTTCCATCGTTGGGAGTCGTGATAGCACCTACAATTAGGAGCTAGGCAAGCCATTTATTAACTACCTCTTTTAGCAACCATCAATATATTTTATTAAAAAAAACAAAATAGTTAATGATAAAAATGGAAGTCTCGAATGGAAATAACTAAAAGGAAATGCGGAATCCCAATACAAACTCTACTCAAGATTTGGTGTCACAATACTCACGACTTCTAACATGACTGTATACAATAGATTAAAAGAGGTCATAATCTGTTTGTCTCGGTACAAGGATAACAAACTGAAATAAAGATAGAAGAGACGTTGATGCCTACGTATGCCTGCAAGGCTATCTCGGGGTCTCATTGGACCGAAGGATCGCTCCCAGGGTACTGATGCTGCTCCAGTATCTGCATATAAGTGCACAGTGTAGCATCAGCACAATCGACCCCATGTGTTGGTAAGTGTCTGGCCTAACCCCGGTAAAGTTGTGACGAGGCTAGGACCAGACTACAGATAAACCTGTGCAATTACATAATATATGGCAAAAGGAACAGCAAGAAATAAATAAGTAAAACTGGGGAGGGGAAACATGCTCTAGGGATAGCAAAATGAACAAAATTCACAGAACTGACAAAGAACCCACTATAAAGCTACTACTACGAATAAGAATATATATAAACCAACTTTCATTTAAATTCTCATCTCATTGCAGGCGTGCAACCCGATCCTGTTTCTCTATATCTCGTGGTAGGCGTACCATCCGCTCTCTTTTTGATAAATATCTTGAGGTAGGCGTACCACCCGATCCCATTTCATCAATATCATGTGGTAGGTGTACCACACGATCCCATTTCATCAATATGTTGTGGTAGGCATACCACCTGATTCCATTTCATCAATATCTTGTGGTAGGCGTCCCACCCGATCCTATTTCATCAACATCTTGTGGTAGGCGTACCACCCGATCCCATTTCTTCCAACACAATACACAAAAATACTCCCGGAAAGGGAGCAAGAGAATGTAATAAATTCCCGGTAGGGGAATACAATAACAACAATTCAAATGTCCCGCCAAGGGAGAGTCAGCTATAACAAATTCTATTCCATTTCTTTTCGGCACAGCTAAAACCAATACTAGTATCAAGGATTACCAATCAAGGATTTTATAAGATCAATTAAGAATTCACAACTACCAATTTAAGACCCACGGTCATGCTCGACACCGACATATGGGTACTCGTCGCCATGCTTATATATCGTACACAACACAAACACGTAGCAAATACGACTCAACTCCTAATACCTCAAGCTAGGGTTAAACCGAAAACTTACCTCAATGCTTTGAACTCACTCAAGCCTCAATTACAGCTTTACCCCTCGATTCCTCTACCAATCCGCTCGAATCTAGTCACAAATTACTTAATACATCAACAAATTCTATGTGAAACAATTTGAATGCATAAAAATGGGTTTCCAAAAGTTTTACCCAAACACGCCCCCAAGCCCGCATGGTCAAAACCCGAGATTCGAATCAAAACCCTATTACCCAATCCCCATGAAATCTAATATATGATCCATTTTTGGAATCGGACCTCGAATTAAGGTCCAAAACCCCAAATTTTAGAAAACCTAGGTTCTACCAGAAATTCCCAAATTTCCCCATTAAAATCTTTAATTTGAAGTTGAAATAATGTTAAAAGATATTAACGAGTGGGGAAAATTGTTTAGAATTCACTTACCAAATTTTTTGGAGAAGAACAGTTGTTTGAAAAATCGCCTCTTATGTTTTTGGGGTTTTGAAAAGTGTAAAATGACTGAAAATCCCGTCTTTTTATACCCTCCTAGAAGTCGCAGCGTGAACCGCGCAAGAAGGACCACGACTGCGCTGGTAGATCTGGAGGTTGCTGGTTCTCTAAGGCCGGCCACCCGAATCGCGCATTAATGACCACGACCGCGCAGCTTCCACCGTGGATCGCGCCAAATGGACCGCGGCCGCGCTGGTTTTCACGCGGTCCACGCCAGATGGTTCCATGACTTGTAATATAAAAATTCTCTAATTCTTCCAGCACGGACTGCACTGATAGGGAGAACGACCGCGGCTGGTTATCCTGCAACCCTGCTATTGTAAGACTAAGACCTCCCGGCACCTATTCAAAACTCACCCGAGCCCTCGAGGCTCCAAAAAAAACATACACACCTCCTCAAAAATATCTTACGGACTTAATCGTGCGATCAAATCGCCAAAATAATATCATATACATAGAATCAAGCCCCAAAGTTTGAGATTTTCTTTCCATTTCTCATGAAACACCAATTTTTCCATTTTATGTCCGAAATACATCAAGTGAAATCCGTTTCCAACCAAACTTTACAGAAAGCTCTTAAATCATATATAAGACTTGTACAGGGCAACGGAACCAAAATATGAGCCCGATGCCATAGTCTTTTAATCAATTTCATATTCCAATTTCTTTAGTTATTTTCAAAAAGCAATTTCACATAAAAATTCATTTCACGAACTTGGGACATCGGAATTCTATTCTAGGCATACGCCTAAGTCTTATATTTTCCTACGGACTCGCCGGGACCGTCAACTCACGGGTCAAGGTCCGTTTAGCAAAAAATATTGACCGAAGTAAATATTAGTCATATAAATATCAAAATTCCTCATCTTCTCACAGAATTTATACTTAAGCTTTCCGGTTATGCGCCCGAACTGCGCATGTAAATCGAGACAACCCTAAATAAGATTTTTAAGGCCTCGAAGACACAGAATAAGTAAAAATAGAGGTGATGACCATTTTGGTCGTCACACTTCCCCGTTTCCCCATCCACCCCAACCTTCGGCTATCACTCTAGACCAGCTCCTTTTAAAGGAGGTTCTGGCTTATAAAACATTGACAAATCTGAATTTATTTCCCTAAGCCGACTGGTAAATAATGCATCACATACATGTAGATTGGAAAAATGTAAATGGAGTGTCACTTGGTGAAAGTTCATTTTTCTTTTAAATTGGTCGTGTCCTTCGTTTAGCTTGAGGTGAGCTATATTAAATAAGTTACAATTTATGGCCCTCCATAGTTAGTTTAGAAACCCTTTTATTACGATAAATCGAGGTGTGCGTGCCAAATAAAATTTTAAAATGCAAGTCCCTCACTTAATTAATACTTTAATTCTTAGAAATCAAGGTGCGCAATTAGCAAAGTTTTCATAGACCTCGCAAAGTTTAAAAATGCGATGTTGCTTTAGGCGCGTAATTTAAAGTTACTTTCCTAAACTCGGGTGTGAATTTATGTGACCTAAATCCAAATCTCAACAACGTTAGATAAGATGTGTTGTGGATCGTGCGTGCATTTATGTGACGTGATTCAAGACATATTTTAGATGACGTTGAATTTTTCCTAAAAATAATTAATAAAAGCGGTTGTAAAGTTAAAAACATACCATATGCTAAAACATGTACCAAAATCAGATAGTAGACCAATTATAATAATTCTGCGACCGTGCTAGAACCACGAAACCCGGGAATGCCTAACACCTTCTCCCAGGTTAATAAAATTATGTACCCAGATTTTTGTGTTCGCGGACTGTAAAACAGAGTCAATCTTTCCTCGATTCGGGATTTGGAACCGGTGACTTGGGACATCATAAAATTATACCAAGTGGCGACTCTAAATTTTAATAAAAAATGATCCCTTTTTATTGTCTTTTTAAGTTGGAAAAAACTCCCTCATACCCTTTCGTGGGTATAGAAAAAGAAGGTGTGACACCATGTCCTTCTATAATTCAGTTAAGCAAAAATTAGATTCCACACAAATCACCTTCCTCCCCCCCACCCCCTCGTATGCGCTATAGAAGTGCAGAATATCAACCTTGCATGGTTACACTCTTACAAACAAGAATGTGAAGAAACATGTTCCTTCGAAGTGATTTTGATTTTTCCCAAATGATCGAAGTTCTAAGGGAGGCCAATCTGGAGGCATAGTGCTCCTATAGGATGCTAGTGTTGTCAAGGTTCATGACTTTGTTAGAAATAATTAAGAGATACGTGCAACCATTAAGGTAATTCCTTCTAAAATTACTTAGCTTTTCTCCTCCATTATGCTAGTAATAAGATGTTCAAGAGAGTGTGGTGTGGCGCCCGTGGAGGAAAAGATGCAAGAAGCAAAACTCAGATGGTTCGGGCACATTCAGAGGAGGAGCACTGATGCACCAGTGAGAAGTTGTGAGCAACTAGCGTTGGGGCACGAAAAGAGGTAGAGGGAGACCTAAGACGTATTGTGGAGAGGTGATCAAGCAGGACATGACGTGACTTAAGATTAACGAGAACATGACCCTTGATAGGGGATTGTGGAGGTCAAGCATTAAGGTTGTAGGTTAGGGGGGAAGTTGGGAATATATCTACAACAACATAGATTGAGACTAGATAGTTAGGAGTTAGGCTTAGGATGCCACTGATCAGCCACTGATACATGGCTTTATATTCTAGATATTAGTATACTTTCCTTTTTCTTGTATTTCCTATATTTCTTATATTGTTTTAACTTTGTCATTTTATGTTATGTTGTGTATTGTATGTTCTTTATTATGAGTCTATTAATAGTATTAATATATCGTCACTTGTTTTTGACACTTGTTTCCTTCTTGAGCCGAGGGTCTCCTAGAAACAGCCTCTCTCCCTCGGGGTAGAGGTAAGGTTTGCGTAAATATTACCCTCTCCAAATCCCACCTGGGGGAATATGCTGGGTTGTTGTTGTTATTGTTATTGTTGTTATGCTAGTACTAAGCTAGATAAATGACTTGAAATATGAAACAACATAGAAGATATTAATAATAGTTTTAAAAGGCCTTGGTTACCTGGGGGAGATTTTATTGATATCCTCACTTCATATGAAAAATTTGGTGGTAACCTCATAAACCGTAGACGTATCAACTCGATTTAGAATAGTATTAATTGAATAACCTTTTAGATCTAGGATACAAAGGATGTAAGTATACATGGTCTAACCATAGGAAAAAAGATCAAAGGATTTAATCATGGAACGTCCAGATAGAATCTTTGTTAACAAAGAATGGATTTCCTTATACCCTATATTGTAGTAATTCATCTTCTAAAAACTCATTCGGATCACAATCTTTTACTTATTAGTTAATCCTTAGTAATGTAAACGATAGTAGTAAACCATTCCGGTTGACAATAATTTGGCGTAGGCATCTGGATTTTATCAATGTAGTCAAACAATATTGGTCCGAAAAAGCCTTTGTTGATGCCCAAAATTATTTTAGAGATGAGGTTATAAGATGGAAAAATACTACGTTTAGGGATATTTCTAAAGATAAGAAAAATATTTTAGCTAAGATTAAATGGAATCCAATCTTCTCCCCATTAACAAAACAATGACTTCTTATAAAATCTTGAATCCAACTGGAATATAACCATATTCTTCATATAGAGCACGATTTCTGGAAGTTAAGGTCTAGAATTAATTGCTTAATGAAGGTGATGCCAAAACCAAATATTATCACATTACGACATCCAATCATAAACGTCGTAACGTCCTTATGTACTTCACCAAAGAAAATGGGGAATGGATCTCTAAACCCAAGCAAATAATTGATCATATCCTCTCTTTCTTTATGGAATCTTTTATGACTGCTAAAATTTCTTCTACAAAAAACAATTTAATCATTGACCCCTCGAGTGCCAACAAGGTAGATCTAAGCTGCCTAGACAACCCCCTTACCAATGTGAAAATCACTAAGATAATTCTTTTCCTTTAAACCATGCAAAGCGCCAGGTCCGGATGGCATTTACCCGTTTTTTTTAAAAAAATATTGGCATATAATAGGAATATCTTTCACTTCCTACTGTCGCAAAGTTTTCAACACTCAATCTTTACCTAGTGGCATCAACGATACATTCCTCTATCTTATTCCAAAATTTCCTAGTGCTAACAACTTCAAAAACTTTAGACCTATTGGGTTGTGCAACACTGCTTATAAAATCATCACCAAAATAATTGCTAATAAAATAAAGCCTTTCCTGCCCATCCTTATTAACCCTATTCAATCTAGCTTCATTAAAATATAAGAACTAGTGATAATGCCATCATAGTTCAAGAGATTATGAATAACCTTAGTCGATAAAAAAATCCAACTTTGATATGCTTTTTAAATTGGATTTAGAGAAAGCATTTGATAGGCTAGAATGGTCTTTTGTTCACAAGACCCTACAATACTTTAAATTTCCTCCAAAGTTATCTAGTCTCATTATGCACTGCATAACATCTAACTCAATGGAGATTTTAGTAAATGCAGCAAGAACCAACTTCTTCAAACCTAATAGAGGTATTCATCAAGGAGGCCATCTCTCTCCTTTATATATTTATTTTGTGTATTGAACTCGTATCTAGATTAATCAGTCACCAAGTTGATCTTAGAAATTGGGATCCTATTCACATTAGCCATAGGGGACCTTCCCTATCTCACATTCTTTATGGAGATGACATAACCTTAATGGGGAAATCAAACAAAAATACAAGTCGTTGCATCAAATATCGCATGGACTTCTTCTGTGTGGAATCTAGTTTTGCCATTAACAAGTCCAAATAAAAAATCGTCATCCAAAAAACAAATGTCGAAAAGACCACTCAAACTTTCTAACATCTCTATTTGGAATAAAGTCTACTAATGAATTTGGAAAATACCTTGATTTTCATATTCTTAACCATTCTCCAAAAGCCAAAGATTGTCAATTCATCTTAGACAAATTACATTCTAAATTATCCCATTAAAATGCTCTTTTCTTAATATGGGTGGACGATTCACTTTAGCATCTAGCACTTTAGGAGCAATTCCTGCTCATTCAATGCAATACACACTTCTTCCCCTTAAAATCGTAAAAACAATAGACAAAATTCAAAGTGATATTATCTGGGGCTCCTCTAGTGTTGCCCAAAAATTTCATTTAATTAATTATGAAACTGTTACTAAGGAAAAGATTGAAGGAGGGCTTGGTATTCATCGAAAAAAGAGAAAAAATTGGTCCTTCTTTCTAGCCTAGCATGGAGATTCCTAAAAAAACCCTTGTATCCCTTGGTGCCATCTCATTATGGCCAAATATGCTTAATCAAAATCTATCATTAACAATTTCTTCATCTGGAATCCATCCTCAAGGGTTGAAAACTTTGTAACAATGTATTCTTTAGCATACGTCACCTAATTTCAATTTGACTATCTGGTACAAGGGGATATACAACTCCCATTCTCTAAGATGCTCAATCGAAGGCCCTCTCACAGGAATGACCTTAACCTATCAATAGGGAGTCTAATCAAGAATAATAATTGGGATTTAGAGGCCCTTTATTTTGAATTATCTAGTGGAGTAATCAAAAACATTAACATGAATGTAGAATACATACAATTTCTATAGGCAAGTTATCTACATGATATGCTGAAATCAGAAACTCTTACAGGCAAGTTATCTACATGATATGCTGAAATCAGAAATTCCTATAGGCAAGTTATTTACCTTTGCATACAGTTATTCCCTCTCTTTTTCGATAGCCATGCCCAATAGTTATACAAAGTTATTACAGTCAAAAGGAAGATACAGTAAATAAAATATATCAAAAATTTAAAAGTTACAACCAAGGAAAACCTGATTCAGAGTTCCTGTCTGATTTATGAAGTAAACCAACTCCAAAGATCAATGTTTCAAAGCCTTTCTCTCTTTTGGATGTGTCAGAGTTTCCTAACAGCCTCATAGGGACTCCGGGAAGTGCTCACACCCAAATGCATTATAGGGTTAAGACATAGTGCAGTGTGGAAGGGTCAGCCCTCAAGTGTCCAAGTTCAGAGGGAACTCAAGGTCCCAAAGCAGGGCTCACAGGAGGGCAGAACTTAGAAGCAAGGAATGAGTGTGACTGCAATAGAGGGGATTCTGGGGAGAGCCAATACAGGCTGGTGGTCATATCCAGTAACTGGAGGTGCTGGCACACCCAACCAGCTATGTTAGCCACATTGTTTGGGAGTTAAGACCCATTAAAGGATCAAGTCCAGACATGAGGAACAATTTGGATGTTGCCATGCTTTGGACTTTAGCTCAAACACATAGAAGAAAATGGGATATGGGGATTCACAACATCAACCGATGCAAAGGGAACAACATATTTAACATAGACAACAAAGTAGACAAAAATGTAGAGGCTGTAAAGCAAACACATAGGGATGAGCAGAAAAAATAAATTAGGACATACCAGTTTCCAGGAAACAAGTAAGAAGAGCAGTAGTATTGTAAAAGACATAAGTGAAAATAGGAAGACAAAATGCTTTAAGCGTGCGAGATTGTGAAGTCTAAAGTGTGTTAATCGTGTGTGATTTGTGTTAAAGAAGGTCATTTATTTATAGTGTGAAAGTCATGAGCAAATAAGGTAAGAGAATAATTGAAGATTGATTGTAAATCAATAACACAAGGTTTTCTTTAATTAAGGGATTCAGATTAAAATAGGTAAAACCATTTAAGGAAAGGATTTAAATAAACACTTTGCGCAAAGTAGTAAATTGGGGGAAACTACAGAAAGTCTATTTAGGGTCAAAATCTCTGAAACACATGGTTGCACAATTTAAGGAAACATAATCAATTAGCAGCCAAGAAATCAAAAATTCAAAGTTTTGGTATGAATGAACCAAGCCAGAAAGGTGGAAAGGGTTTTAACTTAAGGAGCATCAGTAACAATCAATTGGACCTATTAAAAGGAGATTCTAAATCAATCACTAGTTCGAAAACCTCTTTGAAGAAAGATTTGTCATACATATAAAGCATATAGACACGCTTAAACATGAAAGAACTACCATGCTAATTAGTAGAAGAGTCTAGTGCTGAAGAAATTTAAAAGTTCAGAGCAAAGAAGTTCAGACTTAGTTCAACAGTCAGTTTGAGAGAGTCAAGGGTTCTAAAATAGAACCCTAGTTCAATCACATGATCAAACCTCGGTAGAACCCCCCAAATTCTAGGGTTTCCACCTTGAATCAAATACAGATATAAGGAAGCAAGTAGCCGAAATAGACTCAGAGGTTTCCTCTAGAAACTCATGAGAAACATTTTAAAGCAAACAGAGTGAAGAAGCTGATTCGAATCATGACGAGAGATCAGCATGATAGCAAAAGAAACATGCTTAAGAAAATCCCTTCAGAAGGGACTTAAACATGGTTCAATAGAAGAGAAAATAATAGCAAATATAGTATAAGAACATACTTTTAGAAGGAACTTAACCAAAGTTCAGAATAGAGGAAAAAAATAGTAAAATATTTAAGAATACAAAAGAGGTCTTTTTTTAGAAGAACTCAAACAAGGTTCAGCAGAAGGCAAATAAAGAGCCTTAAGAACTTGGTAAAAATATTGTAGTAGAACACAAGAACGCCAGAAAAGCATAACAAAAGAACATATAGGAAAACACGATAAGATAAACATAAGGTCTTAAGCAACCATAATATAGGAAAACATAGCAAGAGAAGCATATAAGAACATGCTACAAAAACACAATAGAGAAAAATACACATAAACAACAAAGAAAAAATTATAGAAACATTTGAATATTTCGGAAATCCTAGATCGAAAAGAGGTGGCTTTTTGAAAGTGACTTTTTTTTAAAGCAAAGCCAGGATAAGCGTTTGAAAACTCAAATAGAGCATAGATACACAACTAATCTAGAAAGATCGGAGGAAAACCTCGATGGGTTTCAGAAGAACCCTAAAATAATAAAGGCTTAAAAGGGTAACCAATCAGAGTCGGAGAAGCAAGAATCAGGGCTCAAAAGACCAGAATATGCCAGAGCAAGGCCGGCGATGGTCGTGAAACTTCGAGCCGACCAAGGTCTGGATGAAGACCTTCGAGGTCTGGCCTCGAAATCTTCAAGTATTGAGCACATTGGAGTAGTAGGAGGTGAGTATAAGTCTCCCATGGCCGGAGAAGCCATGGTTTCTGGTGGGATTCACGGTTTAAGACGATAAGAGACGATTAGGGTTCCATGAAGGTTCGAGAGAGTTTGAGAGATGAAGGGTTTCAAAGGCGGCTGATTGAGAGAAATGATTTTAGGGTTAGGGGGTTTGGAAAATTAAAAGGGAATGGGGAATCATGGTCGTTGATCATTTTGATCAATGGCTTGGATTTAAATAGAGGGACGGACTGGTTGGATAAACGGGTCAGGGTGGGTTATATCATAATTGGAAAAGGTTATTTAGGATTTGAAATTGGGTTATTGGGGTGGTCAAATTTGGCTATAATTGAAATAAAATAAGGCTATCATTTAAATAGCCACTTTTTCCTTTTTTAATTTATAAATAATAGCAAAAATAATTTTTAAAACAAATGAAAGACACTAAATTAATTAGTAGTATATAAATATTAAATTAAAAATAGTGGAATAACTTTTTTAAATTTAAACGCTGTTAAATCTTAAAATATGCTAGAATTGCAATTTAGTGCAATTTTAGCTTAAAAATACCAAATCAGTTTATAAAAATGTGCAAAAATTAGCATAGCTATATATTAGCATAAATATACGAATAAAATAAATTAATCACCAAAGTAATTATTTGAGGAACACTTATTGGTTTTTGTATTGTTAAAATAGGGCAATAAATTGGTTTAATAATCTAAAAAAGGGAAAAAAATAATAAAATACTTGGACATGCATATATACATATATATATATATATATATATATGTATATATATATATCTATATATATATATATATATGTATATATATATATATATCTATATATATATATATGTATATATATATATATGTATATATATATATATATATGTGTGTATATATATATACATATATATATATATATATATATATATATATATATATATATATATATGTATATATGCATGTCCAAGTATTTTATTATTTTTTCCCCTTTTTTTTGATTATTAAACCAATTTATTGCCCTATTTTAACAATACACACACACACACACACACTATTTTGAAAGCAATTTGCATATAAAAATATACAGGGAAAAATTGGGTATCAACACTAAGTGTCTCAATTCTTTCCGAAATCTCTTCGAACCTGATCTGACTAACATGGGAAGACTTATAACAACCATAAAGCTCAGAAGGAGAAGTAAATGAGGGAACGGGGCTACAACTCTTAAAATGACCGGCTAGGTCGTTACACAAATAAGTTGGGTTGTGATTTCTTTATTTTGGGCTTCTTCAATGGCCAGAATGGGCTATAAAAATTATGGGTTAACTTGGGATCAGCTCAAGTAGACCCATGAGCTAAAATGTTTGTGGTCCAACCCATTAATCTCTGTACGGGTTGGACGAATTGGATGGATTTGGGTTCAAATTGACACCTCTAATTGTATAAAGACTTATGATTATTGTTATTCCATGACCGCCCATTTTTGTATCACTACTAGAAATTAGTTAATTTCCGTCCAAAATTTCCGACCGAAATTAGTCGGAAATTGTCAACTTCCGACCAAATTCCGACCGCTTTTAATTGGACGAAAATATAATGATCGTAAAACAAGGACGACCGCAATTGGTCGGAAATTTTCGACAGAAATCGGTCAGAAAATTCAATTGGTTGACTGGGTTCAATATTCAAATTTCCGACCGAAATCGATCAGGAAAATATTATTATTTATTTTTAAATTATATCTTTCCGACCGATTTCGGTCAGAAATATTAAATATTAATAATATTATTTAATTAAATAATTCTTGTACATTATTAATTTATTAAAGAAATAAATATAAATTCATCATTTCCGACCAATTCCGGTCGGAAATTTCAATAATCTGGGGATCTTATTTGAAATTTCCGACCGATTTCGGTCGGAAATGTGCAATTCTGGGAAAAAAATTTAGTTTTCGACCGATTTTGGTAGTGTAATTATAAATTTATAAGCTAAATGTCCCTAATATATTTCTACATAATGTAATTATCAATTTATAGTATAATCGAGCCTAACATTACTTAATTAAGGATACTACTAATGTAGTTCTACATAGTTATTATCAATTCATAAATTAATCAATAATTAACATTTCTCGAGGATATTTACACTTCTAATTAATGTTATTATCAATGTAATTATCAACTTAAAAGATAAACAATCACTGCTACATAATATAATGCAGTGGATAACTAAGTGCATAGTATATAAGGTATATTCAATAAAACATTCGATATATATATATATATATATATTATTTATTTAAAATCTCTTTACTATCACACAATATTATTAAACCTATATTTTTAATTCGTATAAAAGCATTAATTATCGATTGGTTAATTAAAGATACAAATCTTTTGTCTTATGAAAGAAACAAAAAAATTAAAACGTTCCGACCAAATTCAGTCGGAAATTTAGAAATATTTTAGTAAATAATGGTTTTTGTACATTAAGTAGAAAGCTCGACAATATTTGACAACTTTCTAACCAATTTCGGTCGAAATTTTGGTAAATAATTAATAAAGAATTATGTTCGTACATAATATGTAGATTGACCAAATATTTGATTAATATCCGACCGACATTGGTAAAAAAATTTATTTTTTGGAATTAATGATTTTTTAATAAATAATTATTTTTGTATAAGGTGGCGGAAATACTTGACTGTTTTCCGACCGAAATCGGTCGGAAACTTGAAAAAATCTTAATAAATAATGAATTTTGTACATTATGACCAATTTCCGACCGAAATTGGTCGGAAATTTTGAAAAGTTTTAGTAAATAATAATTTTTATACATTTTATAATTGGGAGACCAAATATTTGACCAATTTCCGATCGAAATTGGTCGGAACATTGGAAAAGTTTTGGTTTGACTAAATATTTGACCAGTTTCCGATCGAAATCGGTTGGAAAATTGAAAAAGTTTTTGTTTGACTAAATATTTGACCAATTTCGACCGAAATCGGTCGGAAATATTAGTTTTTGTGGTGGCGGGAATTTTTTGTTGACTTTTATGACTGATTTATTTGATTTCCGACCGATTTCGATCGGAAATATTTTCGACCAATTTCGATCGAAAATCTTTGGACGAAAATCACTTGATTTCTAGTAGTGTGCTAAGTACTATCCAATTTCACCACGGCAAAAAGATTTTCAGAACAATAAGAATGTGGATCTAGAACTGATCGACTTTATATACCCCATAGGCTTTATGTGTCGGAATACATGACATACTTTATTCAGTGTCATCTGGATTATGTATCGTACTACTACACAATTTTCAGTCTACCACAACTATTACCACCAATTCCTGATGTATGTTGCAGGCAATATGGATAGGCTCACGTATTGCCTCCAACTTACTAAATTCAGACCAATCATCACAAAGAAACGATTATTGGTCCAACGGTAACTAATTAACTTAAAATTATGGATCTATCTCTATTTAACATGGCATGCTAGTTTTCTTGATGTGTTTGTATTTTTTCCTCCTCCTTAGTCGACCTTTTTTTCTCTGAATTAATTTGAAATGTAGAGCGTCATAACATAATGTATACCTAAGGTGGGAGACATCCCCAAAATGTTTTCAAATTAAAAGGTAGAATAGCAACTTTAGTCAAATAACATATGATAGAAACAGTAACTAAAGAGAAAGATTAAGATCTAGACTATGCGTATCAATATCATCATGATTTTGATCGCTTGAGATTAAGCCCTGATTCGTCAGACGTTCAGTACATGTAGTTGCCACGGCAGCTTCCTTTTCCTTATCAGTTTTCTTCTTCTTCTTATTATTAATCTCGAAATTTTCTGCTAATTCTTGGTTCGCCGTTGCAGAGTTTTTGGTCATGGTGTTACGGCTATTACAGATCAAGTCATAGCGAGCATCTCTAAAGCTTCTGATGAGTTCATAGAACTTGACCATCTTCTCTTCTTCATCATCATCATCATCGTCATCAACACCATCTATTTCTGGGCAGTCCTTCCTCCTCTTCTTCTTAGAAATTAGGCCTGATGAAATTTCCATGTTCAATCTTTTGTGGTACCAATGGCAAATGGCAATGTCACAATGACTAAATATCCATATATTAGTACAAGAGAAAGAAAAAGGTTCATATTTTGTGCAACTTCCAGGTTGGTTCCGCGCTGCTGCCCAACGTACATAATGTGCCAAAGTGTCAGTACGCTAGGTACCGCATATCAACGCTCCAAGTCTTGGTCTTCTCTCCTTAATTATCTTTTCTTTTTTGCCATTTAATTAACCACTACTTATTTATATGTTTCTCTAGTTAAACAGCTGCGTATTATCTGTCTCTTTTGAGGTCTGGCGCACTCCTTAATTGAAACATTTAGCCTTAATCATACATAAGAGTATTTACGAAACTACGTTTTATCTCTTCTTAGGTGTCTCACTCAATCAACACTTCACTAGTTCGGGCAATAAGAGTATATATTTGAAAGAAAAGAAAAGAGTACTCTATGTAATCCTTGTTTTTCTAAAATTTCTAAATCATGACAAGTTTAGTATGTCAAAAACACGAATGAGACCGGAGGTAGGATATTTGAAACTTTCCTGGTGAATTAAAAATGCCATTGAGTTTTTGAAAAATATAATCAAGAATAAATGCTCCGAAATAAACCAGTGACAAGCATGCATGGTCAATACCAACTTAATATTACCTTTTCCTATTGCTACTTGGCATTTGAACTATTTTGGGTCCAGATAACTTCGACGATACATAAGTTGCACCAAGCAACAAGGATGATCAGCTCGCTAGCTCCAAGGATGATCAGCTAGAAATTCGGGGAAAAAAAACGATCACAAAAAACGATTAAAGTTGGTCGCTTATTGGTCAAAAAGCGATCAAAAAGCAACCAAACAGACTTGATCGAAATTTAGCTGGTCCCTTTACCTTAGGGACCAAAGTTGGTCGCCAATTAGCGACCAACTTTGGTCTCTAAGATAAAAGGACCAAATATTCCGGGTAAAGAAAAAGCGACCAAACATCGGTCGCTTTAATATTTTAATAATATAACTTTGGCGACCAAAGTTGATCGCTACATGTAAATTACGTTTTTTTATTTATTATTAATCAAAAAATCGACCAACTTTGGTAGACAAATAAAATATTATATTTTAAAATCTGGATATTTGATACCAAAGTTTGTCGCTTTATATTAATTTTCTTAATTTTTTTACAAATAAGCGACTAAAGTTGGTCGATAACTTCAAGAATTAATTAGTTTTTAATTATAAGCGACCACTGTGGTACCTATATTTCCAGAAATTATTTTTTTAAATGGAATAGCGACCAAAGTTGGTCGATTTTGGGAAATCTGGGTTTAGTGGCGACTAAGGTTTGTCGCAATTGCGCAGAAAATTAATTTTTTAAGTGAAAAGCGACCAATACGACCAAAGTTGGTCGCTTCTTTTGGTATATTTTTGGCAGAAACTGCCTGTTTTGGCAGCTACACCACCTGCCAGCTTACAAAAATCCTAAACATGCATTCTATGCCAACAACAATAATTATTAAAAGCAACTAAGTATAAAGTTCGACATAACTAACATATTAAGCTAACAAAACTAAGTTAACACTTATTACAAGCCCATTCGAAAAACGGGTTCTATTGTCTAATTCAAAGTATATAAAGTACTCAATGAGTGTTCTTTCAGCATCGATCCTCGTCCAAAAGTTGGATTGCCTTGCCCGATTCATTAGGTGGCTGGCTACGTATGAATTTCCCCACATCAGCTGTGAACGGAACCTATAAGAAAAATTATATTGAATTAGTATTTCAATAAAAGTAAATCAAAATACTTAATGAAAAATAAACACTTACATTTATAGTCGAGGCTTGACCCTCGAACCATCTTTTTAAATCAGTCTCTTTCTTCTTCTTTACAATACGAGTTTTATTGGATAACTCATGATCTTGCTTCATTGGCATCATAAAGTTATCTTGTGGCTTTAGTGATTATCCTCGGGATGAATTTGGATACAGAGAATAACTTGGATACAGTACCTGACAGGGTGTCATAAAGTTGTCTTGTGGCTTTAGTGATTATCATTTGCATCATAAAGCTGTCTTTTGGCTTTAGTGATTATCCTCGGGATGAATTTGGATACAGAGAATAACTTGGATACAGTACCTGACAGGGAGTGTCTTGATCAATTGTTTTTCTCATTAGCGACAATAATGATCAGAATGCAATGGCATGTGTTTCAATAGCGATGGTGTAGGTAGGATTTAACATTTCCTAAGTGGATAAAAGAGGTTATAGAGAAATTCTCTACTTCATTTTACAAGAGGAAAATAAAGTTTAATTGATAGTGACAAGGTCAATGATGATCGAATATTTTCCGTCGGTCGTGGCAGTTCCCATAAAACGGGGATCACAAGACTCTATGATGACAAAGACGAAAGAAAATTTTATTCTCAACTTTCTTTCAAGTCTGATCCGTACAAGCTTAATGGAATTGGTGATATTTCTTCGAATTCAGACAATGATTTGACCAAAAAAAGTATGGAAATGCTAATAAAAAAAATTAAAGGTAAAACATTTTTCTTGGAAGAGTTCAACATCCTTCTCTACCACGAAAAACGTTTTACCTTTAATTCTTTTTATTAGCATTTTCATACTTTTGTCAGTCAAATTAATGTCTGAATCCGAATAAATATCACCAATTCTATTAAGCTTTTATGGATCATACATGGAAGAAAGTTGAGAATAAAACTTTCTTTCGTTTTTGTCATCATAGAGTCTTATGATCCCCGTATTATGGGAACTTCCATGACCGATGGAACACATTCCATCACCATCAACCTCGTCACTCTCAATTAAACTTCCTTTCCTCTTGTAAAATGAAGTGGAGAAATCCTCTATAACCTCTTCTTTTATCTACTTAGGAAATGTTAAATTCCTATCTAGACCATCACTCTTTGATTCACATGTCATTGCCTTCTCATCATTATCATCGCTAATGAGAATATAAATTAAATTAAGGCACACTCTACCGGGTATCGTGTCTTAGTTATTCTTGGTGGAAGTTCTATTGCATGTATAATAAAGTCATCAACCCCTTCTATAAAATCCTCCCACAATCTAAAATTCCAATACATAAACCAAAATTTCAATTCATAACCTAAAGGTTCAACTCATATCCACAAAAGTTTAAGTCATATCCGAAAATTTCAATTTATAATCTAAAACTCCAATACATAAACAAAAATTCCAATACATAAACCAAAATTTCAATTCATATCCTAAAGGTTCAACTCATATCCATAAAAATTCAAGCCATATCCACAAAAGTTCAAGTCAAATCCGAAAATTTCAATTTATAATCTAAAAATCCAATACATAAACAAAAATTCCAATACATAAACCAAAATTTCAATTCATATCCTAGAGGTTCAACTAATATCCACAAAAGTTCAAGTCATATCCTAAAATTAAAAATTTATAAACCAAAATTCCAATACATAAACCAAAATTTCAATGCATATCCTAAAGGTTCAACTCATATCCACAAAAGTTCAAGTCATATCCTAAAATTTCAATTTATAATCCAAAATTTCAATTCATATCCTAAAGATTCAATTCATATCCTAAAGGTTCAAGTCATATCTACAAAAGTTCAAGTCATATCCAAAAAAGTTCAAGTAATATCGTAATATTTTATAATCCAAAATTCAATACATAAACCAAAATTTCAATTCATATCCTTAAGGTTCAACTCATATCCAAAAAAGTTCAAGTCATATCCACAAAAGTTCAATTCACATCCTAAAATTTTAATATTATAATCTAAAATTCCAATGCATAAACCAAAATTTCAATTCATATCCTAAAGGTTCAATTCATATCCTAAAGGTTCAAGTCATATCCACAAAAGTTCAAGTCATATCCACAAAAGTACAAGTCATATCCTAAAATTTTTAATTTATAATAAAAATTCCAATACATAAACCAAAATTTCAATTCTTATCCTAAAGGTTCAATTCATATCTTAAAGGTTCAACTCATATCCACAAAAGTTCAAATCATATCATAATATATCAATTTATAATCTAAAATTCCAATACATAAACCAAAATTTCAATTCATATCCTAAAGATTCAACTCAAATCCACAAAAATTCTAGTCATATCCTAAAATTTCAATTTATAATCTAAAATTCCAATACATAAACCAAAATTCCAATACATAAACAAATATTTCAATTTATATCCTAAAGGTTCAACCCATATTCACAAAAATTCAAGTCCTATCCAAAAAGTTCAAGTCATATCCTAAAATTTCAATTTATAATCTAAAATTCCATTACATAAACCAAAATTCCAATGCATAAACATAAATTTCAATTTATATCCTAAAGGTTCAACTCACATCCATAAAATTTCAAATAATATCCACAAAAGTTCAAGTCATATCAAAAAATTTCAATTTATAATCTAAAATTCCAATACATAAACCAAAATTTCAATTCATATACTAATGGTTCAACTCATATCCTCAAAAGTTCAAGTCATATCCACAAAACTTCAAGTCATATCCTAAAATTTTAATTTATAAACAAAAATTCCAATAGATAAACCAAAATTTCAATTCATATCTTAAAGGTTGAACTCATATCCACAAAAGTTCAAGCCATATCTACAAAAGTTCAAGTCATATCCTAAAATTTCAATTTATAATCTAAAATTCCAATGCATAAACCAAAATTCCAATACATAAACCAAAATTTCAATTCATATCCTAAAGGTTCAACTCATATCCACAAAAGTTCAAGTCATATCCTAATATTTCAATTTATAATCTAAAATTCCAATACATAAACAAAAAGTTTAATACATAAACCAAAATTTCAATTCATATCGTGAAGGTTCAAGTCATATCCACAAAAGTTCAAGTTATATCCACAAAAGTTCAAGTTATATCCCAAAATTTCAATTTCTAATCTAAAATTCCAATATTAAACAAAATTCCGATACATAAACCAAATTTCAATTCATATCCTAAAGGTTCAACTCATATCCACAAAAGTTCAAGTCATATCCACAAAAATTCAAGTCATATCCTAAAATATCAATTTATACTCTAAAATTCAATACATAAACCAATATAAAATTTATAACAAGAAATAACAAATATTCAAGGTTATCATTCAAAGCTAAAAATTAGGATTATATCTGAAAAATTTAACCCATGCCCTAAAAGTTCGATTCACAAGAACAAATTATAAACCCTAAGAGTTTGGGATTTCTTCTCTTCAAACCATTTCTTTCCCAATTTAGTAGGTAAAACTAAAAATTTTAGCTACTAACAATTATCATAGATTTAATTTAGTTAAGAACAATCAATTTTTACAAATCAAACTAGAAGTAATTAAACAAAACCAGTGTATTTAAAAAAACAAAGAAAGAAGAGAGAAACCTACCTGTGTAGTGGAGGACACCGGCGATGGAACTATTGCTGCATGCGGGCGGTGGCGCCGCTGCTGCTGGGAGTCAGAAGGGGGAGGGGGAGGAGGTTTGAGTATGAGAGAGAATAGAGAGTTTGGGGAAATATTTTGAAGAAAATAAGCGAATGGGAGGGAAACGCCATTTTTGGACACTGTTTTTAGAAATAGCGACCAACTTTGGTCGCTATTTTTCATAGCCAAATATGTATTAACTGTTTTGACCAAAATAGCGACCAAAGTTGGTAGCTAGGTTCTGACCGTTTGACCATAATAGCGACCAATATTGGTCGCTCTATCTAAAAAAAATTAAATTACTTTTAATTCAATTTAAAATATTATATATATATATATATATATATATATATATATATATAGTATATTCGATATAATATTACCTAATACACTTATACTTAGTGCATAGTATAGCGTAAGTATATATATATTATATATATATATATAGTATATTCGATACAATATTACCTAATACACTTATACTTAGTGCATAGTATTGTGTAAGTGTATATATATATTTATGGTATATTTGATATAATATTACCTAATACACTTATACTGTAACAACCCGACCGGTCATTTTGACTCTACCACGTCGTTCAGCAGTCTGAAGCCATGAACAACTTTATTTCAGGTATTAAGACTTATACGCATGGTCGTAATTGAATTTTGGGAAGTCTGAAGTTGATTTGGATAGAGAATTCTCATTTCGGAAGCTTAAAGTTAAAAGAATTAACTAGAATTGAATTTTTGAGTAAACGACCTCGGAATCAAGATCTGAAGGTTCCAGCATATTCATATGATGATTTCGGAGTCGGGTGTATGCCCGGATCAGATTTTGGATGACCCGGTAGCGTTTTGGCGTCGATTGTGGAAGTTAGCATTTTTAAAGAAATTTCATAAGTTTGGCTTGAAGTTCATTTCAATGTTATCGATGTCCGTTTGGGATTTTGAATCTACAAATAGATTTGTATGCTTATTTTGGAGTTGGGAGCGCAATCGGAAGTGAATTCGGAGGTCCGTGGGTCATTTTGGAATCATTTGGCTAAAGACAAAAATTTGAAGGTTTTTTAGAAGTTTGACCAGAAGTGGACTTTTTGATATCGATGTCAGATCTGATTCCGGAAGTTGGAGTAGGTCCACAATGTCGAATGTGAGTTGTGTGAAAAGTTTAAGATAAATCGGACCTGATTTTACAGGTTTCGACAGCGAATATAGAAGTTTGAAGTTTTAAAGTATATTTAGCTTGAGTTGAAGTGTTATTCATGATTTCGATGTTGTTTGATGTAATTTGAGGCGTCTAGAAATTTCCTGTCATGTTTTAGGACATGCTTTTATAATTAGTTAAGGTCCCGAGGGCCTCGGGTGGATTTCGGAAGGTTAACGGAATCGATTTCGGACAAAGAAAAGCTGCTGAAACCTGTTGCAACAGATGTTCAACAGAATGAGGCGCGGAATCGATTTTGAAGTTCATATCTTACAATCCGTAAAGAATCTGATTATTTGCAGAACACAAAAGTTATAGTCCTTGAATTCTAGTTTCCAAAAAGTTAAATCATTTATCATTTGGATATTATTAGAGAAAGTTATGATATATTGAATGAAGGCTGGTAAAGCTGTTTTTGCGATTCCCCAGAAATTTCTGATGCGAGGAGCCTATTTTGGAAGCTTATATCTAGAAATATATAGGGAACCTAAAAAATGTGCAACACATGAAAGTGTTAAACCTTGCATTCTAATTTTCAGAATATTAAACCGTTCATCATTTCGACATTTGTACGGAAAGTTATAATTAATTCAATAAGGGCTACTAAAGTTGTTTCTAGTGAACTTTTAGTGGCGACATTTCGTGACGAAAATGACCTTTAGTGACGGATGGGCTGAAGCATTTAATCACAAAGATTAGTCAGTTTGCCAGTTCGTCTTGGAATTTTTGGAGCTCGGTTCTTGGGCGATTTTGGGCGATATTTGGAGCTTTTAAAGAGGGGTTTCTGTCATTTATCATGAGGTAAGTAATTTATGCTAGTTTTGAATTAAATAAAAGGTTTTTATTTGGATTTTGACATGGAAATTGGTAGAAAACTTGGGGTTTGAGGAAAAACCTAGAAAAATAGTACTCTTTGATTTTGACCACGATTTTGAGTATGGAATTAAGAGAAAATTATATATTTGAGTTCGTGAGTTCATTGATAAACTTTATCTTCGAAAAATTTTAGATTCCATGCACGTGGGCCCGAGGGCATTTTTGTGAACTTTTCGATCAAGGTTAGGAATTGTTATAAATTGGATTATAATGAGTATCTTGGCATATATTAATGCGTTTACATAATTATTGTATAGTTTTGGAGCGTTGTTGCATCAATTCGAGTCATTGGAAAAGCGTGGAATGCTGGTCATGGATCTTCGAAGCAAGGTGAGTCTCCTTTTTAACCTTGTAAGAGGGAATTATCCCTATAGGTGAATTAATTGGTTATGTGCTCCTATTGTGGGGTCTACATACGCACGAGGTGACGAGAGTCTGTGCGTAGCTACTATTAAGTTTAAGTCCGGGTAGTCTAGGACCCATAAAGCATGTTATACTTGGAATATTTGTAAATTTACTGACCGCTTGAGTAGCTTAAATCACATCAAAACAGTAAATGAATTTCAAAAGGATTAAACATCATTTTCTTCACCGTTAAAGAGAATTGCAATTTCTTTGGGAAATTATTTTTCCCAGATGAAGTCTTGATTAACTGTTTGAATGCATGCTTCTATATGTACCTGCGTCGCATAGATGATTCGCAAGCGGGGTAATAGATGCATCTATGATTCGAGCCGTTCAACCCTCGACAGTGCACAATTTAATTTTATATTGGATCGGACCGTACGTCTCACAGTGGTTATTTGCGCGTGCTGGTGTTATTTTCTTGAAATTATTAAAGTTGATTGTCTCTTCATGGCTTGAGAATAATTGAAAAATAATGAAAAAGGAATTTTGGAAATTTCCTATAAAAGGAATGATTGTCTACTATTTACTGCTATTTGATAAAAATCATAATTTTAGCAATTCACGATTTAATATATTATTGACATTATTGTTGGACCACTAGTAAGTGTCGAAGTTGACAATCTCGTCTCTACTTCTTCGAGATTAGACGGGATACTCATTGAGTACATGTGGTTTACGTACTCATATTGCACATCTGTGCATTTTTGTTGGACATGTATACGTAAATCTAGTGGCCTACTGGCGTAGTAGCATGAATGATTATGAGACTAGGTAAGTTGCATTATTCGAGGTGGCCCGCAGCTAGTATAGTCCCTTCCGCTATATTGTATTTACTTCCCGTCCACTGTATTCTAGACGGGTGTTGTATTTTATTTCCCTATCAGTAGATGCTTATGCACTTGTGACACCAGGTTCTAAGATGGTTTTGAAGTATTTTGTATTAACTGCTTGTCATTTAAACTTGATTTGAGACCATCATCTTTTAAATTGCTAAATTTGAAGGAAAATACCAGTTTTCAAAATTAGTAAAACGAGAATTTGATTAAGCGATTTGGTTGGTATGCCTGACAGTAGTGTCCGGCACCACCACGACCCTTGGTAGATTTTGGGTCGTGACAACATGGTATCAGAGCACTAGGTTCCTAGGGTCTCACAAGTCATGAGCATGTCTAGCAGAGTCTCGCGGATCGGTACGAAAACGTCTGTACGTATCCTCAGGAGGCTGCAGGACTGTTAGGAGTACTTCCCTTCTTGATTCCTTATCATGCAATTTGATTCCTGCGAGGCATATGCCTTTGTTTCCTTCCTACTCAATCTTATGCGACGCGAAGCGCATGTTATAACTCGAAAATTGAAGAAATGTAATGGCACTACGAATGTGGTGCAGGCGTTTCTCCCTGCGGGGTTATTTGAGCTGTTATCGTTGACATGTAGAGATATATTCTGTTGTTTTGGTTCAGTAGCAGTACTTGTGAGAGCCTTGAGGCTAGGCACAAGTTTCCATAATACTTATGAGCGATGATTTCGCAGTATTCTTATGATGGTAGGATGTTTGCTTGCATGTCGAGGTAGTGAATGATTTGAAGGGATGTTTACTCGGTATGATCTAGAGATTCAGTGTTTTATTCCCGGCAGGGGAAAGGCAATCAGGCAGAGGATGTTCTGGTTGGGGTTGATAAGGTATCAAGACTCGGTATTCGCTAGCGTGGTGGAAGTTTTCTTCTATAATGAGGTGTCATTGTCCTTATTGAATGTCCTAAATTCGTCGGTTTTATGATCTTCTACAATTCGCCTTCGGAGCTGAACATTGCATGTCAGTATTTAAGAAACGATTGTTAGATGTCGCGAGGCAAGGTGGTTCAGGGTAACATTTATAATATTGTGCAGCTCGAGAGAGATGATCTTCGGCATAATTTAAAGTTAGTAGCGATTTGTGGATTCAAGTGTTATGAAGATAGATTTTCTTAAGGCAACAATTTAGTAGAAAAGGATGAGGAAAGATGTACGGAAAGTGTCGGACGGTGGCTAAAATTTCGTAAAGGTTAGGTGTATGAAGCAAAGGTCAAGTAGTAGATTAAAGAAGCGAGTTTGCCCAAAGTGGGAAAGTGGCAGATGTTGCATATGGGCTTGGTGGTAGGATGATTCCGCACCTTAAGGAGAGTTTGGAATGATTTGGAGTTTTAGTGGACGGCAATTGAAGTATACGGGTTTAATTGGAAGTATGGGTCATTATGCGGCAGGAGACTTGTTATGACGGAAAGGAGATGCTTGAAATGAAAAAGGATACAATGTAACTTTGAATGGGAAGGATGTCGCTGCACATTTAATTGATGTCCACGAGGGTAGGACTCATGCAGCTAGAGGAATTAGCTCGGACTCAGGATGGGTTATTGATGTCATGATGATTGTATCCTGTGCAGCAGCGTCGGAAGATGTTGGAAAGTGATTTCTATAGGTGGATTATTCCCTGTGAGCAGGTTAGCCGTCACATACTTGGCAAGGCTTCTGCGAAGAATTCTAATTGTTATATAGTGAAGGGATCGGTCATGCGAATGTTGTTGATGATTCAGAGTATAAATAGGGGGTTTCCATAGTAAGATATCGAGAATTCTGGTGGTTGATTGCACAAGGTTATGTCAATATGATGTCAAGAATCCTGGTAAATTCGAGAGTTGTATAATAGTAGCTTCGTGCTAAGTGGGAGAGTCCCACCGCCTATGATGGGGTTGCATGGTTCATTACTTATGGGATTTATGATTATTAACATATTGATGGGATTATCTCAGCTACGAGAAAAGAACATAGGTGGTGATTTAAGCAAAAGAATTATTAAAGGTGGGGTATCGTTGGCTTTATTTGACCCATGTTTAGACTTGGGGAAGGATTCAGGATTGTGCTTTGTAATAATGCAGATTCCAAGGGAATGATTCCGCCAGGTGCTTCACCAATGGGGTATTCATGTGCTAGAAGATTTATAGAATTGATTATATTCTGGGCCAAGTCAGAGCGGGTGGCTCTCAACAACAGTCCTAGAGAATTCAAAAGATAAAGTGCGATGCCTATGATTTTGAGCCTATGGGTATGGTTAAGAATCAAGCTTGATAGAAACCTATGAGAATAATCACAGAATGTTCTATGACGTTTCGACTTGCGATGTAACAATTGGGAGGTACGAAATGGTTTGTGGGATTTGAGACAGCATGGTCTCGTGATTCACGGTCACTCGGGAAGAGTGCGAATGGAGTGTGTTAAGTGATGAATGGGGTTATCATTGTTTATAGGGCAATCAAGGACAAATTGGAAGAAAAGGGATTGGTTAGCCATAGTCGAATAGCCATGTTAATGGTAACGATCAGCTCTTTCAGTGTGAACAATTTATGCAAGTGAATTGTGATGGTGTGTGCGAGGCTTGTCGGCCGCCATAGTTAGTGTTATTCAGAAAGTATTCTGCCATTGTGGCCTATTATTTAGAGGTGGATCCCGGAAGGACAATTGTGGTCTAGACCACTACTTAGAGATTTTCATATTCTACGGTCATGAGAAGTTACCAGTGTGTTACTATGCCCTCCCCCTTCCTGAAGCGAGTTAAGAGAAAAGTTTTATATGATGAAGTGTTAATATAATAGTGGTTTTGAAGCTATGATAAACGAGTTCTATCGTATATTGGCGTGTTGAGTGCGGTGAGTGGTATCGAATTTGAAATGAGGATCAAGGTTGCAGTTTGGTGCTGACAAGGATGTCACGAACTCGGATGACCATGAAAGGAGTTTTGATGTTCAAAGTGAGTTGGTATTGTCATCAGTATCACATGAGATCGTTGTTTTGTGAAAAAGGTCTTGCATCCTAGTTGAGAAATTCTTGACCGCTTTTCAGCATTAGTGGGACCGGTGGTTTGGGTGTACGGACCTGTTATGTGTTTCAAAAGATTGTGGAAGCGTGTCCTACAGGAAGATTTTATAAGTATGGCATGTAGTCACTTGATTGATTTAAGATTTAAACTAAGTATGAGGATTGTGGTAATATCATTAATTTGAGAATTTATGCCTGGAGGGCACTCAGTTTATTGGGTTATGGAATATGGAAGTTTGCTCCAGTTATGATGGTAGTACTTATGTGTTTTAGAAAAGGGGGTGATTATGGACCTTTGAAAGGTTATTATACTAATTTGATATTAGGATCGACTTGAGGTCGGTGGATGAATTTAAATATGAATATGAGCTCTATGACAAGCCAGTTGTGTTCATTTCAGCAAATCGCTCCTTAAGGAGGAGTAGTAGGGGTGTTATTTTGTCATCAGCCATTCCAGGTAAGGATGTATTGCATCGTATGAGTTGTGAGACATCTTGGTAATTTCTTATATGTTGAGGTTCCACGTGGCGATGATATTATTTGAGCAGGATGGCTCTTGAGATTCAGATCATGTATCGCCCCACAGCTCTGCTTGAGTTATGTAGCCTATAGTGCTGTATGTTTCCCTTAGTGATGGTATTATGCACCTAGAGTATTTCTGACCGATATTCCGTATTTTTTTGTAATGAGCAATTTAGCTTGATGTATATCACCTTATGAGAGTTTTATGTGTGGATCAGCTGGCACGCCGCCATGGGTATGTTGTTTGGATCGGGTTGCGCGCCGCAACAGCGTAAAGTTTAGTGCAGTTACCTATATCTATTTTTATGTGTTTCGTTTCCTATCATCTACGGAAAAGTAGTATTAGCTATGAGCCTGCATCGCATGTATGATTCGCGAGTGGGTATCTGTTTAGTATGTTACCCACGTCGCATGTATGATTCGCGAGCAGGGTAATTGAAATTGCTTTTCAGAGTTCCGTTTCCTTTTTGTATGGCATTCTAATTGGTAGCCTATTGGCACATGGTGGCATCATATGGAAATTTTGGTCATGTCGAAGTGGCTTATTGCTTGAGCAGTTCGTACTGGGTGAGACGAGATTGTTGGATTTTGGACCAGTGCAATCTGATTACGTGAAATATATTAAGGAGCAAAGATCATTATTTGGTTCAGCATGAGATAATGTTTCCTGTCCGAAGTATAGACTCAATGATTGGTTGACTCGGCAGCTGATTATGAATTTCTGCACATCTCTTCCGTTATGGTGGTATAGTACAAGTTATAGTAAGACATGTGTATGTCATGGGGTGCAATGGGTGTAGATGTGATTTTTGACCCTTCCCAAGATCATTTATATTTTAACATGTAAATATTAATTTAGGCCTAATAGCATTATTTTAACTAATTTTTACTATTTTATTTTATTTTAGTTCAAGAAAACGAAAAATTATAAAATAGTTCATTAATATTTGTAGTCATTCTTAATAGTAAAAAAAATGTACAAAAATAATACCCTATTTTTATCTTTATAAAATATCGAAAACACAAAATAGTTTCACGTTTAATTTGATTAATTAGGATTATATAGTATTTTTATTGTTTTTTTAGAAAAAAAGCATGTGTAATCTACGAATCCTTCTAAACTATTTTATGGAACAAAAATAAATAAAAAGATCCTAACAACTTAACACAAAAAGAAAGATAGACTATAGGAATGAGTGCCTTAGAAGAGATAACGAGCCCCTTCGTCCTCTTCTTCAATAGAGATGGGTCTGCTCCCCTTCATCTCCTAAAGGCATCAACTCCTTTATCTCCTTTCCGATTCCACAGAAGAAGTTTTAGCCATCGATCCAAAACCAACGACCCCAACTTCATCTCTAAAACACCACAAAGATCAACCATGAAACCCAGAAAAACTACACCCCGAAACTGTCCAAAACACAGCAGAAGCGCAGCAAAAGATCTAGCAAACTGCAGAAGCTCCGACTTCTCCATTCCATTTGTGAAATAGGTTGTGAAGCCATGTAATTTTATATCCGATAGGTCACTATTTTTTTTGGTGTTTCGCTGGAGTTTCACCATCTCCGACCATTTTGTTCTTACTATAAAACGCAGCAGCTTTAGCTTCTTTAAATGTTGCTGGTTTCTTGAATCGAGCGCAGGCCGTCAAGGTCGTCGAAGTTTCCGACGAGGTAGACTCCGCTCCTGTTGCAAACTTGTATGCATTCAACCGCAACTTTGTTCCTGGTAAGCTTTCCCTAATTCCTAATACAAATTTTAATTATAAAAGAAGATTTCAATGATTCTAGGCTATTGTGCATGCCAGAAGTTGATGACGATCCTAAATTAGGCATTAATTGGTTTAAGTTAATTGAAGTGTTTGCTTCCAATTAATTCATTATTCACAACTAAGCGAGGGTACTTTGTATTCATCACTTTTATGCCTGAGAACATTGCCTACCGTTTTTCTGATTTTGCAATTGATCACAGTTGTATTTAGGTGGTGTTCACATTCAGTTAATGGAGTACAATGAAAAGTGTGGCCAATTTGTTCCCATTAATTGCTCAGCTATTTGTTGCCGTGTAGTCTTTGCTGCTTGAAATGTTCTGATTTTGTCTCTCCTTTTCAAATTTGGACAATGAATATTGGAGCACCACTATGTGTTATGATTTGTAGGGGATCTTTAGGGTTTGAGATTTTGAGAGTAGAAGAAAAAAAGAAAAATGGGGTTTAAGATTTCTTCAAGTTATCTTCCGTAATTTTACTTCTTTTTTCTTTGATTTTCTTCTTTGGAATTCTGATTCTTCGACGGCAAAAGTGAAGATGGCTTGAGTTTGTTCAGATTCGAGTTGAAATTGTTTCATCTGCAGTTTCCTTGTGTGAAGTTGTCTCTGCTTTTTTGTTGTATTTCGGATTCAAAGTATTGTAGCTGAATTTCTTATTTCCTCGGGTTCATTTTCGTCGTTTATTAAATGTTGTTATTGTTAATCTAAGCGTAGTCGTGTTCATGTTCTTGACCTTCATGTTCGGATCTCTGTGTTTTGTGTGAATCTGCATCATATGGTTAAACGCTGAAACAATAGTATTTACTTTCGATTTTTCCTATAATGTGGGCTATGTGTAGGAAATTCTACCTCTATCAGTTGATGAGATATTTTATATGTGCCGAAACATTGGTTTTTCTTATTTTAAACCATTTGCCCAGTAGAAATCTTCCCGACGTGGAGTGCTTGTGAATGCATTAACGGTGTGAAGCATATTCCATGGTCATTAATTTGAAGTTAACGTTCATAGATTTTTAATTTCATATTGGGAATGTGTTAAGGATTTTATTTATTGTAAGTCTATTGGGCCTTTAGCATCACCTTTTTCTGTAGCTTTAAATTTGTCCATGCTATGCCTATCGAAAACATCTTTCAGTTTGTCCAAATAATTTCATATTACTTGCAAACCCCCCCCCCCCCCCCCCCCCCCAATTGTCCCAATTTAGCTTTTAGGAAAATAATACATTGAAACGCGTAGTTGCTTTAGGCGCGCACTTTAATAATATCACATTTCCTAAGCTCGGGTGTAACCCAACTTCAATTCTCAACAACGTTAGATAAAATGTGTCGTGAACCACAGATGCATTTATGTGACGTGGTTCAAGATGTGTTTTAGATGACGTTGGATCTTTCCTAAAAAATAGTTAAATAAAAGCGACAAACAATTTAAAATTGCACTATAGGATGAACATGTATAAAAATCAGAATTTTTAGTCAATTATAATAGTTTAAGTGATCGTGCTAGAACCACGGGACCCAAGGGCGCCTAATACTTTCCCTCGGGTCAACAGAATTCCTTACTTAGAATTTCTAGTTTGCAGACTCCATTTTGGGAAGTCAAAAATTTCATCGACTTGGGATTCTAAATGAACTGGTGACTTGGGACACCAAAAACCAAATCTATCCTAAGTGGCAACTCTAAACAAATAAATAATCTCATTTCGAATAATGTCACTTCAATTGGAAAAACTCTCTTATGCGTCTTATCCTTCGGGGTAGCCATGTAAAAAGGAGGCGTGACAGCTCTGGCGACTCTGCTGGGGATAAAGCCCAGAATATCTGGTTCAGGGTTCAAGAATTCGAGCTTAGTATAACTATTATATTTTGGTTTATCTGATTTCATTACATATTCCATCCTATAGGTGCTAAATGCTTTACCGCTTTGATATTGGATGAAGTGCATATATAAACGGTTACGAAACCTTCCTCTTCCGATCTTCGGGGTGTGCTCGCTGGTCGAGACTCCCTATTCTATTAGTGTCATACCTTGAAATAAGAAAGAGGCTCGGACAAGTTACTAAGCCGGACGATCTTTAGGGTCCCCGGTACGTAGCCCCTCCTCAACTCGAGTTGTCGGCTCGGGTACATAGTCTAGAACAAATACCCAGGTTCTGAACCTAGTATAACAAAACCTCATGCCAGATCTCTAGTATGGACGTTTGTTTGCATCACGTGCATTTGACTTAGGGGACTCAACACAGTGGTTGGGTCTATCTAGGATAGGTGTACCCAAATTAAAATGACCATCCTGATGCATCTTACGTGCTACTTGTGCATTTATTTGCTCCGAATTTGCATGTTAATCGGCTTGCAAATAATAAGAGAAAACTGAGAAAAATAGCAATGTTAGGACTAAATGAGGGTAACCACTTGTTTCGAAAAACCAATGCCCATATAGTACCGAAATGATGCCGAATTTTTAAAAAATAAAAGAAATAAAGAGGGACTTCTTAACAAAATTTTGGTTTTGACAAAAACATTTTGCGAAACTACGCGGGTCTGATTCTCACCGGATGTGAGATACGTAGGCAAACCTCATCGGTTCCGGCCCCCAATTTTTAAAAATCCAAAAAAATAATTTCTTTTACTTCCTTGTTTCGGAAAGTTTTTCCTTGAGACCCCAATTCTTTAAAAAGAAATAAAAAATATTTTCTTTTAGTTGCTTCTCAAAATAAAAAATAAAAAATATTTTTATTCTTCTTTTGAAAATTGAAAAGAAAATTCAAGATTCCAAAAATTCTTTCTTTTTCTTTAGAAATACTTCTTTCCTAACTTCAAAATAAAAATCCATAAATGCAAAAATATTTTTCTTTCTTCTTTGGAGGTTTTTCTTTCAAAATTCCAAAAGAGCAATAAAAGTCGAAAGGAAATTAAAAAAATCTTTCTTCTTTAGAAGTCTTTCTTTGCAAAATGCCGAAGGAAAATCAAAATCCAAAAATATTTTCTTTCTTCTTTATAAGTTTTTCTTTTGAAAAAAAGGGAAAAAATAGAGAAAATTCTAAATCCAGAAAAACATAAATTTAGTTTATTTCCTTTATTCTTAATCTTCATGAACTATGCAAGATCTGATTCATGCGACGTCATGATACGTAGGCAACCCACATCAGGTTCGATCAACCATGGAAAAGGAAAATGAGAAAAATGAAAAGCAAAATAAAAAAACAAGGAAAAAAAGTGAAAAAATATTGATAATAATAAGGACTGACTGAGTCCATTCTAACATGTCTTTTATTTTGAATTGTGAAGAAAGTTTGAGGTGGTCGGTTTATGGTAAGCAAACAACACAAGATTCAAGAGAAAATGATAACTGACATCGAAACTGCTACAAGTGCTCAAGAGACTCAAGGTTAGAGGGTTCGACAAGAGTCTATCGTAGTAGAGGAAAATAGAATACTGAAACAGAAAATGGCCAAAATGTGTCAAGCATGGGCCAATGGCCAAGGAGAACCTTGTCATGAGTCTTAATTTGTTACACAACAAGAGCAATCCCACTCTCCTGAATACCACTTGTACCTATTTGGTCTTGCTGCAAAGATTGAGAAGCCCGCCTAAAAGATGGTATAGGAAGAAATGACCCAAAGAGTAAAAAGCTTAGAACAACGGTTGAAAAACATGCAAGGGTTGGCGGGTCAAAAGAGTGTTGCCTTCAAAGATCTATGTATGTTCCCTGATGTCCATTTGTTGCCTGATTTCAAGACTCCCAAATTTGAAAAGTATGATGGACATGGAGACCCATACCCCACCTAAAAAGGTATTGTAATCAGCTAAAAGGTGCGGGAATAACTGAAGAATTCCTGATAGCTTATTTTGGGGAAAGCCTCAGGGGAGTAGCATCCGAACGGTTTTTGGATCAAGACACTTCTTGCTGGTATGTCTGGGATGACATGGCACCGGAATTTTTCAAATAGTTCCAAGACAACATGGACATTACCCGAGACCACAATTCCCTTTCAAACCTGAAGAAGAAACCAAGTGAAAGTTTCAGGGAATACGCCACTAGATTGAGAGAGAAAGCAGCTAGGGTTAAGCCACCCATGGATGACCACGAGCTAATCAATGTCTTCCTTCAAGTGCAAGAGCCATATTACTTTCAAAACATGATGTCCGCAGTTGGCAAATCCTTTTCGAAAGCAATCAAAATGGAAGAAATGGTAGAGAATGGTCTTAAGACAGGCAAAGTTTTAGGTCAAGCAGTTCTTAAAGCTGCAACTCAGGTTGTCCAGGTTGAATCTGATAATTTTTGTGACATAAATGAGAAGGATGAAGAAATCATGATGACAACAGGGTCGAGAAGAGGTCCCAGGAGAACACCTTGAAGGTATGCGCAGCCTCATCAGGTTTTCCATGACTCCCATGAGCATTACTATCCACCTCAGAACCCACCATACTCTGTTGATCCACCTCAGTATGTTGTCCAGCCACCAAATCACCCAAGAAGGCGAGCAAGAGTATCACAAAATCTCAACAAGCCTCCACAAAATTTTCAAGTGCCTTATAACCCACATCGAAGCCAGGGCTATAGAAGGAAACAAAAGTTGAAATATAATTTTACACCAATATGAGAGTCATATGCAAGCTTATTTGAGAAGTTAAAGCATTATGGCATGATTGCACCCATTCCTCCAATTCATGTGGACCCACGTGCAAAAAGCTTTGACCCTTCTAAAAGGTGTGAATAACATTCTGATGCTCCGGGGCACGACGTTAAAGAGAGGATGATATAGGAAAACCTTATTGTGATTCAAGACAGTGACACCCAGAATATCACGGAGAATGCTTTACCTACACAGAATGATGCATACTTTGTGGGGATGATGCGTGCTGACATGGAGTCTGAGAACCCTCTCAGGAACTTGTCAACTGAAATTAAAGAAGGCCATAAAGATTCTGATGAGAAATTTTTAGGCTAAATGTCAAGCTTAGCAATTGAAAAGTCATTCCCTCCTCAGTTAGGAACGAATCGTGGTAGCTTGTTTTGATGTTTTCTCTGTTATCTGGGTTATTTCAGGGTTGTGATCTAGATTTTATTTGTTTTATTGAGTCAAACCCTTCTATCTTTCTATTCTGTTTGTATGAGTCATGTCTGCCTATTTTGTTCCTATTTTCATTATCATGGTTATTTTAGGTTTGCAACTTGGATCTTAGGTTGCTTATTTAGTCATCAAACTTTTCCATCCTTATTCAATAAAAGTCAGTTTGTCCTTTTTTGTCGTTCTGTTCTTAGTTCTTTTCGCAGTAGTCCTAATAACATGACATGCATGCAGAAATTTTTGCCAGATCTTAAAAACTAGGGTAATTCTTAGAAAGCTCAAGTGAAAAAAAATGAAGAAGAAAAGAATTGTTGAAGGTCCATGCCTCCAAAAGATAGAAGCTAGGGTAAACAACACAAAAAAGAGAAAGAAGAAAGAAAGAAAGAAGGAAAGAAAAAAAAAACATACAGATGAAAATAGTCTAGGTCAGATGTTTGAACTACGTTAGACATGATTCGTTAGAAAAAAGGATACGTAGGAAGCCTCACGGCTCGGTCCAACCAAATAAGAATTTAGAAAAATCCAAAAAATCCCTAGTATCTGAAACTTGGGCAAAAAATTTTATTTCACTTTTGAAAGAGTCGATTCCAAAAGTTGTAAGTCAACAACCCTTCATCTTAAGTCCACTTTGAGCCTTCATGTCGACCCTTCTGTTCAACCCCTATCCAAAAACCTTCCAAATAAAGACCTCCTGATATGCCTTCAAGAATGCCAAGAAAAGTAGGCAATGAGCAACGGTTGTCACGCAACATAGAACACTGTCAAGTTGCTCGCAAAAAAAAAGGAAAGAAAAAGAAAAAGAAAAATAGAAAGAAAATAAAAATGAAAGATTCTTATTAATGAAAATCCTCATGGGCACTGCAGGACAACGGTAAGAAGAGATGAATAAATGAGAGAGAGTTGCAGGTGAAAACCCCTTGGACACCACTAGTCGAAGGTGAGGCATGAAGATGATGTAAAGGACTGGCATGAACAAGCCCGACTTCAAAGGTCATAAGAATGGTAAAAGGAAAGAGATTAGTTTGATAGATCAGGTTGTTGAATCCAAAATACATGTCATGACCATTAAGGCTAGTTATTAAAAAAAACAATTCTTCCTTCTGCCCTTTCGACAGGGGGAATTTCTGGTAATATTTGTTTCTTTGCATCATTGTGTCCTTCACTTTGAGTCTATCCTTGTCAAAACAAGCAGTAAAATATTTCAAAATCTGCTACCAGCTTTTCAGTTGCAAAAAGTAAATTTGGCTAGCGCACTCAGCTGTTACTGTCATCATGCCTTGAGGATTCATGCAAGGGCTTCCCCAAAAGACTCTTGTCAGCCTACTTGGTGCAAGCAAAGATAATTTGTGATTCTCTCTGACAGACAAATTTCTAAATAAAACAGAAAGTCATTGAAGATATCAAAAAATATCACCCGAGCCAAGATATCTAATCGGGACAAGGCTAATTGAGCCACAAATACAAATGGTACTGGGTACTAAACAATCAGAATTGGTGCAGAACAAAAGTCTCTTGAGACCGATTCAAGTGATCAAGCAAAAGCCAAGCTGCTCAAGACTCAAGGCCACAAATCGACCACCATTTTTAAAACTGACAAATTGTTCTTTGATTGCAGCAGCAACAAAGCAGCGCAAGGAAAGTGGTTCGAAAAAGAGAAAATGAGAAAAGAAAAAAAATAGAAAAAAAGAGAGAAGAAAAAGAAAAGAAGAGCCGACAAAGGAAGCTTCCCAAATCCTTGCCTTTACTTGTCTGCATATGCATAAAATTTACCATTGCTTTTCATATTTTCCTCCTAGGATAAAAGTCCTAGTCTGAGGGATTTTCCTCCCAATCAAAATCTTAATCTGATGAATCTTTCTCTTAAGATAGAAAACCTAGTCTGATGAACCTTCTCCTAGGATCAAAATCTTAGTCTGATGATCTTTCTCCTAAGGTAGAAAACCTAGTCTGATGAATTTTCTCCTAGGATCTAAATCTTAGTATGACGAATCTTTCTCCTAAGATACCAAAAAAAAAGAAAAGAAGAGACCTAGTCTGATGAACTTTCTCATAGGATCAAAATCTTAGTCTGATGAATCTTTCTCCTAAGATAGAAGACTTAGTCTGGTGAACTTTCTCCTAGGAACAAAATCATAGTCTAATGAATTTTTCACCGAAGATACAAAAAAAATGAACTAGTCTGATGAACTTTTTCCTAGGATCAAATCTTAGTCTGATGAATTTTTCTCCTAAGATAAAAGATCTAGTCTGATGAACTTTCTTCTAGGATCAAAACCTTATTCTGATGAATCTTTCTCCTAAGATACAAAAAAAAGAGACCTACTATGATGAACTTTCTCCTAGGATCAAAATCTTAGTCTGATGATTTTTTCTCCTAAGATAAAAGACCTAGTCTGATGAACTTTCTCCTAGGATCAAAATCTTAGTCTGATGAATCGTTTTCCTAAGATAAAAAAAAAAAGACCTAGTCTGATGAACTTTCTCCTAGGATCAAAATCTTAGTATGATAAATCTTTCTCCTAAGATATCGAAAAAAGGACCTAGTCTGAAGAACTTTCTCCTAAGACCAAAATCTTAGTCTGATGAATTTTTTTTTTCCTAAGATAGAAAATCTAGTCTAACAAATTTTCACCTAGGATAACTTAAAAAAAAATCAAAATCATGGTAGCATATGAGCCCTTTTCTCTTATCCCGGTATAACCCGATGATCATTTTTCCTTTTCTCCCCAGCATAACCTGAGGATCTTTTCTTTCATTGGCATAACCTGAGGATCATTTTTCTATTTATCCCCAGCAGACCTTTTTTCTTTTATCCCGACATAACCCGTGGATCTTCCCGACATAACCCATTACTCGGTCAGTTTTCCAGCATAACTTGGCAATCCTCCCAATTTCGGGCTTCACTCTCTATTCCCAAGGATAAACAATCCTGATTTTTGTTGCTTTCAATAAAGAAATAGCTTAGATTTGTGTTACAAATAACTCACGAAATTTTTCTAGTGAAAACTGGGACAGAAAAATTTTATTTGTTTGCTTGTTTTGGTGTCTGAGCAGGTTTTGCCTCAAGGCACATGATTCGAGATGACCGAAAGAATGAGTCTTAATATAGAATAAAGGAAAAGAAGAAAAGAACAAAAAATAAAGAAGTAAATTCAAAGGGCAGAAACAGACAAAGATGCAGACTGCTCAAACTTTCATTGAAGTCACAAGCTTTGCCTGTCACGCTTTGATCAAATACCGAAGAAGGAACCAATACTTACAGCTTGCGCGCATCAATATTCAGATCGAGGTCCACAACAAAAGTAGCTAAGACTCAAGATCAAGCTTTAAGAGATTTATAGATAGGAATCTTGTAACTCGTAGTTGATAGGCTTAGTTATTCTTTTTCATTTTTGATTTTGATGTAATAACGAGACTGCGGACCGGAACCTCGATGGAACCTTGACGGCACCTCGCTCGGCTCTAACCTCAGTATTCCATCACCTCATTTACTTCTGAACTACACGTGGCTTGATTCCTTTATAGCCAAGGATATGTAGGCAACTCAGATACTAGAGCTCGGTCACATTCTCTTTTTTGTTTCTTCAGATTTTAGTCTCTCCAAATAAGGTTCGGGTCAAAAACCTATCTAGTCATTCTTTGTCTGAAAACTCTTCGCGTTTCCAGTCAAAGAGGGGCAGTTGTAGATATGTGATTTTTGACCCTCCCCAAGATTTTTTATATTTTAACATGTAAATATTTAATTTATGCCTAATAGCATTATTTTAACTAATTTTTACTATTTTACTTTATTTTATTACAAGAAAACGAAAAAATTACCAAATATGTTCATTAATATTTGTAGTCATTCTTAATCGTAAAATAAGTACAAAAATAGTAATGTAGCAAACTGCAGCAGCTCCGGCTTCTCCATTCCATTTGTGAAGTCGGTTCTGAAGCCATGTATATATATATATTCGATAGGTCACTATTTTATTATTGGTGTTTCGCCGGAGTTTCACCATCTCCGACCAGTTTGTTCTTACTATAAAACGCAGCAGCTGTAGCTTCTTTAAATGTTGCTGGTTTCTTCAATCGTGCTCAAGCCGTCAAGGTCGCCGAAGTTTCCGACGAGGTAGACTCCACTCCTGTTGCAAACTTGTATGCATTCAACCGCAACTTTGTTCCTGGTAAGCTTTCCCTAATTCCCAATACAAATTGTAATTTTAAAAGAAGATTTCAATGATTCTAGGCTATTGTGCATGCCAGAAGTTGATGACGATCCTAAATTAGGCATTAATTGGTTTTAGTTAATTGAAGTATTTGCTTCCAATTAATTCATTATTCACAACTACGGGAAGGTACTTTGTATTCATCACTTTTATGCCTGAGAGCATTGCCTACCGTTTTTTCTGCTTTTGCAATTGATTACAGTTGTATTTAGGTGGTGTTAAAAGGAAAAAGAATACAAAATATATATCTTGTTATGAAATAATATAAGAACAAGTAGAATAATGCAAGAACAAGAACAATATAGAGAGAATAGGGAGAGGAGTATTCTTATTGATACTTTTGGGATGGTTTACAATGGAATAGAACTCCTATATTTATAGGGAGGTGGTGACTTAGCCACCAAGTAGTAAACCCTAGAATCTCTCTAAATATAGACATTCACCTTAAATAGAGTTCTATTTATAACACTCCCCCTTGAATGTCTATTCAATAATGTGCCTCGTTAAAACTTTAAAACCAAAACCCAATGGGAAAAATTAAAGAGAATGAAAAAGAGTACACATGTTTGAATATGCGCCTATTGGTTGCCTCGTTAAAAACCTCGCAAGGAAAACCCAGTTGGGACAAAACTGTAAGGGAAAAAGAGTGCAACGCGCATTAACTCCCCCTGATAAGAACATCAATTTATATCCTTGAGCATTTGCATTCCAATCTTGTGCACCATCTTCAAAACAATCTTTGGTAGATGTTTGATAAATAAATCAACCATATTGACTTGAATAAATATTCCGCACCTTTGAAATCATCATTCTTGATAGATATGAACATCTTCATATAATGTCTTGGAATGACTCTTCAATATCTTCATAGATGTATTCTCAATGCCATTATGCTTATAGTTATAGCAAGATACATATGTACACAAATTGTACTTAGGATGTGGTACTTCAGGACGAAGAATTGTGTATGCTTTAAGCATCTTAAATCTTTCAAGTTAAGTCATATAAATCACATAATAGACTTTAGATGCATATCAAGTTTTCATGTCATGCTAAACAAATAAGATATCGAAAACTGATTATACATACCTTTGACTTTATACTTTCAAGTATTTGAACTATATGTCCAAATCTACATGTCTTTCATATGGAATCAAGTATTTGTCTATACGCTTTAAGCATATCAAAGACTTTGTCCTTCTGGGACTTAATATGAGTATTTGTAGTGAGAATATAGTTACTTTCTTTGGGTCAGCAAATGCGTATAGCATGCTTTGCAAAGCTAACTTGTTTCCTCAACTTTGGGAAATCATCCCATGTAACCTTTTCTCAAGTGTTTATCATGTCTCCCCCTCATGTTAGAAAAGCTAACTTGTTTCCTCAACTTTGGGAAATCATCTTTGTGCATTATCATGTCAATATACACAGCACATTAATAATAAGATAAAATTATTTGGTTCCTGACCCTGAACCACTTGTGAGGGGAGAATATACTCTCGTATACAACGTATATCAAACTGATATATATATATATAACTTTGTTCTCATAAGAAACAGTTTAGCTATTAAGTGGAGGCACTCAATAATTATCTTGTTAAACCAACTTTGATATAAACCAACTTATCAAGATGAACTATCTTGAGTAGAAAATCTGGAAATTATGCTCGAAGTTAGATTACTGAGCAATTTACCTCGCAAGCACCGGCCAGGCTGCGGGTTAATGACAATCGCACATGTAACCATTTCATAGATGCATCATATGTGGTATACATGGCAGGTGAATGGGCCCATATTCACCTTTGATATTTCCAGAATTTATGGGCTTCAACCCGAACTCTTTAGTTGATCAGTTCATTAATGAGAACAAGTAATACAAGAGAATTCGTAAAGAACTTTCTAGTTCTTTAATATTCACCCATGTGAATTTGCACATCATACTTAAAATGAGATGGCTAACACGAATGCCAACTGAATAAATTATCAATATTGGTAAACTTCAAATTTACACCATGACATGTGCACTTATCAATAAACTTCAGGTTTATTATGACATGGGTTTTTATACCAATAGATATCCACTTTATTGTGGCATTCTTTTGTTTGTGTAGTACAAACTGGAGAATGAAGCGGGTAGCTTTTCATATACAAATTATCCCGCTACAAGTTGTAGTAATAGGAGATATCAAATCTTTCCTTCATTTATAGTCTCAATATAATCAATCGCTTTCGCGTGTACTTCGGAAACTGAATAAGTTTCTTTGAGACTTACTACAGCACAATACTCAATTGTGTTTCTCCAACATAGTAATTGGCTCTTCTAGAGCTTTCAATTAATTTTGTACTACCACAGATTCATCAACATCCATGTGGTGAATATCTCTTTTAAAGAGAAAGCTATACCATTATGGTCATGGTCAAAATTATATGCAAGATATGTTTCTTGTATTATCGTTGTCCTTTAATAGTCATATTTCCAAAATACTTTGGCGTACAATAGGTACGTGACCAACGATCATTCATGCCATATATCATCTCAAACCTCCTTCTAGGGGTGAGGGTGGTATATTCAATACCAACTTCATGTTCATATTCTTCCGATAAAGAATATGTATTCGTGAGTCAGATGTTGTCACATTCACTGCGGGGATATGTGATTTTGTTATCCTTTTCAAATCTGTAAATGCGTCTGGCATTCGATTTGCTATTCTTTGCAAATGGATAATATTTTGCGCCTCTTTTTCACAAATAGAGGTATGTGGATCAAGATGAGATGATGATGCATTTTTCCACAAAATTCTCGTTTGGTTTCACCAACTTCTCCCCCTAATTTTGGGAAAAGTGTCTCATCAAATTGACAGTCTGCAAATCATGCACTGTACAAATCCCCTGTCAATGTTTCGAGGTAGCGAATAATGGAGGACGATTCAAACTCAACATATATTCCTAACCTTCTTTGCGGACCCATTTTGGTGCGGGATGGCGGTGCTATAGGCACATATACTGCGCATCCAAAGATTCTTAAATGGGATATATTAGGTTCATGACGCAAAACCAATTGCAATGGGGAATATTTGTGTCAATTCGTCAGTCAGAGACAAACTAGCATTGCTGCATGCAAAATGGCGTGACCCCAAGCCGAAGTGGGCAGCCGACAAACTAGCATTGTTGCATGCAGAATGGCGTGACCCCAAGCCGAAGTGGGCAACCTCGTTTTCATGAGTAAATGAGGTATTCAAGATTATACTCATGTATTGTCTCAATCAGATATCCATTTTGAATGGTATCTTTAAAACTCAACAAGTTCCTTTAAGACTTGGAGGAGAACATTTTGATTGATATCATTAAAACTCAACAAGTTCTTCTTAGACTTGGAAGAGAATATTGCATTCTCTAAGATAAACGTCGTGCCTTTGGGCAGAGTTACAGTTGCTCTTCCGGAGCCTTCAATCAATTTACTTCCCATGGTTCGACATACAAAAGAAAATATACGAACATGAGAATAAACAAATTCAATCCGTTTGATTCATACTTAAACAATATTTTCGAAATCTGCTGAGGTTATTCGACAAATTAAATCAGATAGTCGATTATATGTTTTCCATAATCGATTACTTTGCAGTTTGAAAATTTCAGTTTAAGCATTTTCTTAAAACAATCGATTGTTAAACATACACAATCGATTGTTGAACATTGACAATCGATTGTTAAACACACACAATCGATTATTTGCTATATTGAAAAACTTCAGATCACTGTCTTAAGACAGTCGATTGTTAAACATAGACAATCGATTGTTGACTATTTTGAAAAAATTCCAGATCAGTCTTAAGACAATCGATTGTTAAACGTAGACAATCGATTGTTGACTATTTTGAAAAAATTCCAGATCACTGTCTTAAGACAATCGATTGTTAAACATAGACAATCAATTGACTATTTTGAAAAAATTCCAGATCACTGTCTTAAGACAATCGATTGTTAAACATAGACAATCGATTGTTGAACATTGACAATCGATTGTTGAACATTGACAATCGATTGTTTTGCAGTTTTAATGCGAAATATTAGATAATCGACTAACTGTTAGGTTAGTCGATCACCTCTACTTGAAAATAAAAATATTATTGAAATTTGAGCATATTGAAACATTCTAGCGAACTAATACTAACATTATATCATAAACTAACTAATACGAGCTGATACTAATGACTATTAGTTTATTCACTAACTATTACAAATAAGTGAAATAAAATCAAACAATTCCATCTTCTTTCATCACAGATCCATCACCGATTAGGTGGTCTATTTTCCCATCGGGTTGCTCAAAGAAGTCTGCCACATCCAAGTGGGTGATGTCAAAGTTGTCGTCAGAGGCAAAATTTGTTTAAGAACCTTTACTCTTTCGAGATGCTTGATAAAGGTCAACCAAATGTCTTGGTATACGGCAAGCTTTTGACCAGTGCCCTTTTCCACCGCAACGATAACATATAGTTTCTGAACTATTTGCCTTTGGATTCTCATCGTATCGTGCTTGTGGCAGAGTGACCAACTTCAGGTTGTCATATCTCTCCTTTAAGCCATTCCACAAGATAGGTGGATCTTTGACTGTGATATATTCAATTTTCAAACCTTCATCAAGGTGATGGCGCAAGTAAATCAAGGCCTTAGCACAGTTTCAAACCTTCATCAAGGTGATGGCGCAAGTAAATCAAGGCCTTAGCACAGTTTCAAACCTTCATTAAGGTGATGGCGCAAGTAAATCAAGGCCTTAGCATAGTCTTGGGTGGATGCATTATTTCTGTCTTTAATGGCGTCTCCAAGACCCATTGCATCCAAATGGATTTCAGCATCCAACACCCATGTCATATAGTTCTTGTCCGAAATTTCAAGGGCAACGAACTTTCCTTTTATAATGTCAGACATGAAACAAAATTACATCAAGAGCGTGTTCATACTTACGGGCTCTATTACAATTATCACATTCACTTCAGGGAATGGATCATAATGATGTGCTTTACACAATCTCATGTCAAATATTACTTTCATAAAGTGAAAGATTATTTTGAGAATCTTCATTATTCTCATTATCACAATAATGACGATTATAATTTCGTCTATTGCCACGTCCACATCCATTGATACCTTCACAGTAATAATTTTGTCTTCTTTCAGACTTATCACATACTGCTATCACATTCTCTAAAGGGAATGGAGCAAATTCAATAGGACGGATTTTCAATCTTTTGCCCACAATCATTCATGAATTTGATCATGGCAAGGCATTGAAATTTTACCACTTCATATGAGTGTAATTTCTTACAAACTCCATTAGAGTTATAATCAAACTTTGTTGTCTTTGTTTGTATATAGAATCAAATCGTAGAATTTCAAGAATTTGAAAGGGAAAAGTAAATTACTTACCTTTAAGGTATACCAATAAATGTTGTGATATCAAATATACCTCTTGAGTTTCCATCCCGTTGCATTACTTTATGATGATACCATCTCTTCTATTTTTTTTCGTATAGAAATTAGAAAAAGGCGGGGATTGAGTTGAGAGAGCCGAATCGGCCATGAAGCAAAAAACCCTACACAAACAAAAGTTAAAATAATCGAAAATTTCAATTGGTTAGAGACTCGTGCTGATAACGTGTTATGAAATAATATAAGAACAAGTAGAATAATGCAAGAACAAGAACAATATAGAGAGAATAGGGAGAGGAGTATTCTTATTGATACTTTTGGGATGGTTTACAATGGAATAGAATCCCTATATTTATAGGGAGGTGGTAACTTAGCCACCAAGTAGTAAACCCTAGAATCTCTCTAAATATAAACATTCACCTTAAATAGAGTTCTATTTATAACAGACCTCTCTTTACTTCTATTTTTTTTATTTTCTTGTTTGGAATTCTGATTCTTCAACGGCAAAAGTGGAGATGGTTTGAGTTAGTTCAGATTCGAGTTGAAATTGCTTCATCTGCAGTTCCTTGTGTGAAGTTGTCTCTTCTTTTTTGTTGGATTTCGGATTCAAAGAATTGTAGTTGAATTTCTTACTTTCTGCTAGTAGGAAAGATTCATGTTTCCTCGGGTTCATTTTTGTTGTTTATTAAATGTTGTTATTGTTGTAAGCATATAATTTTTTCCTAGTTAAGTCGGTTTCTACGGGACTCTCAGGTTAAGGATTTTTCTTTTTAATATTTGTTTTAGGATTTAATGGTGTGCGTCAGTGTGTTTTCTTTAATGCATACTTAAAATCATTTACGATTTAATATCATATTTTGCTAGAATAATTGGAAATTAGGGTTATTTTTACAAATATAAAATTCACAAAAAAAGTAGTATTTCCTGCATTTTAATTGTTTTCTTTCATTTTTAATTGTTGCATTTTTATTTTTGTGTTGCATAAATAGACAATTATTAGGTTAATTAGGAGTTTTGAAAAAACACAATTAGGAATTATATTATAATAATAATAAAAAAAGAAGAGAAAAAGGAAAAGAAAACAACAAAAAATACATATATAACAATAAATCACCCAGGCTGACCACAATTGGGCCAGACCTGGGTTGACCAAATGCTGTTACCCTGCAAACACACACATGCCTAGCCCAAAATGAGTCTCCAACCCACACCACACCATACGCCCCGAAAACGACACTGTTTAGGGACAAGGCATCCCAACCATTGATCTCAGGCCATCCAACGGCCCTGGATCATTCCGAAAACCACATAAATATGTCCAAACGTATCTATACACTCGGAGACAAAACCATCTTCCTAGTACCAAACACTACCGTTGTAACATTACCCCCTTCCACCATATGACCGTCGTTGACCACCCAGAAATCACTCTAATGCTGCCGCCGGAAATCGCCTCACGACAGCGGTTGGTCACAAAACCACCCAAAATTTATACCACCATGACCCAATCTTCCCCTTCCTGTAGTTGGTTTCCTTCGAACAAATTCCGATCTTCTTGAATATTCAAAATAAGGTTCGCCGGAACCACCGTCTCCTGCGACCCAACCCCAAATCAACATAAAACTACACCCCTGAACCACCTCACCTTCCCCTTTCCAACCATCCAAGCCATGTCCCTCACATCCCAATAGACCGGCTCAAATATCGAATCTAAACTAACCCTAGGTTCTGAAACTCACCGGAATCCGATCAAATTGGCCTAAGGTGATCTCTTTTTGTCCCTCTCCCCAACCATGCCACCCTAGTCTGATGAACTTTCTCCTAGGATCAAAATCTTAGTATGATAAATCTTTTTCCTAAGATATCGAAAAAAAGACCTAGTATGATGAACTTTCTCCTAGGACAAAAATCTTAGTCTGATGAATTTTTTTTCCTAAGATAGAAAATCTAGTCTGACGAATTTTCTCCTAGGATAAATTAAAAAAAAATCCAAAATCATGGTAGCATCTGAGCCCTTTTCTCTTATCCCGTAGAACCCGATGATCGTTTTTCCTTTTCTCCCCAGCATAACCTGAGGATCTTTTCTTTCCTTGGCATAACCTGAGGATCATTTTTCCATTTATCCCCAGCAGACCTTTTTTCGTTTATCCCGACATAACCCAAGGATCTTCCCGACATAACCCATTACTCGGTCATTTTTCCAGCATAACTTGGCAATCCTCCCAATTTAGGGCTTCACTCTCTATTCCCAAGGATACACAATCCTGATTTTTGTTGCTTTCAATAAAGAAATAGCTTAGATTTGTGTTACAAATAACTCACAAAATTTTTCTAGTGAAAACTGGAGCAGAAAATTTTCGTTTGTTTGCTTGTTTTGGTGTCTGAACAGATTTTACCTCAAGGCATAGGATTCGAGATCACCGAAAGAATGAGTCTTAATCCAGAATAAAGGAAAAGATTAAAAGAACAAAAAATAAAGAAGTAAATTCAAAGGGCTGAAACAGACAAAGATGCAGACTGCTCAAAATTTCATTAAAGTCACAAGCTTCGCCTGTCACGCTTTGATCAAATATCGAAGAAGGTACCAATACTTAGAGCTTGCGAGTATCATTATTCAGATCGAGGTCCACAACAAAAGTAGCTAAGACTCAAGATCAAGCTTTAAGAGATTAATAGATACGAATCTTGTAACTCGTAGTTAATAGGCTTCGTTAGTATTTTTTATTTTTGATTTTGATGTAATAACGGGACCGCGGACCGGAACCTCGGTGGAACCTCGACGACACCTCGCTCGGCTCTCAACCTCAGTATTCCATCACCACATATACTTCTGAACTACACATGGCTTGATTCCTTTATTGCCAAGGATATGTAGGCAACTCAGATACTAGAGCTCGGTTACATTCTCTTTTTTGTTTCTTCAGATTTTAGTCTCTCCAAATAAGGTTCGGGTCAAAAACATATCTAGTCATTCTTTGTCTGAAAACTCTTCGCGTTTTCAGTAAAAGAGGGGCAGTTGTAGACATGTGATTTTTGACCCTCCCCAAGATCTTTTATATTTTAACATGTAAATATTTAATTTAGGCCTAATAGCATTATTTTAACTAATTTTTACTATTTTACTTTATTTTATTACAAGAAAACGAAAAAATTACAAAATATGTTAATTAATATTGTACTCATTCTTAATCATAAAAAAAGTACAAAAATAGTACAAAAAAAGCGCAGCAAAAGATCTAGACAACTGCAGCAGCTCCGGCTTCTCCATTCCATTTGTGAAGTCAGTTCTGAAACCATGTACATTTATATTCGATAGGTCACTATTTTATTTTTGGTGTTTCGCCGGAGTTTCACCATCTCCGACCAGTTTGTTCTTACTATAAAACGCAGCAGCTTTAGCTTCTTTAAATGTTGCTGGTTTCTTCAGTCGTGCTCAGGCCGTCAAGGTCGCCGAAGTTTCCGACGAGGTAGACTCCGCTCCTGTTGCAAACTTGTATGCATTCAACTGCAACTTTGTTCCTGGTAATCTTTCCCTAATTCCCAATACAATTTTTAATTATAAAAGAAGATTTCAATGATTCTAGGCTATTGTGCATGCCAGAAGTTGATGACGATCCTAAATTAGACATTAATTGGTTTTAGGTTATTGAAGTGTTTGCTTCCAATTAATTCATTATTCACAACTACGCGAGGGTACTTTGTATTGATCACTTTTATGCCTCGGAACCACCGTCTCCTGCGATCCAACCCCAAATCAACCTAAAACTACACCCCTGAACCACCTCACCTTCCCCTTTCCAACCATCCAAGACATATCCCTCAAATCCCAATAGACCGGCTCAAATATTGAATCTAAACTAATCCTAGGTCCTGAAATTCACCGGAATCTGGCCAAATTGACCTCAGGTGATCTCCTTTTGTCCCTCTCCCCAACCATGCCACCCACAGTCCTCAAACCCTTCTAACCACAAAGAAAACTCAAATCTGAGACCTGACTTGGTCTCAGAAGCACAAAGCCCCCTCTGAACCTTTTTAGCCTTCTCTGACACTCAAAGAAAAATGCCTTAGAGATTAAAAACCTCCCAAAAGAGGTCAGAAACTCATGAAATTGCAAGTTTCGAGATAGAATTGCATGCACAAAATCTAAGTCCCCTATGCCTTATTTATTGTCAACGCTTGCATCTTATGTATATTTCCTGCCTCAATTAATTTGTTCTTCTTTGAATTTTATTTGTTGTCTGTATTTTTCATCTTAAAGTGGTCATTCCTACTTGTTATTCTTCTGGCTACCTTTAGTTCTGTTGATATTCTGAGTAGTATGATCTTGAGTTCATTCTTGTTATACTGAGGTTTGTTTGATCATCTCTGAAAGTCCTGAAATAACCATCTTATCTTTGTCATACCATGCTTTAAATTTTGGGTAGGTTTCTTTTAGGAGCTTATACTTATCATATTTCTTGCCTAATTTGCATTTGTTGAGGCTAAGTTTGTGTGAATATTGTTAATTTCTGATATTAGTCTTGTTCTCGCATAGCCTGAGTATTTAATCTCCTTTCTTGCTTCTAAGTTTTACTGAGTTTTGTAATTGGGTTATTTCTGTAAGTCATGCATTAGTGGATTGGTTTCCTTTCCTGGTCGTTTTTGATCCATTGGTTTTTGACATAAAAAATGCCTGATCATTCATATGATCCTGAAGTTAGGATAATTGCTACTGAATAGGCCACATTAAGATATCTGTGGATTAATTCCTAAACTCTTCAATTAAGCCTGTAGTCCAGGCGATGAATTTGGCCCATAACTTGAATGCAATTGACTAGGGTCAGATTTGACCAAACCAAATAGAAACCAAGGGTACAAACCTTAGGTTAGTTAATTAGGAAAGGGGACAGGGATATAGAGGGTATCTAAACCTAAAAGAATCCTATAACAACCCCTATAACATTCTAGTGAGGGACTTAAGCATAATTTTTGCCTCAAAACTTGAGGCACAAGTCAGAAAACTAAGGACTATTTAGGTAAAACTGAAAATTGAGTAAGGGACTAAAAGGAAAACAAGGAAATGGGTGTTGCCCTAAGGCTTCAACTAAAAAAGGGGGCAATCTGAACATTTGGAAAAAAAATTGGATATTTTTCGAGCATAATTTTTCTTTAAAGCTTTGGTAATAAGTTAGAATATAAAATACATATTAGTCTTTCTGCTACATTCTTCAGAAAATCACTAGTGTTGTTCTATTTCCATTAAATTTTGCTTATCTCAAAAGTCCTCCTGAATTCTGGGTGTTTACTGGTCGATTGACTGTTGTATGCTTGCTAGTTGCTTCAATTTTACTCATTGGCTTCCTTTTGCTGAACTCCGATTACCAATTCTCACCCAAAACTCTGAGAAGCTGTAGCACTTATGTGTATTCGAGATAATGAGAAGATAGTACTTTATCTTCTTAATTTCAGATCCTGCTGTATATGCATTTATTCTCTTAAGTTTTTCTGGTATTTGTACTAAACATAAATATGTATTAATCATAGATTGTAATGGGACTGTACTTTTAATTCGCTTAAGTCCAGTAGATTTACAATAGGTTGATCCAAAATGAGCTTAGTGCTTACAATTTGAGTTGTATTAGAAAGTTGACAACTGAACATATGTAATACTCTGAATGATGAGTATTCCAAGTTATTTGTTCAAACATTAAGATTAAAATCTGATGCAAAATTATTTTCTATGTCTTCTATATGAAATATTGTTGGTATATTTGATAATGCTCAGATGTAGGTTTTAATAATTGCGGCATAATCAAAACAAAAGGTTGTTGTTATTTTTCTAAAAGGGACTCGTTAGTCCAATGTCCCTGTACCCAATTGGAAGGCCCAGTAGCTTCCAGTCATGGCATGAACAAATGTATATTCCTGGGCTGAAACCTGAAGCCCAATGTGTCCAATTAGTCACGAATGAGACTAAAATTACAAGTACTGAATTCCCCAAAATAAACTACCCGTGTGTAAGTGATTAGGACATTTCGGACACAAGAATAATAGTACATTTAGTGTGCTTTAGGTTAATTTCTTTTACAAAAAGAAACAAAGCGAGCCTTGTTAACTAAATCAAGCACCATACGATGTTCCTTAATTTAATAAAATATTTAGAAAATTGGAAGTGCCGATTAGCAAAATTCACGGACTCCACCAATTTCAAAAGACGTAGTTGCTATAGGCGCGAACTTATTAGTAAAATACCCTCCTAAATTTGGGTGCGCATTTATATGAACCAAATCCAAATATCAATGGAGTTACAATATGTCTAAAATTGCGTGCGCATTTATGTGACGTGATTCATTATGTGTTTTAATGACATTGTAAACTTCATAAAAACATATATTAAAAGCGGTTATTAATTTAAAATCGAACCATAGGTCTGAACATGTATAACAAATAAGATATTAGTCACTTATAATAGTTTCAGCGGCCATGCTAGAACTATGGGATCTGAGGGTGCCTAACACCTTCCCTCGGGCCAACAGAATTCCTTACTCAAGAATTTCTGGTTCGTAGACTCCAATTGAGAAGTTAAAATTTCCTTGATTTGGGATTTTAAATAAACCGGTGACTTGGGAATCCACAAGTCAAACCTATCCCAAGTGGCGACTCTTAAATAAATAAATAATCCCATTTCGAATCATGTCACTTTAATTGGAAAACTCTATTATTCATTTATCCTTCGAGGTAGCCGTGTAAGCCAAAAGGAGGTGTGACAGCTCGGGCGACTCCGCTGGGGAAAGAATCAGGATCTCTGGTTCGGGGTTCAAGAATTCGAGCTTGCAATAAAGGTTATATTTGGCTTCTTCTGATATAATTACATGTTCTTTACTAGATTCCACATACTTTACCACTTTGATATTATCTGAACTGTACATATAAACTGCTACGAAACCCTTCACTTCTCACCTCCAGGGATGTGCTTACTGGTTGAGACTCCCTATTCTGTTAGTGTCTTACCCTAAAATAAGAAAGAGGCTCGGACAAGTTACAAATCCCGACGATCTTGCGGGTCCCCGATATGTATCCTCCACCTCGACTCGAGTTGTCCGCTTGGGTACAAAGTCTATACCCTATACCGAGGTTCTCAACTTAGTACAACAAAACGGCATGTCATATCCCTAGTAGGAACGTTTATCTACAACATCCATTTTGACTTAGGGGACTCAACACAGGGGTTGGGTCCGTCTAGGACAGGTGCCCTGAAATAAAAGACCATCCTGATGCATTTTTACGTGCTACTTGCGCATTTATTTTCCTTGGATTCGCATGTTGACCGGCATGTAAAAAAAAGAGAATAAATTTAAGAAAATAGCAGTTTTAGGGTGATCACTTGTAAAACCAATGCTCAACATAACGCCGAAATGCTGCCGTATTTTCAAGAAAAAAAACAAAACAAGAACAACAAAAAAAAAAGAAAAAATATTTTTTTCTGTGGAGTTTTCAATAATATTTGCGGGTTTTGATAAATTATTTTGGTCAAGTCCAACCCCTTTTTCAAAAAAAAAAATTGTCCGAGTTTATTCACTTGTTTTGAAATAAGTCGGGTGGCGCCATTACTGCCGGCAATAAACGAATGTTATCACAAGGGACGCTGGAAGGATGATCTTGCACAAATGGTCGCCTTTGAATTTTATTCTGACTGGTAAGATGAGCCTGAAAAACCTTCTCTCCGAAGTGTTGAAAGGCCGTATTCGCAAAGTCGGTCTTGGTTTTTAAAATAAATTTCATAAAATGTCAGTTTTAATGTTTTGAGAATACTTATTCGCCCTAATAAATTTGCAGAATGAGCACGATAATGAACAAATATCCCTTGGAGTTGCGACTATGGTGGAATGATCTAGGGGAAGCAGGACAGAAAAAGGTCAACGCAGATCTGGGAGGCCTCACTGGTTTATTGAAAATTAACCGCAGGGGAGACTTCATAAAGGCCTTAATCACCTTCTAGGACCCGACCTACAATGTCTTCCACTTCTCGGACTTTGAGCTAACCCCGACTTTAGAGAAAATGACCGGATATTGGGACCCATACAATCCCTTTGAGAAGGAGCCAAATATAACCTGGATAGAATGGACATTCGGTTGGCTCTCTGTGGACGAAGTTGTGTATATGCCCGCAACAGAATCACATTTTCTCTTAATAAGCCTATGGAGCATCCAGCCTTACGCCCCGCGTCGGGTGTTGAGACAACTCGAAAGATGCCAGATAGTGCCAAAAGATGAAGATCTCAGCATTCAAGTAGTTGAAATTGGGCATGGTGGTCATTTCCCCGAAGCAATGGTTCGCAAGATCTTAAATGAATGGCAATAACTAACCGCTGACACTTGTGTACAAGATCCAGCCAATGGTGAAGTGTCACCGGGATACCTCGCCTGGTACAAGAGAGAAATTGAGTTCGAGAGACCACCCAAAAGGCCTCACCTCCAAGAGTTCACTGAGACATCACAAGAGCAGTGGGATTGGTTAGCAAAAGAGAATGAATACCGTGCTACTATAGGAAGGCTGGAAAAGAAAATTCAAGAATTGCAATTTGAGAACAGCCTGCAAGCTTCTGCCAGCAAGGGAAAAAAGAAGGTATTGATTAAAGAAAATGAATCACTACGAGCCCAGATCCAGAAAATGAAGGCAGTCGTAGAAAATCCTTTTCTGCGGTACAAAAGATGAAAAGCTCATACAGAACTTGTGACGAAAAGTAACTGAATACATGTTTGACCTGTCTAGATCTCGGAGCCAATTAATGAAATGTGCAGAAGAAAGAGCTCGCATACTGGAGCAGTTAAAAGAAGGAAGTGGCAATGAGATCGCCGGTTTAAAGTAGAGGGTTGTCATAGCTGAAAACAGAATAGCAAAACAAGACAGGGATTTCAAAGCCGAAAGAGAGCATTGCTATGTGGTAATAGCGGGATTGGAAAGGGATTTGCGACAGTTCCAAAAGGTTAATCAAGTAGCTGAATCGACTTTAGAAGCACGAGCCGAACAAATAGGGCGTTCACTATAAGAAAAAGGGGTTATCAGGGAAAGGGTGCGGGCAATCGCAGAATATATTACCACGAAGTGCAACCACTGTGAGGACATGACAAAATCTATGTTCTTTGCTGATGCCATGACATTTGTCCGTCAAGTGATGGATGATCTCTACTAGCTCTAGGGAAGTTTAGCACGCAAACCTGCGGCAAGGCCGGATGATGCCCCGCAAGAGCCAAAAACACTTGAATTTCTAATGTACTCATACATTTGTATTTTTCTTAAAAGATTCTGTATGTATGTCCCTTCGAGTCTATAAGGTTATTGAGTCCCAGTTTGGTAGCTGCTTTTCATTCTGTTAGCCTTGTAATCAAGTTTATATCTTCATAAAATTGAAAATCCCAAAAATATTATGTTGTGTACTTAACACTTTTTTCCATGAACTACAATCGGTCTGATTCATGCAATGTCATGATATGTAGGCAGACTTTATAGGATTCGACCGTATTCTTTAAAAAGGAAAAGCTAAAAAAGAATAAGAAGTAGGAAACAAAAGGAAATTCAAAATAAATGCCGAGATGACACATGCGACCATTGCAAGCATATAAAACCCGTTAATTGCATAGGTGCATCATATCCAATGTGCGATTTCTTGTTTGTTATTACCTAACCTTTGGAATTCAAGTGTCCAGTCCAGATGTTTTAAGAACAGTGATTGGTTTACGGTAAGCTAGCTTCGCACGGATACTTCACGAGATCAAAATGAAGCACAGAGATGTCGACCAAAATGAATCTACAAGCAATCCCTATCCAAGAGGACAACCCAATTACACGAGTCCCACCCTCCGAATCTGCAGTGGATGAAGAGAACATGATCATGCGGCTCCGAGTCATGGAGATGTGGGATGCCTGGACAAATGGGAAAGAACCTCCAAATGCAATCCCCGGATTTCCCGAGCTTTTTCCAAGGTTAGGGGGTACCTCGACCATCCCTATCAGCCACCCAAATATTCTCCTAAGACAGCCCACCATATCAACCAACTTTGTCGGGCCGCCCTCTAAACTCGCCCTCCGATGTTTACATATGGTCCAGCTGCCAACATTTTTACGGCCCTCCATGCGCAGCCACCACACAGCTTGCAGTAACGAGGCCCATGTTTGACCCCACAACTTTTACATTCCAAACTCCTAACTACCAAACTGAGCCTCCCCCATACCCCACATGCAGTTACCCTCAGCCAGCATAGGAACTCACCCTGTGCAAGACAAAATCTCTAAAACACCCGAACAAGATGAAATTACGAAGAGAATGAAGAGTATTGAACAAAGTCTGAAAAACATGCAAGGATTAAGTGGGCATATGAGTGTATCTTACTCAGACCTATGCATGTTCCCACGCGTACATCTTCCTTTGGGGTTTAAAACGCTGAAGTTTGAAAAATACGATGGCCACCGCGACCCCATCGCTCATTTGAAAAAGTATTGCAATCAACTGCGTGGAGCAGGAGGGAAGGAAGAACTATTGATGGCGTATTATGGGAAGAGCTTAGTGGGCATTGCATCTGAATGGTACGTAGACCAGGATATTACCCGATGGAACATCTAGGATGACCTCGCCCGGGACTTTATAAGGCAATTTCAGTACAACATCGATATTGCCCCAGACAGGAATTCCTTAGCCAACATGAAGAAGAAACCTTAAAAAACTTAAGAGAATATGTTGTAAAGTGGCACGAGCAAGCGCCGAGAGTAAAGCCATCCATGCACAAAACGGAGATGGTCACCGTCTTCCTACAAGCGCTAGAGGCAGACTATTTTAAAAATATGATGTCTGCAATGGGTAAACCTTTTGCAGAGGCGATTAAGAATGGGGAGATGGTTGAGAATGGCCTCAAGACAGGGGGAATTCTGAGCCAACCCACCATAAGAGAAACGTCCCAGGCTATACAAGGCTGGGCGAGAGGGATCCCAAGAAATAAGAAGAAAGAGGAAGTGTCAATGGTGTAGGAAATCATTCTATCCATGATATGTGTGCTTTGGTTGTATTAGCATGATTTCCAGGTATATGTTTTGATGAATGACAAACAATGAAGTCAAGTGTCAAACAACGTTATTATATGACAAACAATCAAGATTGAATGCCGAGAAGCATATTGATGAATGGATTGCATGGAAAAGCCAAGACGAGCTCAAAGGTTCAAGACCGAAGACCCAAAGCATAGGTCGTTAGGTAGAACCAATGTAAGAGCAACGTTTAAGTTATATCGTCTTTTGGCTCAACATAGGTCATCATAAATATGCATAAAATCATTTTATCAAATCATATTTATCATAAACATATTTCAAATACTTCAAACAAAATGATTTTAACGTTTTCATTTTAACCAAAATGGTTTTTGAAGTAAGTTTTCAATTTTGGACAGCATAAGAGAATAATCGATTATGGCAAAGTGTATAATCGATTATTCTGGGAAATTCCATTTATTGGAAATTTTCGCAGAGTAAGATAATCGATTATACACTTGGACATAATCGATTATCTTGTATCCGTTACCTTCCCAACATTCCGTTTTATGAACGTTGAGAAGATAATCGATTATGCAAAGTGAATAATCGATTATCTTGGCATAAAATCAGCATTATTGATTGCCAATTAAGCAACGGACATACAATCTCTACCACCTATAAATAGAGGTCTTTTTGACTCATTTGACAAGATAGATATCTCTCATTATTCTTGATCATATTGATAACATTTATACATCATATTTAGAGCTTTTGTTGAGCCATTTGAGAGACAACTTTGAGTTGTTCATAGAGCTTATTTTGTATCTCTTTATCTACTCTTCTTAGAGAGTTCTTGTTGTAATAGAGAAAGGTTCTTGAGAAGACCATATCTCCTCATTGATTGTCGGGTTTTAAGTACCTTCAATCTTAGTGTGTGAAGTCTTGTGGTGCGGTATCCACGAGCAAGGTGAAGTCTTGAGGTGAGGTATCCTCGAGCAAGTTGAAGTCTTCTAGAGTGTACATCTACGAGCAAGTGTAACGGTTTGTTAGGCACCCGTAAGCTTAACAGAGTTAGTGGAAACTCGAGAGAGTCTCTCGGGGACTGGACTAACCACACGTTGTGGTGAACCAGTATAAATTTGGTGAGTCCTCTCCTTACTATTTTAATTACTGCACTTACTTTACTCCTGCAATTTTAATTCCGCAAAATTTATTAACATTCTCGTGCCGCACTATTCACCCCCCCCCCCTGTGACGGGCATAAATCCTAACAGTTGGTATCAGAGCCTATCTCTCTGAAAGCCTTAACCGGTTGAGAGAACGATATATATTTTTTTGTTGAGAATGTTGAACGCAGGTATGATGAGCGAAGGACACTCTACCAATAGGCCTCCACTATTTGACGGAACAAATTACACATATTGGAAAGAGCGGATGAGAATCTTCATCCAATCAAATAACTTTCGCTTGTGGCAAATCATCAAGAACGGTGAGCAAATGCCGACAAAGAAAGTTGGGGAAACCATGGTTCCAAAGGAGGAAGATGAATATAATGCCGAGGACATCAAGAAGGTTGAAAATAACGCAAAGGCCGTTATTTTGTTATATTGTGCGGTGAATCCGGATGACTATCGGAAGATTTCTTGCTGCACAACCGCCAAGGAGATGTGGGATAAGCTTGAGATCACTTATGAAGGTACGCCTCAAGTCCGAGAATCAAGAGTTGATTTTCTAACACATGAATATGAACTCTTTAGAATTTAGGAGCCGGAAAGCATCGATAATATGTTTGAACAGTTTTCAATGATCATCAACGATCTCCATGCTCTCGGAAAAGTATACTCGAACAAAGATCTAGTTCGAAAAATCCTACGGAGTCTCACTCCCGAATGGCGCTCCAAAGCCAATGCCATCCAAGAATCGGTAGGAATCTCGGACGTCACAATTGATGAACTACGAGGTAACCTCAAAACTTATGAAAGCACTATTCTTAGACCTTCTTTTGGAAATGAGAAAATTTCGACTATTGCCTTCAAAGCCTCATCTTCTAAAAGATTAGAAGTAAGTGATTCAGAAAGCGATGATGATACTTTTTCAAATGATTTAATTGAAAAGTTTTATAAGTTTATGAAGAAGGAAATAAAGAAGGAAGAACCAAGTCCTTCATGCCAAAATTGTGGAAAACTTGGGCACACCAAGTCATATGCTCCAAAACCCAAGGACAAGAAAAAGAAGAAACACCAAAAACGCGTGACATGGGATTCGGACAGCTCGGGTGATGAAACTGCCGCTCTATGCTTCATGGCCAACGAGGAAGAAGAGGTAAGTACTCCTAACTCTTACTCTTATGAAGAATTACAAGAAGCCTTTCAAGAATTATATGATGAATTGAAAAAATCTTCAAAAATCTCCAAAGAGGCCAAGGCAAAAATTAAAGTTTTAGAAGAGAAAAATAAATTTTTGGAAAATGACAATATTGATCTTAGAAATAAAATTAAGGAGATGCATGAAGATTCTTCAATTGATCAAAATTCTAATTGTTCATCTTGTGATTCTTTGAAATTAGAGAACATAGAACTTAGGAACACACTAGAAAAACGTAGTGTAGACAATCCTAAAATAGTTAAAGAAATCAAAAAGAAAAGGCCCAGGAAAAATAAAAGACGTAAGAATCATGTTAGAAATTGCGAAGCTCAACCTAGAAATAATTCTAGGATTTTTGTAAATGAGTCTAGAATTAATCATATTAGACTGCCTAGAAATGACTCTAGGAATTTCAACGCTTCTAGGAATAACGACTTTAGATCACCTAGAACGTTTTTGGCTCAACCAAGACATATGCACAACCGCGTAGGACACATAGCACCCGTATGTTCTGCAAAACATAGGGATTTATCTTTTAGCTATGATTATTATTTGCCTAACCCCCAAGGACCCAAAAGTGTTTGGGCACCTAAAACCTATTTTTAGGCACGTTTGCAGGTGTGCTTGAAGACTACAATATCGTAGTAGATGCACCAAGCACGAAACCTTATTGCATCGAGGGGGAATTTCAGTTAGTTATCACATTTTTGATAAAAACGTAATAGTTGATATGTGTTAAAGATTGATATGCCTTTGTTAAAAATTGGTATCAATTATTTTTGTTGATTCATGTTTTGATAACTTTTATTTTGAACAACAATTGGTATCAATTATTTTTGTTAAAAATAATGATTGATTCATATTTTGATGAATATTATTTTTGGTTTGAATAACAGTTGGTATATTCTTGAAAAATAAATGATTCATGTTGTTAATACAACTATTGGTTTGTTAAAAATTAACAATTGATATGGTTTTAAGTAATATGATTTGCTAAAAATAACCGGTAGTATGGTTGTTATATTTTTACTAACATTTGGCATCATTCTACGTTAGTATGATTTTTTTTAAATCGTTATCATGTATATTCCTCATTGTATTTCCTACTTTATGTGAAACACTAACAGTTGGTATTCCCAAAAGGGGGAAGTGTCAAAAGGGGAAAATAGCCTGTGTATACTCTCTTTTTGCTAATGCAAAAAGGGGGAAGAAATTAGGCGATATGCATCTAATAAGGGGGAATGTCTCCACCTTCTAGTATGCTTTAATTGAGGGGGAATATTCAATTAAGGGGGAATTGTTTGCATGAATTGTATGTTGAGATATAGCATGAGTTTAGGGGGAATCCGATATGCATATCTCCTATTGTTTGTCATTATCAAAAAGGGGAAAATTGTAGGAAATCATTTTATCCATGATATGTGTGCTTTGGTTGTATTAGCATGATTTCCAGGTATATGTTTTGATGAATGACAAACAATGAAGTCAAGTGTCAAACAACGTTATTATATGACAAACAATCAAGATTGAATGCCGAGAAGCATATTGATGAATGGATTGGATGGAAAAGCCAAGACGAGCTCAAAAGTTCAAGACCGAAGACCCAAGGCATAGGTCGTTAGGTAGAACCATTGTAAGAGCAACGTTTAAGTTATCTCGTCTTTTGGCTCAACATAGGTCATCATAAATATGCATAAAATCATTTTATCAAATCATATATCTCATAAACATATTTCAAATACTTCAAACAAAATGATTTTAACGTTTTCATTTTAACCAAAATGGTTTTTGAAGTAAGTTTTCAATTCTGGACAGCATAAGAGAATAATCGATTATGGCAAAGTGTATAATCGATTATTCTGGGAAATTCCATTTATTGGAAATTCCCGCAGAGTAAGATAATCGATTATACACTTGGACATAATCGATTATCTTGTATCCGTTGCCTTCCCAATGTTCCATTTTATGAACGTTGAGAAGATAATCGATTATGCAAAGTGAATAATCGATTATCTTGGCATAAAATCAGCATTATTGATTGCCAATTAAGCAACGGACATACAACCTCTACCACCTATAAATAGAGGTCTTTTTGACTCATTTGACAAGATAGATATCTCTCATTATTCTTGATCATATTGATAACATTTATACATCATATTTAGAGGTTTTGTTGAGCCATTTGAGAGACAACTTTGAGTTGTTCATAGAGCTTATTTTGTATCTCTTTATCTACTCTTCTTAGAGAGTTCTTGTTGTAAAAGAGAAAGGTTCTTGAGAAGACCATACCTCCTCATTGATTGTCGGGTTTGCTAAGTACCTTTAATCTTAGTGTGTGAAGTCTTGTGGTGCGGTATCCACGAGCAAGGTGAAGTCTTGAGGTGAGGTATCCTCGAGCAAGTTGAAGTCTTGTAGAGTGTACATCTACGAGCAAGTGTAACGGTTTGTTAGGCACCCGTAAGCTTAACGGAGTTAGTGGAAACTCGAGAGAGTCTCTCAGGGACTGAACTAACCACACGTTGTGGTGAACCAGTATAAATTCGGTGTGTCCTCTCCTTGCTATTTTAATTACTGCACTTACTTTACTCCTGCAATTTTAATTCCGCAAAATTTATTAACATTCTCGTGCCGCACTATTCACCCCCCGACTCTAGTGACGGGCATAAATCCTAACAAATGGCAGCTTTCGGAATGAGAAAACATCATTCTCATAGATCTGCATTCTCGGAAAGGGCATCTCAGCATTACTGTCCTCACCAAGACATGCACTATGCTCCTCAGCCTTATGCAATTATGAATGCCCAGCCCTTTGCTCGACCACAACAACAGAACAATAGAAACCAAGCCCCAAGAAATCAGCCTCCTCAGAATCACTACAATCCCTGCCCTCCGCAAAATAATTATCGTCTCAAAGAGCCACCCAGGAGACAGAACATCACTCATATAGGAGAATCCTATACCATCCAATTCCCAAAGTTGGTCTACATGGGTCTCTTGTAGCCCGTGCCCCCAAACAGACCAAACCCAAATCACCTTCCTATCAAAGGGGCGTACGTTGTACTTACCACTCTGGGGCAGATGGACATGACACCGAAAATTGCTGGACTCTAAAAAGACCAATGAGGGATTTGATAGACCAAAAGAAGATAGTATTGAGAGATGAAGACGTCCCAAACGTAACTAATAACCCGTTGCTGGCTCACAATAACGAGCCGGTCATCGGAATGATCTGCGAGGACAAAGAATTTAATCCTGCCTTGAAAGTCATAATAGCTATCGTCGAGGCAGACAAAAACCAAAAGTTACCTCCAAGAAGATTGAAGTAAAGAAAATTAATGAAGCCAAGTGACCGGAAGCAGAGGAGAAATCTTAAATCAAAACTTAGATGACCCCTACCAAGGAAACAACACTCTACATTCCACGAGGGCGTCAAGAAAGACAGCCCACTTTGAGTCCCCCAAGAAGGTTCGAGCTGAACAAAACCATGTACGTACCCAAGAAAGCCTATGTGGTACGGGGATCAATTAAAACACCGGTGCTGAATGAGCCCGTGGTAATCGGTCGCACACCACAGAATTCCATGACAAACCCTTCGGCATTCCCTTGGAATTACCAAGAAATCATAGTTACATACAAGGGCAAAGAAATCCTCGGGGAAACTCAATAAGGCTATCCCACAAAGAAATACTCAGATATGGAAGAGGTTAATGGTGCTACCAACCGGTGATTTCCACCTAAGAAGCCAGTGAATGCTGAAGAGGAAGAAGCCTTCTTCCAAAAAACGAAAATGCCAGAGTACGAAGTGGTGGACCAGCTCCGAAAATCTCCTGAGGAGGTCTCCTTATTGTCACTATTGATGAACTCCCCCGAGCACTAACAGGTGTTGGCCAAAACTCTGAATGAAGCATACGTACCGGCTGAGACTTCTGTGGAGCAACTAGAGAGAATGACAAAGAGATACTTTGCCGTTAACCAGGTCACGTTCAGCAAGAATGACTTATCTCCAGAGGGAGTCACCCATAACAAAGCCTTGCACCTCACTATAAAATGCGAGGGCTATTACGTCAAGAGAGTGATGATAGACGGAGGCTCCAGAGTAGATATATGCCCACAGTCTACATTGCAGATAATGGAGATTGGGACAGAGAGGATCCGTCCTAACAACGTGTGTGTCCGAGCCTTCGATGGAATCTAGAGAGACACCATAGGCGAAATTTGCTTGGTGCTAACCATTGGTCCGGTTGACTTCTAAGTAACATTTCAGGTGTTGGACATGGACACATCCTATAACTACCTCCTACGAAGGTCGTGGATTCACGCAGTAGGAGCAGTGCCTTCTACCCTGCACAAAATGCTGAAATTTGAACATGAAAACCAGGAGATTGTAGTTCATGGAGAGGACGAAAAGTCAATTTACCGGGACCGCTCTGTCCCTTGTCTCGAAGCCAAGGAAAGGAGTGAACACATAGTCTATCAAGCTTTTGAAGTCGTAGTAGACAATCCACATGAAGAGGGAAATCCACTCCCCCAGCCTTTCAAGTCAAATGCTTCAATCATGGTGGCATGGGAAATGACGCGCCAAGGTTTCAAGCCAGGCAAGGGACTCGGAAGTTCCTTACAATGCATAACCGAGCCAGTCGCCTTGCCTGCCGCAGAAAAGCTCTTTGGACTGGGTTTTCATCCAACATCAGAAGATATCACATGGGCGAATCGCAGAAAGCGTCAGGGATGGGCCTTTCCACGACCCCTACCCCACTTGTACAAAACATTTGTAAAACCAAAGTACGGTGAGGAAGAGGAAGAAGAAACCTTTACCACAGAAGAAATTGATGAGATCTTCGGAGCCATGAAGGAGTTGTTGTACGACGCCAACATGGTCCAGTTGGGAGAAGGTTCAAGCACCACTGAAGTGCTCTATATGGGCCAGATGGCAAGCTTCAAAACTGGAAGGCCACACCTTTCTGAGTCAAGCCGGAGGCCCGGTTGTCCCGCCTTGCTACTTCTTCCTACATCACGAGCTATTTCAGGGTATAACTTGGTTGTTTTCTTTATATACCCTGTTACCTTACAAGTTTAAAAAATGAAATCATCATTTCATCATTTGCGCCTCTTTATCTTTCTCTGATTTTTATCTTTCTTTTATTTTTCATCTTTTATTTCAGTCCCAATAATACGGCTTTAAATAAAACGACATACTCGCAGACTTTATGCCACGACCCAAACATGTTGCCCATCTTTGAAATAATAAACCAAGAACCGTAATACGATGAAAAAGAGGCTTTTAGGGAAATCAACTGAGAGCTGGAAAACTTTGAAAACAAACCTAAGCCAAACTTAAACAATACTGAACAGGTTAACTTAGGAAATCCCGATGAAATCAAAGAAACTAAAATAAGCATCCATGTGAATAAAGAAATACAAGATTCATTGGTTCAACTCCTTTTAAAATTCAAAGACGTATTTGTGTGGTCTTACAATGCCATGCCCGGTTTGAGCATGGCTCTGGTGATTTGTATGTTTCCCACATATCCTGAGTGCCCTCCGGTCCAACAAAAACAAAGAAAGTTCAAACCTGATGTCTGCGACAAAATCAAAGAGGAGATTACAAAACAGCTAGAGGCGGGGGTAGTCCGGGTGGTTCGGTACACCACATGGCTGGCCAATGTGGTCCCGGAACTGAAGAAGGACAGAAAAACTCGAGTGTGTATGGATTACAGAGATTTAAACAAGGCGAGTCCCAAGTATAACTTCCATTTGCCCAACATACACATCATTGTAGATAATTGTGCTAAGCACGAGATCCAATCCTTCGTAGACTGCTACGCAGGGTATCACCAAGTGTTGATGGATGAGGAAGATGCTGAGAAAATCGCCTTTACCACTCCTTGTGGAACTTATTGTGACAGAGTTATGCCTTTTGGATTGAAAAAAACTGGGGCAACATACATGAAGGCTATGACCACCATCTTCTATGAGATGATGTAGCTAGAAGTAGAGGTGTATATGGATGTCGTGATTCTCAAATCCAAGACTCAGAGCGATCATGTAAAGGACATGAGGAAGTTCTTCGAAAGGCTCCACAAATATGATTTGAAATTTAATCCAGCCAAGTGCGCATTTGAAGTCCCGTTAGGAAAAATTCTGGGGTTCATCGTCAGCCGAAGAGGCATCGAATTGGATCCAACCAAGATAAAATCCATTCAAGGGCTACCTCCGCTAAGGACCAAAAAGGATGTAATGACTTTAGTGGGAATATTGAATTACATCAACCGATTCATTGCCCAGTTGACTTCGATATGTAAGCCCATATTCAAGCTACTGAAAAAGGATGTAGCAGTTAAATGGATTGTTGAGTGCCAGGAGGCTTTTGACAGAATCAAATAATACTTGTCCAATCCACCAGTTTTGGTTCCGCCAAAACAAGGAAGGCCACTATTTCTCTATCTAACAGTCTTGGAAGGCTCTTTTGGCTGTATTCTCGGGCAGCCTGACGCCACGGGAAAGAAAGAGCAAGCCATTTATTATCTGAGCAAAAGGTTTATCAGTTACGAGGCCAAGTACACACTGTTATAAAGAACTTGTTGTGCTTTGACGTGGGTGGCTCAAAAGTTAAGGCATTATCTGCAAGCTCATGCCACGTACCTCATAACCAGGCTGGATCTACTAAGGTACATATTCCAAAAACCAATGCCCACAGGGCGATTGGCCAAATGGCAAATCTTACTCACCGAGTTCGACATAGTTTATGTCACTCGTACGGCAATGAAGGCTCAAGCATTGGTATATCATCTGGTTGTGAACCCTATTGATGACAAATATCAGCCTTTAAACACCTACTTCCCTGATAAAGAAGTGAATTCGTTGGAAGTAGCTGAAGACACCCCCGTCTGCAAAATGTTATTCGACGGAGCAGTAAACGCAAAAGGCGTAGGGATTGGGGCAATTTTAATCTCACCCACAGGTCAGCATTATCTAGATACAGCCAGGCTTCGGTTCTTCTGCACCAATAATACAGCTGAATATGAGGCTTGCATCGTGGGCATGAACGTGGCAATTAATCAAGATGTCAAAGAATTGCTAATCATGGGAGATTCCGATCTGATCATCTGACACGCTCAAGGAGAATGGGAGACAAGAGACATTAAGCTCCTCCCATACAGACAGCATGTGGAAGACCTCAGCAAACGGTTCAGGTCGGTACAATTCAGGTACATTCCCCGTTGCCACAATAAGTTAGCAGATGCACTCGCAACCTTGGCCTCCATCTTACCATACCCTGGAAACGCCTATGTTGATATTTTACAAATCCAAGTCAAAGGAAGGCATGGGTATTGTAATGTGGCCGAAGCAGAGTCTAGCACACAACCGTGGTATTATGGCATCAAGAGATTCATAAAAACACAGGAACACCCCGAGCAAGACACCGGAGAACAAAAGAAAACCATCCGGCGGCATGCAAGCAATTTCTTTTTGAGCGGTGACACTTCGTATAAAAGGACTCCAGATCTTAATTTGTTGAGATGTGTGGACACCGAGGAAGCAGGGAGAATTATGTACGAATTACATGCGGGCGTGTGTGGACCCCATATGAACAACTATGTATTGGCAAAGAAGTACTCCGAGCTGGCTATTACTGGATGACCATAGAGAAAGATTGCTTCAGCTTCGTTCGAAAATGTCATCAATGCCAGGTGCACAGTGATTTGATTCATAAACCGCCAAATAAACTGCATCCTATGTCAGCACCCTGGCCATTTGCTGCCTGGGGCATGGATGTCGTTGGCCAAATTGAGCCAAAAGCCTCAAATGGACACAGATTCATATTGGTCGCCATTGATTACTTCACCAAATGGGTTGAGGTCATAACCCTTATGTCTGTTACCAAGAGGGCGGTGGTAGATTTTTTGCATTCCAACATCATTTGTCATTTTGGGATTCCCACTACCATCATTACAAACAATGCAGCTAATCTAAACAATCGGCTGATGGGAGAGATATGTGAAAAATTCAAGATAACGCATAGAAGTTCCAGTCCCTACCGGCCCAAAGCTAATGCGTCGTCAAAGCTGCTAACAAGAACATCAAGAAGATCGTGAGGAAAAGGATTCAAAGCTCGAGGAAATGGCACAAAAAGTTGCCTTTCGCACTAATGGGATATCGTACCACAGTACAATCATCGGTAGGAGAAACCCCCTATTTGCTGGTCTATGGGACTGAGGCTGTCATACCCGCAGAGGTAGAAATCCCATTACTCTGAGTGTTCCTCGAGGCAGAAATTGAGGATAGTGAATGGTTTAAAACTCGTTTGGAGTAGCTGGCATTAATTGATGAAAAATGAATGACTGCGGTGTGCCACAGGCTGTTGCACCAACAAAGAATGGCCCGCGCTTACAACAAGAAAGTATGCCCTAGGAACTTCGAAATCGGGCAGTTGGTATTGAGACGGATACTTCCTCATCATCAGGAAGCCAAAGGAAAATTAGCTCCAAACTGGAAAGGGCCATTCATTATCAAAAAGATATTGCCTAAAGGAGCATTGTACCTAGGTGACGTTGAAGGGGACGAGCCTGAGGCAGCGGTAAATGAAGATGTAGCGAAAAGGTATTACGTTTAAACTCCCTGCAGCAATGACCCGGGTTGATGGAAATGACAAAGGTTTTTCGTTCCCGCTGCCATAAACCCCTACCGATCCCTTGCAAACCCTTTGAGTTAGTTACGTTTCTTTGATCATCCTCTTTAAAACCCGGAAATACTGTTCAAAAAAAAGAAAGAAGAAAAGAAAAAAAAAAGAAAAAAAAGAATACAAGTAAATTAGTTTAGGAAAACTTCCTGAACTACGTCTGACTTGATTCCGATAGGATACGTAGGCAGCCTCTCCCTGAGGTTCAGTCATATCAAAATAAAAACCCCATTTACCATAAAAAAACCAAAACTATGGCCGAAATGTATTGGTTTGGTTACAAATCCGTCAGAATGGTTCCAAAGTTACAGATCCCCGGGGACGTGAAAAAAATATCTTTATTGGGATTCGACACCAATCAAATTTTTGAGAGAAATAAAATAAGAAATTCTTATCGGTGAGAACCTCCGAGCACCATATGGCGATGGCGAGCAGAGAAAACCAAAATGAGAGAGTCTGTTTAGTGAAACTCGCAAAGAGCGGTATCAGGCGAAGGGAGAACAGAAATGAGAGAGGCCGATTGGCAAAAACCCGAAAAAGGGCGTCGTCGGCCGAATAGAGGAAATATCGCAGCTCAAGTCTGAATAAGTTTCTTTGATTGTTAATGAGTTGAAACTAGAAAGCAGAAATGGATCTGGACCAGGTATTCAGTCCAAGAAGCATGTCGTTGCCGTTTAAAGCTGATTCATATTTCCAGATAAGTCCCCTCTTTTCCCTCCAAAAGGAGCATACCTCTCTAATATCCATGTTTTATTTCTTTCCACTTTTACTTTGATGTCTTGACTATTCCTTAAGAGAGGTAGCAGGGCTGGTCTCACGAGTTTCTCCTGGCAAGAACTAAAGGAATACCCAGCATCGTCTAGCGCATTTAGCCAATCCCGACTGATCATGATGGCCAACGCACCAAAAGCAAGGAATAAAGGGAAGGAAATTCAAAATCAAAAGGTCTACAAAGGTGATGCAAAAGCGAAAGGTGTTAAGACAAGCAGGAGGTTGATTCTTATCAAAAGCCCGAAGGTAAACCCCTAAATCAAATCGAGGCAAAAACCATAACAAAAGGCCCAGATAACCAAAAATCATCCCGAAAATGAGGACCCCCGTCCAACTTACGAGGCAAAGATCGGAAGTCAAGGGTTCGTCCTCCGATAGAAAGGAAGCTGAAATCAAGCAGAACAAGGCCGCAATACCAATCACTGTTCAAACTAACAGTTTGTTTTGTTTCTGAACTAAAATAGAAGCAAGCATAATCTAGAAAATAAAAGGAACATGGGGAAAACACAAGGAACGACGCAAAGACCAAGAATGGTGTTGCAGCAGTAACAAAGCAAAGTTTTCTTTTCATTTTTCTGGCAAACTCGTAAATAAGCATGATTGCATGGATTCCAATCCTTAGTTTTCCCTTGTGGAACTTGTGGATTCCTTGCATGACCCAAGGATTGCATTCCACCCCCTCCAGCATAGACAAATAAGTTTCCTTCCTTCACTTCCCGGCATAACCCGGGAAGTTCTTCTTCACATCCCCAACGTAACCTGAGGATTCATTTCCTACACTTTATACTCCCCAGCATAGTCTAAAAGTTAACGTTGCCCTATCCTTAGCATAACCTAAGGGTTGTTCTTTCCCCCTCTACCTCCAGCATAGTCAAAAGGATCTCCGTGGCATTTCACTTCCATGGATTCCCCTGGCATAACCCAGGAAGTTTCATTCATCCCAGAATAACCCGCGGATTCCCCTAGCCTAACCCAAGAATTTTCAATTATCCTGGCATAACCCGTGGACCTCCCTAACATAACATAGGAATTCTCTTCCATCCCGTCATAACACGCGGATTCCCTGGCATAACCCAGGAATTTTCATTTATCCCAGGCGTAACCCGTGGGCCTCCCTAACATAATCTAGGAATTCTCTTCCATCCTGGCATAACCCGCGGATTCCCCTGGCATAACCCAGGAATTTTAATTCATCCCGGCATAACCCGTGGATCTCCCTAGCATAACCTAGGAAATTTTCATTCATCCCGGCATAACCCGCGGATTCCCTTGGCATAACCCAAGAATTTTCATTCATCCCGGCATAACATGTAGATTCCCCTGGCATAACCCAGGAATTTTCATTCATCCCGGCATAACCCGTGGATCTCCCTAGCATAACCTAGGAATTTTCCATTCATCCGGGCATAACCCGCAGATTCCCCAGGCATAACCCAGGAATATTCATTCATCCCGGCATAACCCATGGATTCCCCTGGCATAACCCAAGAATTTTCATTCATCCCGGCATAACTCGTGGATCTCCCTAGCATAACCTAGGAATTTTCCATTTATCCCGGCATAACCCGCAGATTTCCCTAGCATAACCTAGGAATTTTCATTCATCCCGGCATAACCCGTGGATTCCCCTGGCATAACACAGGAATTTTTATTCATCCCCGCATAACCCGCAGATTTCCGTAGCATAACCTAGGAATTTTCATTCATCCCGGCATAACCTAGGAATTTTCATTCATCCCGGCGTAACCCGTGGATCTCTATTGCATAACCTAGGAATTTTCCATTCATCCCGGCATAACCCGCGTATTTTCCTAGCATAACCCAGGAATTTTCATTCATCCCGGCATAACCCAAGGATTCCCCTAGCATAATCCAGGAATTCTCTTTCACCCCGGCATAACTCGTGGATCCCCTGGCATATCCAAGAAATTTCTTCATAACCCATGGCTCTATTTCCATCCCAAGTAAGGACCTTTTTCTTCTTATTCCGGCATAACCTGCGGAACATTTCTTACCCCCCAGCATGGACTTTTTTTTCATTCCTATCCCGGCATAACCCGTGGATCCTCCTCTTATCCCCAGTAGGAACCCTGTCTCCTTCCCAGCATAACCTGGCAATCTTTCTAGGGGATACACAATACCGATTTTTATTTTTTTCAATAAATAATAGCTTGTGTTTGTGTTGCAAATAACTCATGAAATTTTTCTAGTGAAAACTGGGGTAGAAAATTTCGTTTGTTTGTGTTGGTGTCTGAGCAGGTTTCACCTTCAGGCACAAGATTCAAGATGACCGAAAGCATGAGTCTCAATCCGGAATGAAGGTAAAGAAGAAAAGAACAAAAAGAAGTGAATTTAAAATGATGAATCGGATAGAGATGCAGACTGCTCAAAATTGGAATGAAGTCACAAACTCCACATGTCCCGCTTTACTTCAAAAACTGAGGAATAAACCAACGGTTGCAGCTAATAGGCATCAAGATTCATATCAAGGTCTACAGCAGAATCAGCTAAGATTCAAGATCGAGATCCTAAAGATTTATATATATGAATCTTGTATACCGTAGTTGACAGGCCTAGCCAATTTAGCTTTTCTTTTTCTTTTGTGTAATAAAGAGTCGGTAAGCAGTAGAAGCAGCAACAATAGTGAAATCACAACCTATGGTAGTCAGACTTCCAGAACTAACTGACCTGATTCCTTTATCACCAAGGATATGTAGGCAACCTTTGAAGCAATGTTCGGTCAGAAATTTTTCAAAATGCTTCACACGGAGTATTCAGTCAGACGAAAATCGCTCATGTTTGCTCACTTGTCTTTTCACTAAAACTCTTCGTGTTCCCGCACAAAGAGGGGCAGCTGTGAGCATATGATTTTTGCTCTCTTAAGTTGACTCCTACAGGACACTCAGGTTTAGGATTATTCCTTTTAATATTTGTTTTAGAATTTAATTTTAGGATTTAATTGCGTGCATCAGTGTGTTTTTTTTAATGCATGCTTAAAATCATTTAGGATTTAATTTTATATTTTGCTAAAATAATTGGTAATTAGGTTTATTTTAACAAATATAAATTCACAAAAAAAAAGTAGTATTTCCTGCATTTTAATTGTTTTCTTTAATTTTTAATTGTTGCATTTTTATTTTTGTGTTGCATAAATATATAATTATTAGGTTAATTAGGAGTTTTGAAAAAACACAATTAGGAATTATATTATATTAATAAAGAAAAGAAGAGAAAAAGGAAAAGAAAACAACAAATAATACATATATAACAATAAATCACCCGGGCTAGCCACGATTGGGCCAGACCTAGGTGGCCCAAATGTTGTAACCCTGCAAACACACCCATGCCCAGCCCAAAATGAGTCTCCAACCCAGACCACACCATACGCCCCCAAAAAGACACCGTTTAGGAACAAGGCATCCCAGCCATTGATCCCAGGCCATCCAACGACCCTGGATCATTCCCAAAACCACATAAATATGTCCAAACGTCTCTATACACTCAGAGACAAAACCAACCACCTTCTTCGTACCAAACACTCTCGTTGTAACACCACCCCTTTCCGCCATATGACCGCCGTTGACCACCCAGTAACCACCCTAACGCCGCCACTGGAAATCGCCTCACAGCGGGGGCCAGTCACCAAAACACCCCAAATGTAGACCACCGGACCACCATGACCTCCTCTTCCCCTTACTGTAGTTGGTTTCCTTCGAACAAACATCGATTTTTTCAAATATTTAAAATAAGGTTTGCCGGAACCACCGTCTTCGGTGACACAACCCCAAATCAACCTAAAACTACACCCCTGAACCGCTTCCCCTTCCTCTTTCCAACCATCCAAGCCATATCCCTCAAATCCCAACAGACCGGCTCAAATATCGAATCTAAACTAACCCTAGGTCGTGAAATTCACCAGAATCCGGCCAAATTGGCCTCAGATGATCTCCTTTTGTCCCTTTCCCCAACCATGCCACCCACTGTCCTCAAACCCTACTGACTACAAAGAAAACTCAAATATGAGACCTGACTTGGTCTCAGAAGCACAAAGCCCCCTCTGAAACCCTTTTGGCCCTCTCTGACACTCAAAGAAAAATGCCTTAGAGATTAAAAACCTCCCAAAAGAGGTCAGAAACTCATAGAATTGGAAGTTTTGAGCTAGAATTGCATGCACAAAAGCTAAATCCCCCATGCCTTATTTATTGTCAATGCTTGCTTCTTGTGTATATTTCCTGCCTCAATTACTTTGTTCTTCTTTGAATTTTATTTGTTGTCTGAATTTTTCATCTTAAAGTGGTCATTCATACTTCTTATTCTTCTGGCTACCTTTAGTTCTGTTGATATTCTGAGTAGTATAATCTTGAGTTCATTCTTGTTCTACTGAGGTACTTTTGATCATCTCTGAAAGTCCTGAAATAACCATCTTCACTGCTTCATACCATGCTTGAAATTTTGGGTAGGTTTCTTTTAGAATCTTGTACTTATCAAATTTCTTGCCTAATTTGCATTGTTGAGGCTATGTTTGTGTGAATATTGTTAATTTCTGATATTAGTCTTGTTCTCGTGTAGTCTGAGTATTTAATCTCCTTTCTTGCTTCTAAGTTTTACTGAGTTTTGTATTTGAGTTATTTCTGTAAGTCCTACATTAGTGGAATGGTTTCCTTTCCTGGTCGTGTTTTATCCATTGGTCTTTGACATAAAAATGCTTGAACATTCATATGATCCTGAAATTAGGATAATTGTTACTGAATAGGCCACATTAAGATATCTGTTGATTAATTCCTAAACTCTTCAATTAAGCCTGTATTCCAGACCACGAAATTGGCTCATAACTTGAATGTAATTGACTAGGGTCAGATTTGACCAAACCAAATAGAAACCAAGGATAGAAACCTTAGGTTAGTGAATTAGGAAAGGGGACTGGGGTATAGAGGGTATTTGAACCTAAAAGAATCCTATTACAACCCCTAGAACATTCTAGTGAGGGACTTAAGCATAATTGTTGCCTCAAAACTTGAGGCACAAGTCAGAAAACTAAGGACTATTTAGGTAAAACTAAAAATTGGGTAAGGGACTAAAAGGAAAACAAGGAAATGGGTGTTGCCCTAATGCTTCAACTATAAAAGGGGAAAATCTGAACATTTGGATATTTTTCGAGCAGAATTTTCTTTAAAGCTTTGGTAGTGAGTTAGAATATAAAATACATATTAGTCTTTTTGCTACATTCTTCAGAAATCACTAGTGTTGTTCTATTTCCGTAAATTTTGCTTGTCTCAAAAGTCTTCCTGAATTCTGGGTGTTTACTGGTCGATTGGTTGTTGTATGCTTGCTAGTTGCTACAATTTTACTCATAGGATTCCTTTTGTTGAACTCCGTTACCAATTCTCACCCAAAACTCTGAGAAATTGTAGCACTTATGTGCATTCGAGATAATGAGAAGATAGGACTTTATTTTGTTTATTTCAGTTCATGCTGTAATTGCATTTATTCTCTTAAGATTTTTTTGGTATTTTACTAATCATAAACATGTATTAATCATAGACTGTAATGGGACTGTACTTTCAATTTGCTTAAGTCCAGTAGATTTGCAATAGGTTGATCCAAAATGAGCTTAGTTCTTACAATTTGGGTTGTATTAGAAAGTTGACAATTGAACATATGCAATACTCTGAATGATGAGTATTCCAAGTTATTTCTTCAAACATTAAGATAAAATCTGATGCAAAATTATTTTCAATGTCTTATTTATGAAATATTGTTGGTATATTTGATAATGCTCAGGTGTAGGTTTTAATAATAACGATATAATCAAAACAAATGGTTGTTGTTATTTTTCTAAAAGGGACTCGTTAGTCCAATGTCCCTGGCCCAATTGAAAGGCCCAGTAGCTGCAAGTCATGGCATGAACAAATGTATATTCCTGGGCTGAAACCTGAAGCCCAATGTGTCCAATTAATCATGAATGAGACTAAAATTACAAGCACTGAATTCCCCAAAATAAACTACACGTGTGTAAGTGATTAGGACATTTCGGACACAAGAATAATAGAACATTTAGTGTGCTTTAGGATACTTTCTTATATAAAAAAAACAAATCGAGCCTTGTTAACTAAATGAAGCACCACACGAGGTTCCTTAATTTAATAAAATATTTAGAAAATTGGAAGTGCCGATTAGCAAACTTCATGGTCTCCCACGAATTTCAAAATACGTAATTGCTACAGGCGCGAACTTATTAATAAAATACCTTCCTAAATATGGGTGCGCATTTATGTGCCCCAAATCCAAATCTCAATGAAGTTAAATATGTCTAAAATTGTGTGCGCATTTAAGTGACGTGATTCACTATGTGTTTTAATGACATTGTAAACTTCCTAAAAATATATATTAAAAGCGGTTAATAATTTAAAATTGAACCATAGGTCTGAACATGTATAACAAATCAGATTTTAGCCACTTATAATAGTTCAAGCGACCGTGCTAAAACCACGGGATCCGAGGGTGCCTAACACCTTCCCTCGGTCAACAGAATTCCTTACTCAAGAATTTTTGGTTCGCAGACTCCAATTGGGCAGTCGAAATTTCCTCGATTTGGGATTTTAAATAAATCGTTGACTTGGGACATCACAAGCCAAACCTATCCCAAGTGACGACTCTTATATAAATAAATAATCTTATTTCGAATAATGTCACTTTAAGTGAAAAAAATCCATTATACGTTTATCCTTCGGGGTAGCCGTGTAAGTTAAAAGGAGGTGTGACAATTGTTAATCTAAGCGTAGTCGTGTTCATGTTCTTGACCTTCATGTTCGGATCTCTGTGTTTTGTGTGAATCTGCATCATATGGTTAAACGCTGAAACAATAGTATTTACTTTCGATTTTTCCTATAATGTGGGCTATGTGTAGGAAATTCTACCTCTATCAGTTGATGAGATATTTCATATGTGCCGAAACATTGGTTTTTCTTATTTTAAACCATTTGCCTAGCATAAATCTTCCCGGCGTGGAGTGAGCTCGTGAATGGATTAACGGTGTGAAGCATATTCCATGGTCATTGATTTGAACTTAACATTCATAGCTTTTTAATTTCATATTGGGAGTGTGTTAAAGGATTTTATTAATGAGAGTTTTACCTATCCATACCATATAGCAAACTTTATTATCAAAAATATTCATAATATTGTATTTACCCGCCTAGTTCATAGTTTGTCTACAAAATATGTACCAAACCAAAAATAGATGAATTCTACCCTAAAAACACGCCAAAATAGAAGGGTATAATTATTGCAGCGTGATTATCTTGTGTCAAAAAAATTTAAGCATACCAAATTTTAATTTATGTACCATAATTCAAATTAAGGGTATAATTATTGCTTCATTTATTCTAGGCATGATTTTAGGAGCATATATTCACTTTAGGTGTATATTTAACTTATACCTTCAAGACTTAATCTTTTGGATAGTTCAAAGTAGAACTCATCGTAGGATAATCTTCATTTCTAATATGATTCTAATTCCTAATAACTTACCAAGGATTAATACAATAGGTGTTTGGACAATATTTGGTAAAAGCTTAAATTTGAAGTTGACAATAAAAAGAGTATTTGTAAATTTGAGCTTACATACAATACAAATATCACTTGAAAAATAGTGAATAATTCATGAATACTATAATCCTAAATTTCATATGTTTCTTTAACATAATTTTTTCTGTTCATTCGAAATAAAATATTATAATTTGGTAACTTATACACTTAATGAATTTAATAGTGATTACCATATATTAAGGTGGAGGAAACATAAGGAAAGAGAAGAGGAGGAAAAAAAGGGAAAAAGAATATGCTCCTAAAATCATGCCTAGAATAAATGAAGCAATAATTATACCCTTAATTTGAATTATGGTACATAAATTGAAATTTGGTATGCTTAAATGAATAAACACAAACCTTAAATATGAGAGGTAATAAGATTTGCTATATAGTATAGATAGGTAAATATCCCTTTATTTATTGCAAGTTTATTGGGCCTTAAGCATCACCTTTTTCTGTAGCTTTTAATTTGTCCATGCTATGCCTATCGAAAACATCTTCAGTTTGTCCAAATAATTTCAAATTACTTGCACCCTCCCCCCCCCCCCCCCCGTCTCAATTTAGCTTTTAGGAAAATAATACATTGAAACGCGTATTTGCTTTAAGCGCACACTTTAATAATATTACCTTCCCTAAGTTCGGGGGTGCATTTATGTGACCCAAATCCAATTCTCAACAACGTTAGATAAAATATGTCGTGAACCACGGGTGCATTTATATGACATGGTTCAACATGTGTTTTAGATGACGTTGATTCTTTCCTAAAAATAGTTAAATGAAAGCGGTAAACAATTTAAAATTGCACTACAGGACGAACATGTATAAAAATCAGAATTTAGCCAATTATAATAGTTTAAGCGACCGTGCTAGAGCCGTGGGACCCGAGGTGCCTAACACCTTCTCTCGGGTCAATAGAATTCCTTACTTAGAATTTCTAGTTCGCAAAGTCCATTTAGATAGTCAAAAATTTCCTCGATTTGGGATTCTAAATGAACCGGTGACTTGGGACACCAAAAATCAAACCTATCTCAAGTGGTGACTCTAAACAAATAAATAATCTCATTTCGAATAATGTCACTTTAATTGAAAAAACTCCCTTATGCGTCTTATCCTTCGGGATAGTCGTGTAAAAAAGAGGTGTGACAATGGGAGAATCAGATTCATGGAATTTTGACTAAGTTGATCGGAAAATGTTATTGTGTTTGTGAGTAAATTGATGCTAGGTGTGAATTCAGCAAAGTCATGCAGCCATGTTTGGGTACAGCGTGTATTGATTGATATGGTGATCTTATGTTGGAAAAAGGTCGGGCGTAGAATTCCGGATGTTGGGATTAGGCTCTAAGGCATATTTGCTTGAGTAAAAGTGAATATCTCCAGAATTGATCGAGCTAATGTGCTCAACTAAGTTTTGGTAGCACGGGAAGGTGCATGAGAAGTTAAACAGTGATTCCAGACTACTTCAGTGGAGTTCTCAGCAGGTTCTAGGACGAACGTATGTTTAAGTGGGAGAGAATATAACGACCCGATCGGTCGCTTTGAGCTCTAGCATGTCGTTCAGCAGTATGAGGCCATGAACAACTTCATTTCAGGTATTATGACTTATACGCGTGGTCGGAATTGAATTTCGGAAGTCTGGAGTTTATTTGGAAAGAGAATTCTTATTTCAGAAGCTTAAAGTTGAAAGAGCTAACTAGGAATGGATTTTTGAGTAAACGACCTTGGATTCGGAATCTGAAGGTTCCAGCAGGTTTGTATGATGATTTAAGACTCGAACGTATGCCCGAATTGGGTTTTGGATTACCCGGTAGCGTTTTGGCGCCTATTGTGGAAGTTAGCATTTTGGAAGAAATTTTATAAGTTTGGCTTGAAGTGCATTTTAGTGTTATCTATGTCCAATTGGGATTATGAGTTTTGGAATAGCTCCGTATGGTCTGGAGTTGGGAGCGTGATCGGAAGTGAATTCAGAGGTTTGTGGGTCATTTTAGAATCATTTGGTTAAAGATAGAAATTTGAAGGTTTTTGAGGAGTTTGACCGAAAGTGGACTTTTTTATATCGGGGTCAGAATCAAATTCCAGAAGTTGCAGTAAGTCCGTAGTGTCGAATAACTTGTTTTCAAAATTTGAGATCAATCGGACGTGATTTGATAGGTTTCGACATCGAATGTAGACGTTTGAAGTTTTAAAGTTCATTAAACTTGAATTGGATGTGATTCGTGATTTCAACGTATTTGATGTAATTTGAGGCCTCTAGAGAGTTCGTATCATGTTTTGGGACATGTTGTTATAATTGGTTAAGGTATCGAGGGTCTCGGGTGGATTTCAGAAGGTTAACGGAATTGATTTTGGACAAAGAAAAGCTGCTGAAATATGTTGCAGCAGATGTTCAACAGAAAATTTTTGAGGCGTGGAGTCGATTTTGGAAGCTCATATCTTACAATCTGTAAAGAATCTCATTATTTGCAAAATATAAAAGTGTAGCTCTTGAATTCTAGTTTTCAAAAAGATAAACCATTCATCATTTGGATATTTGTACAGATAGATTGAATGAAGGCCGGTAAAGCTATTTTTTGCGATTTCCCTAAAAAATTCTGATACGAGGAGCCTATTTTGGAAGCTTATATCTAGAAATCGAAAAAGTTGTAGACCTTGCATTCTAATTTTTAGAATATTAAACCGTTCATCATTTCGAAATTTGTACGGAAAGTTATGATTAATTGAATAAGGGATGGTAAAGTTGTTTCTAGTGGACTTTTAGTGACGACTTTTAGTAACGAAAATGGCCTTTAATGACGGATGGGAAGAAGCATTTAATCACAAAGATCAGTCACTTTGCCATCTCATTTTGGAATTTTTGGAGCTCGGTTCTTGGGCGATTTTGGGCGATTTTTTTAGCTTTTGAAAAGGGGGTTCTGTCATTTATCATGAGGTAAGTAATTTATGCTAGTTTTGAATGAAATATAAGGTTTATATTTGGATTTAGACATGGAAATTGGTATAAAACTTGGGATTTAAGGAAAAACCTAGAAAAATAATATTCTTGAATTTTTACCACGATTTTGAGTATGGAATTACGAGAAAATCATATATTTGAGTTCGTCAGTTCATGGGTAAACTTTATCTTCGACAAATTTTGGATTACGCACACGTTGCCCCGAGGGCATTTTTTCAACTTTTCGATGGTGTTAGGAATTGTTTTAAATTAGATTTTAACGAGTACCTTAGCATATATTAATGGGTTTACCTAATTATTAGCTAGTTTTGGAGCGTCGTTGCATCGATTCGATTCTTCAGAAAGGCGTGGAATATCGGTTATGGATCTTCGGAGCAAGGTGAGTCTCCTTTTTAACCTTGTAAGAGGGAATTGTCCCTATATGTGAATTAACTGGTTATGTGCTCCTATTTATGGGGGCTACTTATGCACGGTGACGAGAGTCCGTGTGTACCTACTATTACATTTAAGTCTGGGTAGTCTAGGACCCAAAAAGCATGTTATATTTAGAATATTTGTAAACCTATTGACCGCTTGAATTGCTTAAATCACATCAAAACAGTAAATGAATTTTAAAAGGATTAAACATCATTTTCTTGACCGTTAAAGAAAATTTCCTTTCTTTGGGTAATTATTTTTCCCTAATGAAGTCTTGATTATCTGTTTGAATGCATGTTTTTATGTTTAGGGGTGTTGTTTATTTATATTTGACTGCGTCACATGGATGATTCGCAGACGGGGTAATATATGAATCTATGGTTTGAGCCATTTGACCCTCGCCAATGCACAATTTACTTTTATGTTGGATCGGACTTTACGTATCACGGTAGTTATTTGCGCATGCTGGTGTTATTTCCATGAACTTATTAAAGTTGTTATTGCCTCTTCATAGCTTGAGAATAATTAGAAAAATAATGAAAAAGGAATTTTCGATATTTCATATAAAGGAGTAATTGTCTACTGTTACCTACTATTTGGTAAATATCATGTTTGTAGAAATTCACGATTTAATATATTATTGACATCATTGTAGGACTACTAGTAAGTGTCGAAGTCGACCATCTCGTTTCTACTTCTTCGAGATTAGACGCGATACTCATTGAGTACACTTTGTTTATGTACTCATACTACACTTCTGTGTATTTTTGTTGTACAGGTATACGTAGCTCTAGCGGCCTACTGGGCGTAGCAGTACGAATGATTATGGGACTAGGTGAGTTGCATTATTTGAGGCGCCCCGCAACTAGTATAGTCCCTTCCACTGTATTGTATTTACTTCTTGTTCACTGTATTCCGGAGTGGTGTTGTATTTTTTCCCTATCAGTAGAAGTTCATGCACTTGTGACACCCGGTTCTGTAATGGTTTTGAAGTATTTTGTATTAACTGCTTATCATTTAAACTTGATTTGAGACAATCATGTTTTAAATTTCTATATTTGAAGGAAAATCCTAATTTTCAAAAGTATTAAAATGAGAATTTGATTAAGTGATTTGGTTAGTTTGCCTGACAGTAGTGTCCGACGCCACCACGACCTTTGGTAGATTTTGGGTCGTGACATACACTCAGTTTAGTATAGCGTAGGTATATATATATATATATATATATATATATATATATATATATATATATATATATATATGGTATATTTGATGTAATATTACCTAATACACTTATGGAAGATCTACTAAGGTTATGGAAGTTATTATTTAACACTTACTTTATTGAGTTCTTATGTCTTGGTTTAATAAACAAAAATTTATTAAAAATATGATTAAAGAACAAATAGATTTTCCTGTACAACAAGATTTATTAAATACTTGGGTAATTCCTAAGGTTAATATAGAGACTATTTACAAATTGGAACTTTTGAAAAATTTGCTGGGAAAACTACTGTGAAAACAACAGAATTAAGTTTTACGATGGATAAAGATAGTGGAGTCTTTAATTTATTATCTCAAAATGATATAGATTATTATAAATCTAAAGATTTCAATTATCTGCATATTGGTTTAGTTCAAGTTGCTTTTAAGCCATTAACATTAAAAGGCTTACCTGAAAGTTTTGTTACTGCTTTACGTGATGGAAGAAATTTAAATTGGAAAAATTCTTTGATTGGTTCTATACAATCAACTTTGGCTTATGGTGCAATATATTTTAATGCTTATCCAAATTTGAATATTGCCTTAACTGATGTGAATTTTTACAATCATTAATTTTGAATATCAAGATTAATGGATATGATTATTTACCTGGAACAGAAGTGATGTGTATTTGCACTCGAATTGTTTATAGACCTCTTTATACTTTATCTCCTAGATGTAAAATTTCTGAACAAAATCATGAGACTGTTTTGTTTGAAAATAATTTTTCTAAATCTAAAATTATTACTCGTAGATTAATTAAGTGGGAAGAAATTAATTTTCCTACTGAATGGATTATTGAAGAAGCGGCAGTACCTCGTGAGATTACTAGTGATGAAATTTCTGATATTAGGCAAAGTAAAGATGGTAGTGTAACTTTGAGTTTTAAAACTCAAGACATCCCTAGACTAACAGATTCTTCTTCAAGATTAACCAGATCTGTATTTTCTTATATTTCACCAGTAGATTATATCGTTGATATTCCATCAAGAGCTTCGACTTCTCAGATTAGAGAAACAAATTTTGATACAATTGTTTTAGATAAAAACAATATTGCTAAAGGGGAAGATCGTTTTAGTGATCCTACAGATTCCGATATGAATTTTCCAACTGGTTTACATGGATAGTAAAAAAAATTGATTTTAGTCCAGGTTCTCTGGCACGAAAAAAGATTTCTTTAGAATTTTACAGTCCAAAATGGGAAGAATTTAGAAATTGGTTTTTCTCTGCTTTTAATGGAGATGAAACAGAATATTTTTCTAAAGATTTTTATAAAGATTTAGAAAAAAATAATATTTCATTACCATTCGTCCCTTGGTTTATGATTAAATATGTGGGATATCATTTGTCAGTCATTGAACATGAGTATCATTTGTCTAATGGAAATATAATGATTTCTTCTTTACCACCAACTCAGTCTTTTGATATCAATAAAGATGGTAAAACTATTAATTTTACTGCTTTTGCAAAATTATTTGAAAATAAAGTTGCTATAGTTACTTGTGAACATGTCAATTTGATTCTTAAACAGCAGAATTATTCTAATTATTATTTGAATGTTTTAGGAGAGCATGTTATGGCATTGCATAAGAATTTAGACAATTACTTGAAACAAACACAGATTTTACAAGAAAAAATAGAAGCTTTTCATAAACCAAAACAAGAATTGAAAATTGTTAAAAATACTTTACAACCTCCTCCTGAAATAAAAAATTTTAAAACTGATTCTTCTGACGAAATTGAACAGCTTTTGAAAGAAAAATTGAAAAATATTAATTTCTCCTCCAATCTTACTGGAATAAATTTACAGCCTCAACCTGTTTTATCTACAAAACAAGAAGATTTTATTACTCAAAATGCCCCAGATATTTTAAATAAAATTAATATTAAATGGGCGGATAAGCCAATTCAAAGAATGTATTATTACAATAGGCCAACCCCCATGGATGTTTTAAATGAAGAAAGAGACCAGATTTTTAACAATAGTTATAGTAGCAAAGAAATTTATGAATGGAATATTGATGGTTTTAATGATAAACAGATTTTTACTACTGTTCATAGAATGTTGATGTATAGTACTATTTGTAAGATTAATAAGAATCAAGACAGAGATATTGCGGCTATGATAGTTGCTGGTTTTACGGGCCAACTAAAAGGTTGGTGGGATAATTTTTTAACTCAAGAACAAAAGATTACAATTATGAATACTACTAGTGTTCATAAGATTGAAGGGCAATTAGCCTACCAAACTGTTGATCCTGCTAGTACTTCCCAGATACAACAAAATGCTGTTTATACTTTAGTTACTACCATGGTAGAACATTTTTGTGGTAGATGGACTGATGAGGCAGAGACTATTAGAACAACATTACAAAATTTACGTTGTAGACAATTATCTGATTTTAGATGGTATAAAGATGTATTTTTAAGTCGTGTTATGGAATTGCATGATTGTAGTCATGAACATTGGAAGTCTAAATTTATTGATGGTTTACTTTCGATTTTTGCTGAAAGAGTTAGAAAGCATTTACGTGGTACTAACAACAAGATTCCTTATGATTCTCTTACTTATGGCAAAATTATTAGTGTTTGCACACAGGAAGGTTTAGCTGTTTGTAATGATATTAAAATGAATTATCATATCAAAAAGAATAGACTAAATGAAAGAAAACAATTAGGAGAATTTTGTGATCAATTTGCTTTTGATATTCCTGGTTCTTCAAAAAGAAAAAAGAAGATTTCTAGCTCTAAAGATGATAGGAAGCGTAAGTATAAGAAAAAGTTGTTTAAATCCCGTGATAAAACAAATTGGGATAAAAAAGATAAGAATTTTTATAAAAGAAGGGTAAGAAAGATTACAAAAAAAGGATTAAGTGTCATAAATGTGGTAAATTTGGTCATTATGCAAGTGAGTGTAAAATTCAGTGAAAGATTAAGAGTCTAGATTTAGATGATAAAATTAAGGATTCTTTGTGTAAGATTCTACTAAATTCTGATTATAGTTCTGATGTATCTGATTCCTCTTCTACTGGTTCTAGTTCTGATGAAAATCTAAGGGTTTTACATGATGAAGATTTATATTCTGATTCTGACAGATCTTTTTCGAATGATGATTGTGCTTGCAAGAAAGATGATAGTTTATATGATTTAATTTCTAATTTTCAGGATCTGAATGTGAACATGATTAATGACGAGAAGATAATAAAGATTTTAAAAACAATAGAAGATAAATATCTGAGAAATAAAATTTTGGATACTGTTTTGACTGATGATGAGCCTAATACCAATTTTCCCTCTTCAAATTTTAGTTTAAAACAGCCTGATTACTATTCGACTGCTGAATTAAAAAGGATTTTAACTCAAAGGAATTTTCCAGAAAAAGAAATTACTGCTTATGATTTAAAACAAGAAATCCTTAATTTAAAGGAAGAAATTGTTTATTTAAAAAATCAGTCAAAAATCTATGATAGAAGAATTTCTAGCTTAGAAGATAATATGACTTTTGATTTACATTTACAGGCAAATAAGAATGAAGCTGAGACTTCTAGAACAAATGAAACTGAAATTTCTAAACCTGGTAGTGGAGAAAACACTAGCCAAAATATAGATATTACAAAAAATTCTTTTTTAACGAATATCCTCAGCGAGGATAAAAATGAATTTTTACAAAAAATGAGTATTATTACATCTCAAAAGTTTTATACTAAAATTACTTTACAAATTGATTACAATTTTAGAAAAGAATTCATTGCCTTATTAGACAGTGGTGCAGATGTAAATTGTATTCAGGAAGGACTTATACCTTCGAGATATTTTCATAAAACAACTCATTGTTTGAGATCTGCTAATGGTAGTCAAATGATATTGAATTATAAACTACCAAAATCTTTTTTATGTAACAATGGTATTTGTTTACCTCAAAGTTTTATGATTGTGGAAGATATTTCTTGTCCAATTATTTTAGGGGTCCCATTCATGCATGCTATATTTCCTTTAAAAAGGTGGGATCATACTAAAATAATAGAGACTTATAATGATAAAGATTTTCAGTTAGATTTTATTACTAAACCTTTTACGAAATCTATAAACATGATTATTGAGAAATTGATTCTGAAAAATCAACAAATCAATTATATAAAACAAGAAATTACTTTATTAGAAATAGATGTTTTGCTGAAAAACCCAAAATTACAAGAAAAAATTGATTTGTTAAAAAACCAATTTGTTACTAATATTTGTGATGATCATCCTAATGCTTTTTGGGATAGAAAAAAACATGTTGTATCTTTACCTTATGAAGATTGCTTTGATGAAAATAATATTCCTACTAAAGCAAGACCTTGTCAAATGAATTCTGCTTACCTAGATTTGTGTAAAAATGAAATTGATAATTTATTAAAGAAAATGTTAATTAGACAATCTAGTTCTGCTTGGTCATGTACTGCTTTTTATGTCAATAAGCATGCTGAACAAGAAAGAGGTGTACCAAGATTAGTAATAAATTATTAGCCTCTTAATAAAGTTTTGAAATGGATTAGGTATCCTATTCCTAATAAAAAAGATTTATTGAATAGATTACATGATGCTATTGTTTTTTCTAAATTTGATCTAAAATCAGGATATTGGCAGATTCAGATTGCTGAACAAGATAGATATAAAACTGCTTTTAATATTCCAATAGGGCAATTTGAATGGAATGTGATGCCTTTTGGATTAAAAAATGCTCCTTCAGAATTTCAAAAGATTATGAATAATATTTTTATTCCTTTTACAGATTTTATTATTGTTTACATAGATGATGTTTTGGTATTTTCTAAAAATATTGAATTACATTTCAAACATTTAAAAATATTTCAGCAAGTAGTTATTCAAAACGGTTTAGTTATTTCTAAACCAAAAATGACTCTTTTTCAAAGTAATATTAGATTTCTTGGGCATAATATTGGTAGAGGAACCATTATTCCTATTAATAGATCTATTGACTTTGCTTCAAAATTTCCTGATGTTTTAACTGATAAGAGGCAACTACAAAGATTTTTGGGTAGTCTAAATTATATTTCTCCTTTTGTAAAGGATTTATCAAAAGATACTGCAATTTTATATGAAAGATTAAAAAAGAATCCTCCTGCTTGGAATAATTTACATACCGATGCGGTTAAGAAAATAAAATCCAAAGTAAAAGAACTTCCTTGTTTAACTTTGGCTAATCCCGATTGGGATAAAACTGTAGAGACTGATGCTTCAGACATAGGATATGCTGGTATTTTAACTCAGTTTTCCCCTATTGAGCGAAAGGATTTTATTATACAATTTTATTCTGGAAAATGGAGTAATAGCCAAAAGAATTATGCAGCGATAGCAAAAGAGATTTTAGCTATTGTTAAATGTGTTTTAAAATTCCAAACTGATCTGTAAAATCAGAAATTTTTAATAAAAACAGTTGCAAAGCTGCTAAATTTTTGTTTAATAAAGATTTTAAGCATAATGTTTCCAAACAAATGTTTGCTAGATGGCAAGCATTGTTAGCTCCATTCGATTTTGAAATTGTTTATAAAAAAGGAATTGATAATAGATTACCAGATTTTCTTACAAGAGAATATCTAATTGATAACTAATTTTAGTTTTGCAGGATGCGGCCAAATTGGCCAAGACCCTCCTCTGGAAGAGGAAGAGGGGCAAATCAGAACAGATTTCAAACCTAGGGCATATTCCAGCCCAAAAGAGATTTCTTGAAGAAGGACCTTCATCAAGTATGAAACCTTCTTTTGCAGATTATCAAAAATATTTAGATTTCATTGCCAGCAATGCTGGAACTACTGGGAGTAGCAATGCTACCATTCAACCCACCTATGTTGAGGATCATAAAGATTTGGAACCCTTAAATGAAGATTCCTATGCTGTCATTACAGGAAAAACTGATAATGAGATTTTTGACACAAATCCTATGAAAGAGATTATAATTTATGAGGACTACAAATATTTTCAGTGGAAACAAAATCCTTGGATTGTGATGAAGAGATATTTGAATAATGCATTATTTCCAATGCAAACCTATAAAAATAGATTACACTTTGAAATGATTTTAACATCCCTAGGATCAGTAGAGATTTCTCATAATAATACTGGTGGTTCAAATAAATCATACTTTTCATTTTCAAAAATGATCATTAAAAGGATTATACTACCTGAAGAATGGGGATTAAGTACCTTGAAAGATTGCCAATATGTACATCCAGTACAGAAGATTTCGATTAACTACAACTATTGGGATTATGTGGATGCATTTTCTAAAACATTATTCTATGAGAATGATGATCATAAACATTCATGGTTTATCAAGATATGTGCTCAGGTTTTTAGAAGCACTCAGAGGTTCATCAAATGGTGGTCTTTTTTCGGACCTTCTCAAGGAGTTCTACCATTACAACTCAAAGATTCATTTATTAAATGGGTTGAAATTTCTCCTAAGATTAATGAATTGGATAGAGAAGATAGATTTTATCCAAGGACACCTATTATGAATTTCTTTATGGAATTTTCTGTTCCTTGGATTTTTAAATGGACCATTGAAGTGGGAATTGATTCAGATGAGATGCCTTGTTTGTATCGAAGATTTCATACAAAATTTTGGCCTAAATTGATTTCCAAAGGAGCTGATGGAAAATTAGTCGGGCAAGAACTATTGGATACAATACAGATTGCAATTGTCAAATATAGTAAGGAATCTCCAGAAGATCCAATAGTAAAAGAGAGTCATTTTGCCAAGATTACTAAAAAGATTCAGATTAAGAGAGGTGGATTATTATCCAAAGAAGAATTGATTACAGCCTATATGGACCAAATAAAACAAGATATTCAGAGGCAAATTGTTGGTGGTGACGTTTCAATGGGAGATAATTTTGAAGATTCTCAGAGTATTAACAGTGTGACTTTAGAAGATTTACCAGACCTGCTCAAAAAAGCAGAGGAAGAGATTTCAAAACTCAAAAAAGCCACATAGATACTAGAAAAACCATTGTATTATGTAATTTTTTACTATACACTTTTAGACTTTTGTGCACTTTACTATGCACAATATCTTCTATAAGGAAAATTGGAGAAAAGAGCTGCTTCTCAAATTGGATCATTGGTCCTTGTGTACGTAGAAGGATAGATTTCATAAAAGAGGGCACTGTTAGTACAACCCCTCTCTCTCTAATAATATTTTCTCTCACTTCTCTCTAAGATTTCTTCTTTGTAATTCAGTTGTAATAGAGTTGTGAATAAATAAAATCGAAAGTTCTGTAGAATCAGGTATTTCTATTTCTTTATTTGTGTTTTAAATATTGTTTATATTAAACTTTGTTTATATTTGCCCAATGATGGGCTAAGTTCTTAAGTGTTAAATAATAACTGATATAGCCTAAGGATGATCTGAAAGGGTGATGACTCTAAAATAAGAGCTTTGCCTTGAAGGGGTTAAGGTTGTAGCATAGGTAGAGTTTAAACAATTTTATGCAAACTAAGCTTAAATCATGGCGTTGGTAAGCCCTAGAAGGGGTGTTCCCGACATGGTTAGTGATGGATTAAATCGGGTATAAACCTTGTGATTCCGTTGGTAAGTCATGTATGGCAGGTTGTATCGCCTATGGACGTTCCCGGTTGGGGTTTATAGCGATTAATTCGTGGTTTGCATAAAATATATTAAACTTAGTAAATCCTAGCTTCCTAAAAGATCCTACAACCCTAAAAAGGTCCTGCTCAACACTTGGTATCAGAGCCATGGAAGATCTACTAAGGTTATGGAAGTTATTATTTAACACTTACTTTATTGAGTTCTTATGTCTTGGTTTAATAAACAAAAATTTATTAAAAATATGATTAAAGAACAAATAGATTTTCCTGTACAACAAGATTTATTAAATACTTGGGTAATTCCTAAGGTTAATATAGAGACTATTTACAAATTGGGAACTTTTGAAAAATTTGCTGGGAAAACTACTATGAAAACTACAGAATTAAGTTTTACGATGGATAAAGAAAGTGGAGTTTTTAATTTATTATCTCAAAATGATATAGATTATTATAAATCTATAAATTTCAATTATCTGCATATTGGTTTAGTTCAAGTTGCTTTTAAGCCATTAACATTAAAAGGCTTACCTGAAAGTTTTGTTGCTGCTTTACGTGATGGAAGAAATTTAAATTGGAAAAATTCTTTGATTGGTTCTATACAATCAACTTTGGCTTATGGTGCAATATATTTTAATGCTTATCCAAATTTGAATATTGCCTTAACTGATGGAATTTTTACAATCATTAATTTTGAATATCAAGATTAATGGATATGATTATTTACCTGGAACAGAAGTGATGTGTATTTGTACTAGAATTGTTTATAGACCTCTTTATACTTTATCTCCTAGATGTAAAATTTATGAACAAAATCATGAGACTGTTTTGTTTGAAAATAATTTTTTCAAATCTAAAATTATTACTCGTAGATTAATTAAGTGGGAAGAAATTAATTTTCCTACTGAATGGATTATTGAAGAATCGGCAGTACCTCGTGAGATTACTAGTGATGAAATTTCTGATATTAGGCAAAGTAAAGATGGTAGTGTAACTTTGAGTTTTAAAACTCAAGACATCCCTAGACTAACAAATTCTTCTTCAAGATTAACCAGATCTGTATCTTCTTATATTTCACCAGTAGATTATATCGTTGATATTCCATCAAGAGCTTCGACTTCTCAGATTAGAGAAACAAATTTTGATACAATTGTTTTAGATAAAAACAATATTGCTAAAGGGGAAGATCGTTTTAGTGATCCTACAGATTCCGATATGAATTTTCCAACTGGTTTACATGGATAGTAAAAAAATTGATTTTAGTCCAGGTTCTCTGGCACGAAAAAAGATTTCCTTAGAATTTTATAGTCCAAAATGGGAAGAATTTAGAAATTGGTTTTTCTGTGCTTTTAATGGAGATGAAACAGAATATTTTTCTAAAGATTTTTATAAAGATTTAGAAAAAAATAATATTTCATTACCATTCGTCCCTTGGTTTATGATTAAATATGTGGGATATCATTTGTCAGTCATTGAACATGAGTATCATTTGTCTAATGGAAATATAATGATTTCTTCTTTACCACCAACTCAGTCTTTTGATATCAATAAAGATGGTAAAACTATTAATTTTACTGCTTTTGCAAAATTATTTGAAAATAAAGTTGCTGTAGTTACTTGTGAACATGTCAATTTGATTCTTAAACAGCAGAATTATTCTAATTATTATTTGAATGTTTTAGGAGAGCATGTTATGGCATTGCATAAGAATTTAGACAATTACTTGAAACAAACACAGATTTTACAAGAAAAAATAGAAGCTTTTCATAAACCAAAACAAGAATTGAAAATTGTTAAAAATACTTTACAACCTCCTCCTGAAATAAAAAATTTTAAAACTGATTCTTCTGAAGAAATTGAACAGCTTTTGAAAGAAAAATTGAAAAATATTAATTTCTCCTCCAATCTTACTGGAATACAAGTGTTGAGCAGGACCTTTTTAGGGCTGTAGGATCTTTTAGGTAGCTAGGATTTACTAAGTTTAATATATTTTATGCAAACCACGAATTAATCGCTATAAACCCAACCGGGAACATCCATAGGCGATACAACCTGCCGTACAGGACTTACCAACGGAATCACAAGGTTTATACCCGATTTAATCCATCACTAACCATGTCGGGAACACCCCTTCTAGGGCTTACAAACGCCATGATTTAAGCTTAGTTTGCATAAAATTGTTTAAACTCTACCTATGCTACAACCTTAACCCCTTCAAGGCAAAGCTCTTATTTTAGAGTCATTACCCTTTCAGATCATCCTTAGGCTATATCAGTTATTATTTAACACTTAAGAACTTAGCCCATCATTGGGCAAATATAAACAAAGTTTAATATAAATAATATTTAAAGCACAAATAAAGAAATAGAAATACCTGATTCTGCAGAACTTTCGATTTTATTTATTCACAACTCTATTACAACTGAATTACAAAGAAAAAATCTTAGAGAGAAGTGAGAGCAAATATTTTTAGAGAGAGAGGGGTTCTACTAACCGTGCCCTCTTATATAAATCTATCCTTCTTATATAAAAGATATTGTGCATAGTAAAGTGCACAAAAGTCTAAAAGTGTATAGTAAAAAATTACGTAATACAATGGTTTTTCTAGAATCTATGTGGCTTTTTTGAGTTTTGAAATCTCTTCCTCTACTTTTTTGAGCAGGTCTGGTAAATCTTCTGAAGTCACACTGTTAATACTCTGAGAATCTTCAAAATTATCTCCCATTAAAACGTCATCACCAACAATTTGCCTCTGAATATCTTGTTTTAATTGGTCCATATAGGCTGTAATCAATTCTTCTTTGGATAATAATCCACCTCTCTTAATCTGAATCTTTTTAGTAATCTTGGCAAAATGACTCTCTTCTACTATTGGATCTTCTGGAGATTCCTTACTATACTTGACAATTGCAATCTGTATTGTATCCAATAGTTCTTGCCCGACTAATTTTCCATCAGCTCCTTTGGAAATCAATTTAGGCCAAAATTTTGTATGAAATCTTCGATACAAACAAGGCATCTCATCTGAATCAATTCCCACTTCAATGGTCCATTTAAAAATCCAGGGAACAGAAAATTCCATAAAGAAATTCATAATAGGTGTCCTTGGATAAAGTCTATCTTCTCTATCCAATTCATTAATCTTAGGAGAAATTTCAACCCATTTATTAAATAAATCTTTGAATTGTAATGGTAGAACTCCTTGAGAAGGTCCGAAAAAAGACCACCATTTGATGAACCATGTTGGAATCTGAGTGCTTCTAAAAACCTGAGCACATATCTTGATAAACCATGAATGTTTATGATCATCATTCTCATAGAATAATGTTTTAGAAAATGCATCCACATAATCCCAATAGTTGTAGTTAATCGAAATCTTCTGTACTGGATGTACATATTGGCAATCTTTCAAGGTACTTAATCCCCATTCTTCAGGTAGTATAATCCTTTTAATGATCATTTTTGAAAATGAAAAGTATGATTAATTTGAACCACCAGTATTATTATGAGAAATCTCTACTGATCCTGTGGATGTTAAAATCATTTCAAAGTGTAATCTATTCTTATAGGTTTGCATTGGAAATAATGCATTATTCAAATATCTCTTCATCACAATCCAAGGATTTTGTTTCCACTGAAAATCTTTGTAGTCCACATAAATTATAATCTCTTTCATAGGATTTGTGTCAAAAATCTCATTATCAGTTTTTCCTGTAATGACAGCATAGGAATCTTCATTTAAGGGTTCCAAATCTTTATGATCCTCAACCGAGGTGGGTTGAATGGTAGCATTGCTACTCCCAGTAGTTCCAGCATTGCTGGCAATAAAATCTAAATATTTTTGATAATCTGCAAAAGAAGGTTTCATACTTGATGAAGATCCTTCTTCAAGAAATCTCTTTTGGGCTGGAATATGCCCTAAGGTTTGAAATCTGTTCTGATTTGCCCCTCTTCCTCTTCCAGAGGAGGGTCTTGGCCAATTTGGCCGCATCCTGCAAAACTAAAATTAATTATCAATTAGATATTCTCTTGTAAGAAAATCTGGTAAACTATTATCAATTCTATTTTTATAAACAATTTCAGAATCGAATGGAGCTAACAATGCTTGCCATCTAGCAAACATTTGTTTGGAAACATTATGCTTAAAATCTTTATTAAACAAAAATTTAGCAGCTTGGCAATCTGTTTTTATTAAAAATTTCTGATTGTACAGATCAGTTTGGAATTTTAAAACACATTTTACAATAGCTAAAATCTCTTTTGCTATCGCTGCATAATTCTTTTGGCTATTAGTCCATTTTCCAGAATAAAATTGTATAATAAAATCCTTTCGCTCAACAGGGGAAAACTGAGTTAAAATACCAGCATATCCTATGTCTGAAGCATCAGTCTCTACAGTTTTATCCCAATCGGGATTAGCCAAAGTTAAACAAGGAAGTTCTTTTACTTTGGATTTTATTTTCTTAACCGCATCGGTATGTAAATTATTCCAAGCAGGAGGATTCTTATTTAATCTTTCATATAAAATTGCAGTATCTTTTGATAAATCCTTTACAAAAGGAGAAATATAATTTAGACTACCCAAAAATCTTTGTAGTTGCCTCTTATTAGTTAAAACATCAGGAAATTCTGAAGCAAAGTCAATAGATCTATTAATAGGAATAATGGTTCCTCTACCAATATTATGCCCAAGAAATCTAATATTACTTTGAAAAAGAGTTAATTTTGGTTTAGAAATAACTAAACCGTTTTGAATAACTACTTGCTGAAATATTTTTAAATGTTTGAAATGTAATTCAATATTTTTAGAAAATACCAAAATATCATCTATGTAAACAATAATAAAATCTGTAAAAGGAATAAAAATATTATTCATAATCTTTTGAAATTCTGAAGGAGCATTTTTTAATCCAAAAGGCATCACATTCCATTCAAATTGCCCTGTTGGAACATTAAAAGCAGTTTTATATCTATCTTGTTCAGCAACCTGAATCTGCCAATATCCTGATTTTAGATCAAATTTAGAAAAAAACAATAGCATCATGTAATCTATTCAATAAATCTTTTTTATTAGGAATAGGATACCTAATCCATTTCAAAACTTTATTAAGAGGCTTATAATTTATTACTAATCTTGGTACACCTCTTCTTGTTCAGCATGCTTATTGACATAAAAAGCAGTACATGACCAAGCAGAACAAGATTGTCTAATTAACCTTTTCTTTAATAAATTATCAATTTCATTTTTACACGAATCTAGGTAAGCAGAATTCATTTGACAAGGTCTTGCTTTAGTAGGAATATTATTTTCATCAAAACAATCTTCATAAGGTAAAGAAACAACATGTTTTTTTCTATCCCAAAAAGCATTAGGATGATCATCACAAATATTAGTAACAAATTGGTTTTTTAACAAATCAATTTTTTCTTGTAATTTTGGGTTTTTCAGCAAAACATCTATTTCTAATAAAGTAATTTCTTGTTTTATAAAATTGATTTGTTGATTTTTCAGAATCAATTTCTCAATAATCATGTTTATAGATTTCGTAAAAGGTTTAGTAGTAAAATCTAACTGAAAATCTTTATCATTATAAGTCCCTATTATTTTAGTATGATCCCACCTTTTTAAAGGAAATATAGCATGCATGAATGGGACCCCTAAAATAATTGGACAAGAAATATCTTCCACAATCATAAAACTTTGAGGTAAACAAATACCATTGTTACATAAAAAAGCTTTTGGTAGTTTATAATTCAATTTCATTTGACTACCATTAGCAGATGTCAAACAATGAGTTGTTTTATGAAAATATCTCGAAGGTATAAGTCCTTCCTGAACACAATTTACATCTTTACCACTGTCAAATAAGGCAATGAATTCTTTTCTAAAATTGTAATTAATTTGTAAAGTAATTTTAGTATAAAACTTTTGAGATGTAATAATACTCATTTTTTGTAAAAATTCATTTTTATCCTCGCTGAGGATATTCGTTAAAAAAGAATTTTTTGTAATATCTATATTTTGGCTAGTGTTTTCTCCACTACCAGGTTTAGAAATTTCAGTTTCATTTGTTCTAGAAGTCTCAGCTTCATTCTTATTTTCATATAAATCTTCATCATGTAAAACCCTTAGATTTTCATCAGAACTAGAACCAGTAGAAGAGGAATCAGATACATCAGAAATATAATCAGAATTTAGTAGAATCTTATACAAAGAATCCTTAATTTTATCATCTAAATCTAGACTCTTAATCTTTTCCTGAGTTTTACACTCACTTGCATAATGACCAAATTTACCACATTTATGACACTTAATCCTTTTTTTGTAATCTTTCTTACCCTTCTTTTTATAAAAATTCTTATCTTTTTTATCCCAATTGGTTTTATCACGGGATTTAAACAACTTTTTCTTATTCTTACGCTTCCTATCATCTTTAGAACTAGAAATCTTCTTTCTTCTTTTTGAAGAACTAGGAATATCAAAAGCAAATTGATCACAAAATTCTCCTAATTGTTTTCTTTCATTTAGTCTATTCTTTTTGATATGATAATTCATTTTAATATCATTACAAACAGCTAAACCTTCCTGTGTGCAAACACTAATAATTTTGCCATAAGTAAGAGAATCATAAGGAATCTTGTTGTTAGTACCACGTAAATGCTTTCTAACTCTTTCAGCAAAAATCGAAGGTAAACCATCAATAAATTTAGACTTCCAATGTTCATGACTACAATCATGCAATTCCATAACACGACTTAAAAATACATCTTTATACCATCTAAAATCAGATAATTGTCTACAACGTAAATTTTGTAATGTTGTTCTAATAGTCTCTGCCTCATCAGTCCATCTACCACAAAAATGTTCTACCATGGTAGTAACTAAAGTATAAACAGCATTTTGTTGTATCTGAGAAGTACTAGCAGAATCATCAGTTTGGTAGGCTAATTGCCCTTCAATCTTATGAACACTAGTAGTATTCATAATTGTAATCTTTTGTTCTTGAGTTAAAAAATTATCCCACCAACCTTTTAGTTGGCCCGTAAAACCAGCAACTATCATAGCCGCAATATCTCTGTCTTGATTCTTATTAATCTTACAAATAGTACTATACATCAACATTCTATGAACATTAGTAAAAATCTGTTTATCATTAAAACCATCAATATTCCATTCATAAATTTCTTTGCTACTATAACTATTGTTAAAAATCTGGTCTCTTTCTTCATTTAAAACATCCATGGGGGTTGGCCTATTATAATAATACATTCTTTGAATTGGCTTATCCGCCCATTTAGTATTAATTTTATTTAAATATCTGGGGCATTTTGAGTAATAAAATCTTCTTGTTTTGTAGATAAAACAGGTTGAGGCTGTAAATTTATTCCAGTAAGATTGGAGGAGAAATTAATATTTTTCAATTTTTCTTTCATAAGCTGTTCAATTTCGTCAGAAGAATCAGTTTTAAAATTATTTATTTCAGGAGGAGGTTGTAAAGTATTTTTAACAATTTTCAATTCTTGTTTTGGTTTATGAAAAGCTTCTATTTTTTCTTGTAAAATCTGTGTTTGTTTCAAGTAATTGTCTAAATTCTTATGCAATGCCATAACATGCTCTCCTAAAACATTCAAATAATAATTAGAATAATTCTGCTGTTTAAGAATCAAATTGACATGTTCACAAGTAACTACAGCAACTTTATTTTCAAATAATTTTGCAAAAGCAGTAAAATTAATAGTTTTACCATCTTTATTGATATCAAAAGACTGAGTTGGTGGTAAAGAAGAAATCATTATATTTCCATTAGACAAATGATACTCATGTTCAATGACTGACAAATGATATCCCACATATTTAATCATAAACCAAGGGACGAATGGTAATGAAATATTATTTTTTTCTAAATCTTTATAAAAATCTTTAGAAAAATATTCTGTTTCATCTCCATTAAAAGCACAGAAAAACCAATTTCTAAATTCTTCCCATTTTGGACTGTAAAATTCTAAAGAAATCTTTTTTCGTGCCAGAGAACCTGGACTAAAATCAATTTTTTTACTATCCATGTAAACCAGTTGGAAAATTCATATCGGAATCTGTAGGATCACTAAAACGATCTTCCCCTTTAGCAATATTGTTTTTATCTAAAACAATTGTATCAAAATTTGTTTCTCTAATCTGAGAAGTCGAAGCTCTTGATGGAATATCAACGATATAATCTACTGGTGAAATATAAGAAGATACAGATCTGGTTAATCTTGAAGAAGAATCTGTTAGTCTAGGGATGTCTTGAGTTTTAAAACTCAAAGTTACACTACCATCTTTACTTTGCCTAATATCAGAAATTTCATCACTAGTAATCTCACGAGGTACTGCCGCTTCTTCAATAATCCATTCAGTAGGAAAATTAATTTCTTCCCACTTAATTAATCTACGAGTAATAATTTTAGATATGGAAAAATTATTTTCAAACAAAACAGTCTCATAATTTTGTTCAGAAATTTTACATCTAGGAGATAAAGTATAAAGAGGTCTGTAAACAATTCTAGTACAAATACACATCACTTCTGTTCCAGGTAAATAATCATATCCATTAATCTTGATATTCAAATTTAATGATTGTAAAATATTCACATCAGTTAAGGCAATATTCAAATTTGGATAAGCATTAAAATATATTGCACCATAAGCCAAAGTTGATTGTATAGAACCAATCAAAGAATTTTTCCAATTTAAATTTCTTCCATCCCGTAAAGCAGCAACAAAACTTTCAGGTAAGCCTTTTAATGTTAATGGCTTAAAAGCAACTTGAACTAAACCAATATGCAGATAATTGAAATCTTTAGATTTATAATAATCTATATCATTTTGAGATAATAAATTAAAAACTCCACTATCTTTATCCATCGTAAAACTTAATTCTGTAGTTTTCACAGTAGTTTTCCCAGCAAATTTTTCAAAAGTTCCCAATTTGTAAATAGTCTCTATATTAACCTTAGGAATTACCCAAGTATTTAATAAATCTTGTTGTACAGGAAAATCTATTTGTTCTTTAATCATATTTTTAATAAATTTTTGTTTATTAAACCAAGACATAAGAACTCAATAAAGTAAGTGTTAAATAATAACTTCCATAACCTTAGTAGATCTTCCATGGCTCTGATACCAAGTGTTGAGCAGGATCTTTTTAGGGCTGTAGGATCTTTTAGGAAGCTAGGATTTACTAAGTTTAATATATTTTATGCAAACCACGAATTAATCGCTATAAACCCAACCGGGAACATCCATAGGTGATACAACCTGCCATACAAGACTTACCAACGGAATCACAAGGTTTATACCCGATTTAATCCATATATATATATATATATATATATATATATATATATATATATATATATATATACACACACACGCACGCTTCGTAGTACTATTCATCTCTCGTCTTATAAAAGTGTTAACGGCTTATATTTGTATTGTTTAGATAATAATTACAACAGTAATTTTTTATTTTGACCATTGTTGACCTGAATAAAGACCAACTTTGGTCGCTAACTATACATGAATTTAATTTATCAACCAAAGTTGGTCGCTAAATTTAAATCAAATTTATTTGTATTTTATATAATATTTAAATTAATAATATAATTAGTAAAATTTTAGAACTGACTCCGACTTTTGCGACCAAAGTTGGTCGGTATCTGCCTACCCTTTAGTTAGCAACCAAAGTTGGTCGCAAATTTTAAAATATATATAAATTTTAAAATATATATATATATATATATATATATATATATATATATATATATATATATATATATATATATATATATATATATATATATATATATATATATATATTTTATAGTTTTTTAAAATAATAATATAATTATTAAATTTTTTTATGTGGGTCCCCTTTTAGCGACCAATATTAGTAAACTTTTGACCAAGCAAGCCTAACTAGTCCAGTTAATATTTTGACTAATTTGGCGACCAAGTAGCGATCAAACTAGGCCGTTAATGTATTTAAAATTATTATTTTATTATTTTCATCAGTTTACCGACCAATTTTAGTTGCTTTTTTTACAGACTAATTTTGATCTCCAAAGTTTGATCACTTACTACAAAAATTCTAGTGGTGATTATTTGTGCTACTTTTGTCTCTACATTTCCTTGGGCTTGTACTTTCACGACTATGGAACAGCTAGGTCAAAATGACCAGGAAAGAAAATTCAATACGACCAACTATGGGAGAAAAATAATCTCAAACCTTAACACACTTTCCACATATATAATTACAAGCTTCTTTTATAATGCAATAAATCCTTTGAATCTTGACCAACTCAAACTTCGGCGAAAATATCATTGGCAAACAAATGTAATCTATTTACGGTTTTTGGTAGGTATCTGTAATCCAATAAGATTGCACAATCGAAAAATAATGCAGGAAATACCTCTAGAGTACCATAAGCTCTTATGTCATAGTTTATGTTTCTCTATTGACCGCCCTATATTAATGTAGCTAAGGAAGTGAAAAGCAACCACTTAATTTCAATAACATGATATTATAATAAGTTTTATGTAATAAAGGAAATATGGATCTAAACGTAGAGCAAGAGAAAAATCTTAACTTTAATTTTTCTTAGCAAGAATCTTTTATTTTCTATATTCCCTGGATCCTAATTTATATGTTGTACTTTCCTTATAGTCTGCTGCAAATATTTCCTTATGAAGAAAGAATTTAAATGAAATTTCATTTTTTCTGCTTAATCAAAAATAACTATAGCAATACAAATTGTTTACTCCTAAAAAAATTTGGCGAAGATACTTTACTTGACAGCAAATTCTCTCCCTCTAAAAAGTTTATGATGGTTTATTAGTCGTACGTCTCTCCACATTTAATATCCCGAACACGTGTCATCTCATAATCCAGGAAGACTTTTGCCGGTTCTCGATGTAATTATGCCCATGATTTTAGCTACATATTCTTTTACTTATGTGTATCAATCTTCTCCTTTTACATTTCATAATTTTCTAAACTCGCTTTACTGAACTCATACTTGTTTTCAACTTCCTTTAATATTCTTCTTCTTCAGAGAAAAAACACTTGCTTCCTTTTGATAATAATAGCCTGCTCAGAAGTTCCAATTCTTCAAAGAACAAAGATAACACTAATGATGATGCTCCTCCTACGGGTAGCACCATCATCCATAGAAGACTTACTACAACTAAGAACTTCGAACAGAAGTACCCTTCCATTAAGCCCCACATACAGGCTATTGGTGTATATCTTTCTTCTGTTCGTCCTTCTAACATCCCTGTTGTGAAGGAAGATCGTGGTTGTAAAGATTTGAACATCATCGCTCCTGACCTAGTGGAGCAGGTAACCTTCTTCAAGAAGGGTTTTATGTACGTTTACACATACCCTTAACTTTGCGACCATTCCTGTTGATTGGGGGCTTGACTCCATTATCTTGGAGCTCCGTTTCAATTACCAAGTCTGTTTGGCGCCGGTGAGCCCTTCCGCGTGGTGGACTGTTGCATGTTTTTGACATCTATGCCAGGAGATAGGGTAACAGTTGTCTCTGGCTCGGCTGATGAATCCCCCAAGATTTTTCGTGGGTGAATGATAAACTTCAGCAACCATGGTTATCATGCTTTGCTCACTAGCATGGATGATGAAGACGATCATGGATAGATGGAACAATTTATTGTAGTTTCCACCAGGGATATCATCCCGACTACAACTCCATCCTTTCCTAAATCATGGAACCATACTCATAAGTTCAATGCCTATCTTCTCTCTAATTAAAGATCATCCCATGCTATTACTAATCCTTCTCTTCCTCCAAATTCTAGAGACGGTAGCTTAGCTTTTTTGCTTTCTTTTCTTTTTCATACTTTTGTACTCGTTCTGCTTAGCACATTTGTTGTAAATAGAAGTATTTTTTTCATTTAAGTATTTTGCAAATTTCTCTTCGCGTACTTTTAATTTAAGTGTTGCGCAAGTTTACTTTTTTACATTGAGTTATGCGAGGCTTCGTGTGTATTTTTCCCCAATAGCATTTAGATTTCGGGCAAAAGTTCTTTCCAGAATCAACCCTTTACCATGAGAGTTTCATAAGAGAGAGCCCTCTTATATTTACGGTGCTCTTGATGAGAACGTCTCCTGTTCATTACGGCACTAGCATTTGAAGTGTGTGTTTAACTTTCAAATGATAAATTAATTCATCGATAAGACAAGACACAAAATATGAATAAAAAGAATTTACTGTATTCCTTCTATTTTCAAAAGTACATAAACATTCATTGTGCTAGAAAGAAACTGCCATTACTAGTGGCTAACTTGTACAACTTGTTTCTATGGGGTTGGCTTCATAGTCCTTGGTCCTTATAACACAACTTTGTTTCAGGATTTTATAGTCTCAATTGATGTGAAAGTCATTGTTGTCGTGTTCTCATATTATCACCTCCCTGCCCTAGTATTCGAATACGAAGAATGAAAATTGAACATTGAAAGTTTTTATCATTTGAAGATTCCACTAGTGAATGGTTGGATAATCTTTAGTTCAATAGCAAGCTTCAGCCCCTCTTAGAAATTTTGCTATTGAGCCAAAGATTATCTGACATTCTCCCAGTGGTTTGCACTAGTGAATGGTCTGGCATGATAAGAAACCTTATTTTCCAGCAGGAACTTTGCTATCAAGCAAAAGACTATCTAACCGCTTTGTAGTGGCTCGATGCTTGCATGCCTTTCATTTAAAGACTTTACTTCTATTGGCGAAGATTCCCTCATACTATGCTTTTCATTGCAGCCTCATTAAAAATCTTGCCACAAAAATTCAATTGGAAAAAACTTGACGAAGGGAAAAAAGTGTCGCACATACTTTCAATATAGGTGATGATTGTCAATAATAGTACCTTTTGAGCTATGCCACATTCTAGTTTCTCGACAACTTTACTTCGTCTTGATTTTCCAATTCGTATGTCCCTTTCTCGGTGTCAAATGATGTCACACCCCATCCTTGAGAAGTGACCGGTGCTCAACAATGTTACTCCGGTCGAGTAAGAATGCACAATGCCATCTACCCAACTCACCCATGAATAAAGAGAAGAATACATTTCATTATTTAGACATTAAGAGGTCATGTGAATAACACTAGTTCATTTCTATTACTTACATTGTTAACAGTATTCCCAAGCAATACCCTATGCATTCGTAGTAAAAGTGGAACATATGATACAATTACAAAAAGTTTACTTCAGCCTTTCTAAAACACGATACAACCCACTATATGTCTACGGAGCCTCTAACTTAACCAAAAAAGTCCTAAAACAGTGCCGACAACAAGGCCCCAACTATACTTCAAAATGTTATGACCAAAAGATAAGAGATACATGACCTCGAAGTAAAGTGGGGCTCACTAGGACAGTTGAGGAGAGGATATGTTGTTATCACAGCTCAACACCACCTGCTATGGTACCATCTCTGCATCCATAAAAGATGCAGAGCCTCCGGCAAAAGGGACATTAGTACATATGTAATAGTACTAGTATCTAAAACCAAAAACCCTGTCAATATAATGAGTAACGATAAATAGAGAAGGAAACATGAAATCAATAAGAGATTTAACTGGTAACAAAGTATCATATTAGGGGAAAGGTAAATTTTGAGCAAGTTTGATATTTTAAGTTGTGACACCTTTGGCACCAATATACCATAGTGTTTTAGCACGGAGTCTGATCTGTACCCGATCGGCTCAGCAGTTTCACCCCAAGACATCCACTCACAATACTACCATGTGAGCGGCATGGCATCCGATCTCAACCCGATCGGCTAAGCCACCTCACCATAATGTCGTATGGGTAGACATCACATCTTGCTAGCAATAATCTCATTCCATTCAAGGGGAAATATCTCAACACATCAATATCATCCCATATAAGGGGAACTCATCACATTAACATGGGGATTTATCCCTCTTTCACTCCTACACCGGCACGTATAGTTTTAGGGTTACGTTATTTTTACTTACCCTTTCTCGATGACTAAACGATACTCCCAAAGCGTTTATTATTTAAAAGGATTTACCCATTATTTCACATTCTTTGCCTATCATTCATTTAATTGGAACCAATGGACGTGACACATTATCTTTTTCGGAAAGTTGGGTGCACATCATATTTCATGCCCTTTTCATCTACTTTCAAATATCATCATGGATGATCAACAACAAGGATTTTCAAAGTAAGACTTTCAACACACTTTTGAGCAATTTAGAGTCTTAGGCACATGTGATTTCTTACGCATTTGTTACATGATAGTTTTCATTAGAATCATGTTTTCAAACATAAACATATTAGCACACAACCCATATTTAAACCAAAATTCTCAAATAGTAACTCAACATAACAAGAACCTTCGAAGAACATATAAAATGCATATTTATTTGGATATAGGGCTTATTCGAATTAATCAATTTATATGAGCAGCACGGGACTTACAAGGTCATTGTGGGGTTCAATTCTAAAAGAAGAGTTTAGCCAACATACTTCACCACGAGCTTGTAAATTACTACGATATTACGAAATACTTTGACACTTCAATATATTTAGAAATATAGTAAAATAGAACAAAAATTAGGAGGGATTTCATAGTTCCCGTTCACGTGACCATTTATCAAACACTATGTGTGCATTATTGTTTCAAGGTCCTCCCATAGTGGATTCTTTCACCCCACTACCTAAGGTTTACTCAGAAGCTCAACAATCTTCACGCTACCTTGATGGTATATGCATGTAAAATAAAAAAACTCCCACACCCAAGAGTTTGCTTTGCTTATTACCTATTTTCAGTTAAAATAACAAAATTGGGCTATGAAATGTACCTTACTCCTAGGAGTAAGACCTAGTGAACTTTTCTTGCAAATTCTTCAACTTTGAGCTAGAATTAATGATATATGAGCTTAGGAACTCCCACTCTCGCTCTATGGCGCTCCCTCTCTCTAGAAATATAAGTTTTAACCTTACAAAATAATTTTTAAGGCTCTTTTATAAGTATGGGGTGGGTTCAAAGATGTTGAAAAATTAAGCCTCAATGCCAAACTGTGGTAGCAACGCAGCGGTCCGCTAAATGGGCCGCATGATAGCCCTTCGAAACTTGGCATTTTCTGCTTCACTCTACGACCGGTTTGTGGTACATAGACCTATTATGTGGCGCATTACTTCTGACAATGTTTATGTTGGATTTGCAATAGATTGTTGATTTTGCTTGACCATTTGCGCTCGGGGTGATAAAGTGACAATGTGATCCTTTTGAATTTAAAGTCTTCAAGGAAGTGTGTGACCTTAGTGCCTATAAATTGTGGCCTGTCTTCGCAGGCTACCTCTTTCGATATTCTAAATCTGCAAATAATATTTTCCATAAGTAATCTACCACTTTGTGCTCGCCCATTTTTTGGTAAGAACCTGCTTCAACCTACTTAGAAAAATAGTCAGTTTATATCAAAAGAAATCGTACCTTACCGGGAGTCAGGGGAAGCGGTCGACTATATCCGTTACCCACTTCATGAATGGCCAAAGTGACAAAACCAAGTGTAGTAGCTTGTGACGACCCGACCGGTCGTCTTAAGAATTTAAGCATCAATCCCCTATTAAATATTTTTCCCAAGTTTAATTCTGCTAATTTGATTTATCGGGACGTTCGGTTTCTAGTTTCGGAGAGTTTTGGGACACATAGTCCCTAATTAAGAGCTTAAGTGTTGGAAAGTTATCCCTAGCCGCAACAGTGTGAAGACGACTGCAAAATAAAAATCTGATGGTTCTATTAGCTTCGTTAGGTGATTTCGGGGTTGGGAGCGTGTTCGGAATGTGTTTTGGGAGTCCGTAGCTAATTTAGGTTTGAAATGTCGAAGTTTGAATTTTTGAAGTTTCCGATTGATAGGTGATATTTTGATCCGAGGATCGAAATGTAATTCCAAGAGATGTTTTAGCTTCTTTATGTGATTTGGTATGTGTGTGAAAAATTTTAGGTCATTCAGAGGGGGTTTGGTCAGAGTTTTGATAAAAAACGTGTTCTGGAAATTTTTAGAAAACTTAGGCTTGATTTCTATGTGAATTGAAGGTTTTTGTGTTGTTTGAGGTGTTTGATTATTGGAACAAGTTTGAATGAAGTTTTAGGATGTGTTGGTACTTTTGGTTTAGGTCCTGGGGCCTCGGGTGAGTTTCGAATAGTCTATTGGGCTAGTTTTGGTGTTGGAAAGCTGCAGATATTTCATCTTAGGTGTTGTAGGTTTTTAAGCATTTGCGATAGCATGGGTCGAGACGCTATCACGTAGTAGGATATTGGGGGTGGTCTGTAATTGGCCTTCGCGTTCGCGATTGAGGCCCCAGGAAGTGTGGGCTTGACGTTTGCGTGATGTTTATTGCAATTGCATAGAGGAATTTGGCGTGTGAGGGGTCCAGGTGCAGTGGTCTACGCGTTCGTATGAGAGAGGACGTGTTCGCGTAAGAGGGAAATTTTAAGCATCGCATTCGCAGTTATTTGGTCACGTTCGCACAACTCACTTTTGAAGCCTTGGATTTTAGTGCTTCGCGATCGCGGTGAAGGAATTACAGGAGCTGGGAAGAAAGTTTGTGAACATTTCATCTATGAGTTTTAGTTATTTTTCCACCATAGTTGAGTATTTTGAGAGCTATTTGAAAGGAACTGAAGAGGGATTCAAGGAGAATTGATTGGAGGTAAGTTTTATGAACCAAAAATTTGATTCTATTGTAAAATTAACCTAGAAATTCATGGGAACTTGAACAAAATGGAATAACTAGGGCTTGAGATTTTGGATTTTTTATCTGGGATTTGAGGGGCCATTTCAAATCTGATTTCTATTTTAATAGACTCGTGAGAGTATATGGTTTCCGAAAATATAAGTTTCATCCAATTCTGAGACGCTAGCCTGAGGTGCGTTTTGGTCATTTTACCTAATTTTATGTCTTAGCATTGAATTTGATTATAGAATCAGTTGTTTCAGATGTTATTTATGAAATGCAATTGAATTGAATAGATTTGGGCCATTTGGAGTCGGATACTCATGGCAACGGCATGATTTCTAGTTGACTTTGAGCCGATTCGAGGTAAGTCGCTTGTCTAACCTTGTGCTGGGGACCTTGCTCTGAGGATATGATATTTGGTAATTGAATGCCTTGTACGTAAGGTGATGGGCACGTACTTGAGCAAATTGTTGAAAATCGAATTTTACTTCAAATATTTAGCCCGAGTTTCTTTCTGACCTGTCTTATTCTACTTGCAATCACAACTGGTGTTAGTTTAGAAAAAGCATGCTTAGTTGATCTAAATTGCATATTTGCTTAAGGTTCTTTGATTATACTATGTGAGGCATGTTAGGCGAGAACTACTTGTTGCCTGGCATTTTTTGCACTCTATTCCTAAATATCTTCTTGTTGTGACTGCGTACTTACATTGGGACTATGGACGTGGGATTCCAGTAGCTCTCCCCCCCCCCCCCCCCCTCTTGTTTGTTTACTTTAGGACTCCGGGTTAGATTCCCGGTAGATCCCCCTGCATATTTATTTTAGGACTACGGGTTAGATTACCGGTAAATCCCCCTGCACATTTACTTTGGGACTACGGATTGGATTCCTATAGATGCTTGTGTATTGATAGTTGGACTATGGAACGGTATCCCGGGAGGTCCTTCAGATATACACATATGATAGACTACGGGACGGTATCCTAGGAAATCCTTGGACAGTGATGAAATGGACTACAGGACGGTATCCTGGGAGATCTTTGTTTTTGGTACTGATATTGAGTTGTTTACTATGTGTTACCTTATTCTCTGTGTGTTATTTATTTCCTTGTATAACCTGTCTTACTTCATAGTTTTACTCCTTATTTTTGTTTATTTAATATTTTTGCAAGACTTATTATTATGTTTATTCTCAGTAGGGCCCTGACCTTCCTCATCACAACCCGACCGAGGTTAGGCTTCACATTTACTGAGTACAGTTATGGTGTACTCATGCCCTTTCTCTGCACGTTTTTTATGTGCAAATCCAGGTACCTCCACCCAGGCGTATTATCCTCGAGGTGGAGAGATCTAGCAGAGACTTCGAGGTACATCTGCCACTTTCGCATACCAGAAGTCTCTATCTTAAACTAGCTTTAGCAGTTAGCTTTTCTTTCGTACTGTTGTTTTAGATATTCTGGAGTTAGAGCAGTATCTTACATTCTGTTAGTTTGTGTTCCCATGAGTTTCCGGGTTCTAGGATAGTGTAGTATTAGTTGAGCTCTTGTAATGTATGCGCCGAGTGGCCTTTTACATTCTGCTTTCCATTTTGTTAAATCTTGGTTTTGAGTTGTAATTTTCGCGAGTTATTTTTTTTTCTGCATTGTTAGGCTTGCCTTGTTTTAGGGACTAGGTGCCATCACGACATGTTCACGGACGGAGAATTGGAGTCATGACAAGTTGGTATCAGAACTCTAGCTTCGTAGGAGTCATGGAACATAGTCCGGTTTATTAGAGTCTCACTGATTGGTATGGAGACATCTATACTTGTCTCCGAGAGGCTATGTAACTGTTAGGAAAATTCCACTTCATTTGATTTCCTTGTCATGCGAGATTTTTGATATCACAACTAAAATTCTATCTTTTTATTCCCTCACAGATGGTGAGGACACGTGCTACTTGAGATGATCAGGCACCCGCGCCCCCTAATGCAGCCGTTAGAGGATGGGGTTGGGGTAGAGGTAAAGGATGCGCGCGTGGTGCAGCTAGAGCACATATGCGATCTGCCGCCGAGGTACCACTAGCAGGTCCAGCTGGAGTCCAGGCACCTAGCACGCCTACTACTACTACTGCTACCACTACTCCATCTCTCCAGGAGACTCTGGCACAGTTCATGAGCATGTACACAACCTTGGCTCAGACAGGGTTGCTTCCTTTTGCTATAACCACATCCCAGGCTGGGAGAGGAGCTCAAACCCCCGCCGCCCGCACTCCTGAGTAGCGGGTACATGCTGAGCAGGTCCCATAGGATCTACCTGTGCTGCTTGCATTATTAGATCAGCCCCGGGACAGGGCATCGACTTCCGAGAATGAGCAGTTGAGGCTTGAGAGGTTCAAAGAAGTACAAGCCTCCTATCTTAATGGTCTAACATTAAAGGATGCTTTGGGCTTTCTTGATGAGTGTTACTGCATTCTCCGTACCAGGGGTATGTTAGGATCTAGCGGGGTTTATTTCACCACCTTCCAACTTTGAGGAGCCGCCTATGAGTGGTGGTGCACCAATAAGTTAGATAGTCCATATGATGTTGCTTTACTGAATTGGACTCAATTTTAAGACTCAGAGACATAAGGACGCACGGCACGTAAAATTTGAGAATTTACGCCAGGGTACTATGGTTTTATCAGAGTATGTTGTCCGTTACACAAGTTTGGCTAGGCATGCACCAAGCTTGGTGCTACTGTTCGCGGGAGGGTTCGCTGGTTTATTGAGGGGCTTATTCCTAGCATCACATCTGGCATGGCTCGTGAGCTGGAGACTGATGTTTTTTATCAGCAGATAGTGAGCATTGCTCGGAGGATTGAGAATATGCATGCTAGGGAGAGAGAGGAGAGAGAGGCCAAGAGGTCTCTAGAGTCGGGCTAGTATTCTGGTGCCCGTACAGGTTGTCATGGTAGGGGTTATGTATGTCGCTATGTTCATTCAGCTCTTCCAGCAGCTAGCAGTGCTCCAGCTGTAGCTCCTCCTAGGCCTCAGGAGCTTTATTGTGTACCTACAGTTTCTAGCGCGCCTCCTGCGCGGGGTGCTTCTAGAGGTTAGTCCAGCAGACTTGGCCCTAGCCAATCCCAGCCACCACTTCCTCTAAGATTTTGTTTTGAGTGTGGTGACCCACGCCACATGGCTAGGGATTGCCCCAGACTTAGGAAGGGTGCATCTTCACAGATTTCTCAGCCACAGCGTGCCCCGCAGAGTTCCCAGTCTATGGTTACAGCTCCAGCTGCCGCCTAACCTCCTTAGCCAACTAGAGGTAAAGGCCAGGGAGGTAGAGGTCGCCCTCGAATGGGAGGCCATGCCAAATATAATTCCTTTCCCGACCGTGTCGGGGCTATTTCCTCTGATTCAGTCATCACAAGTATTATATTGGTTTGCCATAGAGATACATCGATTCTATTCAATCTGAGCTCTACTTACTATTATGTTTCCTCATATTTTTCTCCGCATTTGGGTGTATCTCTAGATTCTTTGAGTTCCTCTATTTATGTTTCTACTCCTGTGGGGGGTTCACTTATTGTGGACAGCGTTTATCTGTCATTTTGGTTACTATTTGTGGTTTTGAGACCAGAGTAGACTTATTACTACTCAACATGGTTGATTTTGATATTATTTTGGGCATGGAATGGTTGTCGCCCTATTATACTATTCTTGATTTTCAAGCCAAAACCGTCACGCTAGCTATGCCAGGTGTACCGCGTGTCGAGTGGAGTGGTACTTTAGATCATACTCCCAGCAGAGTTATCTCTTTTCTCAAAGCTCAGCGTATGGTTGAGAAGGGATGCGCCGCGTATTTAGCTTATGTGAGAGATGTCAGCGTTTATTCCCCTTCCGTTGATTCAATCCCAGTGGTGCGGGATTATCCCGATGTATTTCCAGCTGATCTTCTGGGCATGCCACCTGATAGAGACATTGATTTTGGCATTGATTTGTTTCTGGACACTCAGCCCATTTCTATCTCTCAATATCATATGGCTCATCCTAAGCTGAATGAGTTGAAGGATCAATTATAGGAATTGCTTGATAAGGGATTTATTCGGTCCAGTGTTTCACCTTGGGGTGCTCCTGTCATGTTTGTGAAGAAAAAGGATGGTTCTATGTGTATGTGTATTGATTATCGCCAGTTGAACAAGGTCAAGTGAAGAACCATTATCCTTTGCCTCATATTGATGATTTGTTTGACCAACTTCAGGGTGAATGGGTCTTTTCTAATATTGATTTGCGCTCAGGTTACCAAAACTTGAAGATTCGGGAGCTGAATATCTCGAAGACTGCTTTCAGGAATCCGTACGGTCATTACGAGTTTCTTGTTATGTCATTTGGGTTGTCTAATGCCCTAGCAGCCTTCATGCATTTGATGCACAGTGTATTTCCACCATATATTGATTCTCTTGTCATTGTCTTTATTGATGACATTCTGGTGTATTCCCGGAGTCGAGAAGATCATGAGCAGCATTTGAGGACAATGCTCCAGACTCTGAGAGAGAAGAAGTTATATGCAAAGTTCTCAATATGTGATTTATTGCTATATTCAGTTGCATTCTTGGGCCACGAGGTATCAAGTGAGGGCATTCGGGTGGATCTGAAGAAGGTAGAGGGTATGACGAGTTGGCCCAAGCCGTCCTCTGCTACAAAAATTCGTAGTTTCGTTGGCTTAGCGGGCTAGTACCATCGTATTGTGGAGGGGTTTTCATGATTACAGCCCCTATGAACCAGAACGGTGCTCTATTTCAGTGGACAGAGGAGTGTGAAGTGAGCTTTCAAAATCTCAAAAGAGCTTTGACTACAGCCCCAATTGTGGTATTGCATACAGGTTTAGGGTCTTATACCATCTATTGTGATTTCTCAAGAGTTTGCCTTGGAGAACTAATTATGCAGGACTGTACGGTGATTTCCTATGTATCCAGACAGTTGAAGATACACGAGAAGAATTATCTTTTCCATTGTCTTGACTTAGCTGCCATTGTTCATGCCCTGAAGATTTGGCACATTATCTATACGGTGTGCCTTGTGAGATTTACACTGATCATAGGAGTTTTCCGCATTTCTTCAACTAGAAGGGTCTAAATTTGCGCTAGAGGAGGTGGCTAGAGTTGTAGAAGGATTATGACATCACTATTTTGTATCAGCGAAGCAAGGCCAATGTAGTGGTTGATGCCTTGAATTGCCAGGCAGAGAGTTTGTGGAGTTTGGCATATTTACCAGTATCGAAGAGGCCTATGGCAATGGATGTTCATGCCTTAGCCAACCAGTTTGTGAGATTGGATCTTTCAGAGCCTAGTCGGGTTCTAACTTGTGTGGTTTCTCGGTCTTTATTATTTAATCATATCAGGGAACAACAGTATGATGACCCTTATTTTCTTGTCCTTGAGGACAAGGTTCAGCATGGTGATGCTTGAGATGTGACTATTAGCGTGGATGGAGTAATGAGGATGCAGGGTCGGGTTTATGTACCCAATGTCGATTGGCTACGAGAGCTGATTCTGGAGGAGGCCCACAGTTTGCGATATTCCATCAATCCGGGTGCCGCGAAGATGTATCAGGACTTGAGGCAACACTATTGGTGGAGGAAGATGTAGAAGGATATAGTTGGTTATGTAGATATATGCCTCAACTACCAGCAGGTGAAGTACGAGCACTAGAGAGCGAGTGGGTTGCTTCAGCAGATAGAGATTCTGAAGTGGAAGTGGGAGCGTATCGCCATAGACTTTGTATCTGGGCTCCCACAGACCTTGAAGAAGTTTGATATTATCTGGGTTATTGTGAATTAGCTGACCAAGTCCGCTCATTTCATTCATATGGGTACTATTTATTCTTCAGAGCAGTTGGCGGAGGTTTATATCCGACAGGTTATCCGTCTGCATGGTATTCCAGTTTCTATTATTTCAGATAGAGATACTCAGTTCACATCACGATTCTGGAGGGCCGTTCAGCAAGAGTTGGGTACTCAGATGGAGTTGAGCACAACATTTCACCCCCAGACGGACGGACAATCCTAGCGCACTATTCATATTCTTCAGGATATGTTCCATGCGTGCATGATTGAGTTTGGAGGGTCTTGGGATCAGTTCTTGCCATTGGAGGAGTTTTCTTACAACAACTTATATCAGTCTAGCATTCAGATGGCACCGTATAAGGCATGGTATGGTAGGCGGTATAGATCTTTGGTGGGTTGGTTTGAGCCTGGCGAGGCCAGACTATTAGGAACAGATTTGGTTCAGGATGCTTTGGAGAAGGTTAAGGTTATTCAGGATAGACTCCATACAGCCCAGTCCAAATAGAAGAGCTATGCGGACCGGAATGTTTGTGATGTTTCCTTTATGGTTGGAGAGCGGGTTCTGCTCCGAGTTTTGCCTATAAAGGGCATCATGAGATTTGGAAGAAAGGGAATTTGAGTCTGAGGTTTATTGGCCCTATTGAGATATTGAGGCGTGTTGGGGAGGTTGTTTATGAGCTTTCCTTACCTCTCAGCCTTGTAGGGGTGCATCCGGTATTTTATGTTTCGATGCTCTGGAGATATCACGGTGATCTGTCGCACGTGTTGGATTTCAGTTCAGTCCAGCTGGACAAGGATCTCTTTTATGTTGAAATTCCAGTTGCTATATTGGACAGGCAGGTCAAAAAGTTGAGGTCAAAGAATATTGCTTTAGTAATGGTTCAGTGGCGGGGTCAGCCGGCCGAGGAGGCGACTTGGGAGACCGAGCAGGATATTCGCAGCCGTTACCCTCATCTTATTACTACATCAGGTATGTATCTATGCTCATTCGAGGACGAACTAATGTTTAAGTGTAGGTAGATATGACAACTTGGCCGGTCGTCTTAAGAATTTACGCCTTGATCCCCTATTAACTGCTTTCCCCAAGTTTAATTCTGCTAATTCGATTTGCCGGGACGTTCGATTTTGAGTTTCAAAGAGTTTTGGGACACATAGTCCCTAATTGAGAGCTTAAGTGTTGGAAATTTGTCCCTAGTCGGGATTGGGAGTATGTTCAGAATGCGTTTTTAGGGTCGATAGCCAATTTAGGCTTCAAATGCTGAAGTTTGAATTTTTGAAGTTTCCAGTTGATAGGTGATATTTTGATCTGAGGGTCGGAATGGAATTCCGAGAGTTTATTAGCTTTGTTATGTGATTTGAGATGTGTGTGCAAAATTTCAGGTCATTCGGAGGTGGTTTGGTCGGGGTTTAGAAAACAAAAAGTGTTTCAAAAGTATTAGAAAACTTAGGCTTGAATTCGATGTGAATTGAAAGTTATGGCATTTTTTGAGGTGTTTTTATCATTGGAAAATGTTTGAGTGAAGTTTTAGGATGTGTTGGTGCATCCGGTTGGGGTCCCGGAGGCCTCAGATGAGTTTCGGATGGTCTATCGGGCTAGTTTTGGTGTTGGAAAGCTGCATATTTTTCATCTCAGGTGTTGCAGGTTTTAAGCCTTCACGATTGCGTGGGTCGAGCCACGATCGTGTAGAAGAATATTGGGGGTGGTCTAAAATCGGCCTTCGTGTTCACAATTGAGGCATCACGTTCGCATAAGGCAGGAAGTGTGGGCTTCATGTTCGCGTGATGTTTGTTGCGATCGTATAGAGAAATTTGGTGCGTGAGAAGTCCAGGTGTAGTGATCTATGCATTCTCTTTAGAGAGGACGCGTTCGCGTAAGAGGGAGAGTTGAAGCATCACGTTCGCGGTTGTTTGGTTGCGTTTTCATAGCTCATTTTTGATGCCTTGGATTTTAGTGCTTCGTGATCGCGTGATCTTCATTGCGATCGTGATGAAGGAATTATAAGCGCGGGGCAGAAAGTTTATAAACATTTGATCTTTGAGTTTTAGCCATTTTTCCACCATAGTTGAGTATTTTGAGAGATCTTTGAAGGAAATTGAAGAGGGGTTCAAGGAGAATTGATTGGAGGGAAGTTTTATGAAGAAAAAACATGATTCTATTGTGAAATTAACCTAGAAATTCATGGAAACTAGTGAAAAAATGGAAGAACTAGGGCTTGGGACTTTGAATTTTTAATCTGGAATTTGAGAGATCATTTGAACTCCAATTTCTGTGTTCTAGTTGTGAGGTTTCCGAAAAATATAAGTTTCATCCGGTTCCGAGATGCTAGCCTCAGGGGAATTTTGGTTATTTTACCTAATTTCGCGTCTTAGCTTTGAATTTAATCGTAGAATTAGTTGTTTGAGATGTTATTTATGATATGTAATTGAATTGAATAGATTTGGGCCATTTGGAGTCGGATACTCGTGGCAAAGGCGTGATTTCTAGTTGACTTTGAGCTGATTCGAGGTAAGTGGCTTGTCTAACCTTATGTTGGGAACCTTCCCCTTAGTATATGATATTTGGTAAGTGAATTCCTTGTACATGAGGTGACGAGCACGTATTTGAGAAAATTGTTGAAAATTCAGTTTTACTTCAAATGTTTTGCCCTAGTTCCTTTCTTACCTATCTTGTTCTACTCGCAATCATTGGCTGTGTTAGTTTAGAAAAGCATGCTTAGTTGAGCTAAAGTGCCTATTTGCTTAAGTTTCTTTGATTGTACTACATGAGGCATGTTAGGCTAGAACTACTTGTTGCCTGGTATTTTTAGCACTCTATTCCTGAATATCTTTTATTTGTGACTGCATATTTACATTGGGACTTCGGATGTGGGGTTCCGGTAGCCCCCCCACCCCATGTTTGTTTACTTTTGGACTACGGGTTAGATTTCCAGTAGATCTCCCTGCATATTTACTTTAGGAATACGGGTTAGATTCCCGATAGATCCCTCTGCACATTTACTTTGGGATTACGCATCACATTCCGGTAGATCCCCGCGCATTGATAGTTGGACTACGGGACGGTATCACGGGAGGTCCTTTAGATATATACATATGAAAGACTACAAGGCGGTATCCAGGGAGATCCTTGGACAGTTGATGAAATGGACTATAGGTCGGTATCGTGGGAGATCCTTGTTGTTGGTACTGATATAGAGTTGTTTACTCTGTGTTACCTTATTCTCTATGTGCTATTTATTGCCTTGTATAACGTGTCTTACTTCATAGTTGTACTTCTTATTTCTATTTACTTCACACTGTTGCAAGAATTATTATTATGTTTATTCTCAGTAGGGCCCTGACCTTCCTCGTCACTACCCAACCAAGGTTAGGCTTGGCACTTACTTAGTATTGTTGTGGTGTACTTATGCCCCTTCTGTGTACGTTTTTCATGTGAAGATCCAAGTACCTCCACTCAGACGTATTATCCTAGAGGGGGAGAGATCTAGTAGAGACTTCGAGGCACATCTGCCACGTCCGCAGATCGGGAGTCTTTAACTTATTCTCGCTTTAAAAGTTAGCTTTTCTCTCGTACTATTATTTTAGATATTATGGAGTTAGAGCAGTTATTACATTCTGTTAGCTTGTGTTCCCGTGAGTTTTCAGGTTTTGGGATAGTATTGTAGTAGTTGAGCTATTATGTTGTATGTGCCGAGTGGCATTTTACATCCGCCTTCCATTTTGTTAAATCTTGGTTTTTAGTTATAATTTCTGCAAATTATTTGATTTTCCATATTGTTTGGCTTACCTAGTTGTAGGTACTAGGTGCTGTTACAACATGTTCATGGAGGGCGATCTGGGGTAGTGACATAGCTCTGCCGGTTGATATACCAATTGCGTGTGGCATTGACCATTATCACATTTTGAAACATAAGGCTTGGCATCTTTTTCCATCTGGGGCCAGTAGTATCTTGCCCTAAATAGCTTTAACACTAAGGAATTCGCGCCTGACTAATTCCCACAGATCCCTTCATGGACTTCTCTCATGACATAGTTAGCTTCAGAATCTCCTAAACATCGGGCCAACAGGTCTTGGAATGATCTTATATATAATTGACCTCCCTTGAAACTGTATCGAGCGGCTTTGGTGCATAGTGCCCGATATGCCTTGGGATCTTCGGGCAATTTTTCTTGCTCGAGATAGTCAATGATCTCATTTCTCTAGTACCAAACTGAATTGGCCGCATTCACATCGTACTAGCCGTTTGCATCCAATACTGAATGCATAAACTGCACGACCATGCCAGAGTTTGATTCCTTTTTGTGGACAATCCTAGATTGGTTAATGTGTCTGCCTCTACGTTTTTTCTCTCATGACGTAGGTAATTCACCATTCCCCGAACCATGCGAGCAAATCATGGACTTTTACTACATATTGTTACATGCGTTCCTATTTTGCTTCTAGATCCCGCATACCTAATTTACTACCAATTGGGAATCACATTTGATTTCTATGACCTTGGAGTTTGGTCCCCGGGCCAGCTCGAGTCCTAAAATCAAATCTTCATACTTTGCTTCATTGCTAGTCAGAGGATTAGGTCTTATGGCAGGGCTGTCCCCGAGGGCATGATTAGCACTACGCCGAGTTGGGATCTTTTCACATATGAGGCTCCTCCCGTGAACGGATTCCAAACTCTTAATGTCAATTATGACACCATCACTTCTTCGTTGTTAGCCAAAGGTAATAGTCATAGATTGAAATCAACCATAAAGTCAGCCAAAACTTGTGACTTTATTGTAGTCCTAGGTTTACACTCTATGTCAAATTCACTCATTTCAACTGCCCACTTGGCCAACCTAACTAAAGTTTTAAATTTTTGAAGGATATTCCACAGAGGGAAAGTGTCACGACGGCTATCAGATGACATTGGAATAAGACTTAAGATTTCAAGTGGAAACTACAAAGCTAAGACAAATTTTTCCAGATGTGGGTAGTGAATTTCTACTCCCACTAAAATCTTACAAACATAATAGACAGTATATTGCGTACCTTCGTCCTCGCGGACAAAATCGACAATTACCACAATCTCCGAGACATCTAAGTAAATGAACAGTTGTTCGCCTTTTTTTAGTTTTGACAATAATGGAGGACACAATGAATACCTTTTCAAATATTTCAAAGCCTACTCGCATTCCGGAGTCCATTCAAAGTTGTTCTTCTATTTGAGGAGTGAAAAGAAGTGATGACATTTTTCTGAAGATCGGGAACTGAACATGCTTAAAGCGGTCAGTCTTCTTGTCAACCTTTGAACTTCTTTACACTTGATAGCAGGTCAGAGTTGTCTTTAATGGCTTTAATTTTATCGGGATTAAATTTGATCACTCTTTGAAATACTAGGAAACCCAGGAACTTAATGGAGCTGACTCTAAATGCACACTTCTTAGGGTTAAGTTTCATTTTATGCTTCCCTAGGATGTCAAAGGTTTCCTGCAAGTGTTTGAGATGATCACCTGCATTTAAAGGCTTAACCAATATGTCATCTGTGTAAACTTCCACGGTCTTCCCTATTTTCTTTTTAAATATTTTGTTTACGATCTACTGATAAGTAGCTCCGGAATTTTTTAGCCCGAAAGGCATCACATTATAACAATGTATGCCGAAATTAGTTATGAATGAAGTTTTTTCCTGATGCTCTAGGTTCATCTTGATTTTATTGTACCTGGAATAACAATCAAGGAAACTCATTAACTCATGATCGGGTCGCATCAGTCATTTGATCAATGTTCGGTAATGGGAATGAGTCTTTTGGGCATGCTTTAGACCCTTATAGTCTACTCACATGTAAATTTATTATTATTCATTGAGATTACTACTATGTTAGCTAGTCAGACATGATACTTTACCTCTCAGAGTGAACCGATATCAATCAAACAAACTACCTCTTCTTTGATGAATTTGTTTCTGACCTCAGAAATAGGATGGTTTTTTGCCTTACCAAAGGGATGTTAGAATCCATGCTTAGTTTGTGCATGACCACTTCTGGTGGGATACCTGTAATATCCACATACGACTAAGCAAAATAGTCAACATTAAATTTGAGAAATTCGATAAAGCCAAATCGGAGCTCGGGATTTTTTCTTTTCCCCAAGTATAACGTCCTCTCCAAGAACTCTTCAAAATAGTGACATGTACAAGTTCTTCCGGTATAGACTTTATTGCAACCTTTCCTTCTGGTATCTAGAAAAATCATGGTACCTCATAGGTCTGATGACTCCTCTCCCTAGTTGATTTTGCTTGTCTCGGGATCATGTGTCGGTTCCTATAAATTCTATGTTGCACAATCCTTCCCTTTGCTATTGGAAACTGAGATTGAGTTCATCTTTCTTGATGTCTGTTGGTCACCTCTTATTTGTTTAATTCCCTCGAGAGTTACAAATTTCATTAATTGATGATATGTTGATGGCACAACCTTCATCTCATGGAACCAAGACTTCCCCAGGATAATGTTGTAGCCCATATATCCATATACTACTTAAAAAGGGTCATTTTTATTACCCCATCGACATTCATGAGAAGCAGAATCTCTCTTCGGTTGTCACGTTTTCCAAATTGAACTAGACAAGGAGTTTTATGGTCGGAATGATACTTTTGGTCAGCTCGGCGAGCTCCAACACTCTCCGCTAGACTATATTGGCTGAACTTCCTAGGTCCAACAAAACATGTTTAATATTAACATCAAAGACATTATGAGAGATTACCAATACATCATTATGCGACAACAATAGTCCATGTGCGTCTTCCTTCATGAAAGTAATGTTGTCCTCATCTACTTTTCAGGGTCTCTTACTATGGGTTACTGATACCTTCGTCTTTTTTGTCGCTAATAATGTCATACTATTAATCTCATCCCCCCCCCCCCCCCACGAAAATCATGTTGATCATTAAACGAGGGGGTATTTTCCCGCTTTCACGAATTCTGCATTATCACAATTGCAGCCATAGTTGTTTTTAGCCTTATCGCTTAAGAAATCTCTAAAATGGTCTTTATTCAACAATGTTGCTACCTCCTCACAAACTGGTAGTCCCCTATTCGGTAGCCATTGGTCCTATGGTATTCACACCACATATTAGAATCCTTTTGACTGGGATTAGATCTCATTGGCTTTGTAAACCATGTATCCTTAATGTTCCTCATAGCCGACACTAGCTCTAGCACGCGGACATTAAAGTTGTATTCAGATAGCCTGAGATAAGCAGAATCTTGAGAACCTTATATCTTCTTGTCCTGCAACGATTTGATATGCGACCGAGATTAGCTCTTCTATAAGCAAATCTATCCGCTGACCAAAAATCTCTACCGCATCCTTCAGCTGTTTCATAAGGAAACAACTGACCTCTTGAATATCCCAGATCTGTGTCAAAATCATCCTTTGATTTATCCTTATTCATCTTCCAGTCCCAACCCTTGGTTGATGACATGAAACCGAGTTGATCATCCTCAATTCTTATCTTTGACTCGTATTGGTTCTGCCCATGTTGTTACCTGAACTTGAGCAGGCTTTCTTTTAATTTTTAGGAAGCATCAAAACATCTCGGATTCAGCCCTTTAGTAAATGCTTCAGCTACCCATTCGTCCAATACGACATGTAACATCATCCATTCTTTCTGGAATCTAACCACAAACTCCCACAACAATTCTTACCCCTTTGTGTAATCCTAACTATGCTAGCCTCCGGGCCTGTACCTTTCTGGCTAAGTTCTCAGGCTAGAGCATATACCATGTCCCGACCCCCTTCGTAAGCGTCTATCTAAATTTCTTCAATAAACCTGACTCAATCTCGTGGGGAGTTAAATCATTCCCTTTTACCACTGTTGTATAGGTGGTGATGTGACCCTGAGAATCTGAAGTCTCATCATACTTTGGCACGTCTGGTATTTTGAACAGCTTCGGGATCGATTCTGTTGTCGTGCTTGGCTTGAATGGTAATTGGGTATTTCTTTGAGTCATGTCCTTTCAACACTGGCGGTGGGCCCGGAATTTTATCAATTCGGATGTTTATCTCTCTCATAAATCCTCATGAATTTGGTTTTAAAAAGATCATTCTCATAGTTGTTACAAGATCCACTACCTCCTCCCCCCCCCCCCCCCCCCGTACTTGTCGAACCTGACTTTGCCCCTTAGGGTGCTGTTTTCGACCCCCTATGTTGTTTGGTTTGCGGGAGAATTGAGAGGAACTGGAATTCATATATTCGTGTTATTGGATGCACCCGACAATGCCTGTCTTAACTCCTATATGAATTGATCCTATCGTGAGAGCTGGTCCATAATGTCTTTTTTTTGCTCCCTTAGGATCCATACTGTTTCAGTGGAATGCACTTCTTCAGCATCATCAGGAGTTTCCTTCCATACATGTCAAGGATATTTCCCTGTGCGTGGCCTCATCCCCCTCATTGCGGGTATCACTGATCGAGTTTTCATGATGAGGCTAATTTCCTTGGGCCTCATATTGTATTTGATTTTGACATCGCTATATGCCATTTTCTTTTATTTTTGCTAAGAAAAAAGAATCAAACAGTTAGTAATAGATACAAGGATAAATTCAATTACACAATTATTTAAGCCCGATGGTGGGTGCCAAACTGTTTACCCATAACATGATACAGTTGAAGTTATATGTGGTTCATGGATAAGTGAATCAATTTGATCCCAAAATGATAAATAAATGAAATAAGAATGTAAGACTTATCATTGAAATCAAGATAAGGCAACAAAGATTCTGATTTCGAGAGTAGAGCTTTCGGAGGCAGTAGCAATGATGTTAATACGTAAGAAGATAAAATATTATAGAGTTTTGAATAATGTATATTATGAACTTGTCAGAAAGTTCTCCCTTTACAATGAATGTTGAGCTCACTATTTATAGTTGTTCCTAGGGAACAAGATCTTAGCATCAAGCCTCTCTTAAATAACAATTATGGAGGCTATTGAAGAATGCATAATGTAAGGGATTACGTACTTAATGCAATAGAATATTCTCCATTAACTGCTGCCTGGTGGACACTATTTATTCTGTTTTTATGAACACCATTCCCTTTGGGAACAAATGGAATCGTTGCCTTCGGTCCCGATTTCCATATTCCTTGCTTTCCATCTATCTTCGACTCCACGTGTCACATTATTATGCGAGCATTAATATCAATATATTTTACCCTATACAGAAATTTTTAGGACTTATTTTAGAGATAAATTTTAACCATCTTCCTTTCTTTTCTGAACTATGCATCGAGCCAAATAAATTGGGACAACAATAATAACATACTCACTGTAATACCACAAGTAGGGTTTAGAAATGATAATGTAAAAACAGATCTTGCTCCTACCTCGTGCATGCAAAAAGACTATTTTTGAAAGACCCTGGGCTAAAAGTCAACCTAAAAGCCAAGTAAATTGGGACAAAGCCCAATCCTAGTTGACACCAAAACTAGAAAGAGGAAGAAGCTGGTTGCGGCTTTAAGGTACGGTATTCAGGCTAGTCCACTTCATATCTTAGGTCGTGGTTGTCCTGAGTCTCGAACAAAAGTGTTGTTCTTTTGGACTCAAAAGACAATAATAGGTAACAAAAAGACTAGGCACCATAATATATATAGCACGATTATTCACCGAACTATACCTTAACGGCCATAAGGTATAATGCGGTGAATAACTGCACTATATATGAAAGTTGCGCTCACCAATAATTCTTCTAGACTTAAATGACACACGAATAATTCATAGGGGAATAGTGTGCATATTTAAGGCTCTATACATTAAATAATTGTACCCCCAGGATGGTTTTTTCCTTATATAAAGAGTTTCAGGATTTTGTAAAAACCCATTCAGGATCCTTCAAGTCTTCTGAAATATTTGTTCGTTAAGTTATTTTGCATTTTGCCATAATATCTGAAGAGCAAAAAATTAGGATTTCATTATATTGGGAGGGTGAGGTTTTGGTAAGGAATAACTCAGTATGCTATAGTTTTCCTCCATAGTGTCATGTTAAGTTTCCACTTACAATAGAGAACGATACATTAGTATCGTTATTGTGTAAAAAATGAGTGTGAGACAACATTTGGTGAATATTAAAGTAACCGGAAGATATTTGTATTTTGTTACTCTGCAAGGATTGCATGTTATGCTAAGTTTAACATCGAAGATGATGAAACTCTGAAAGATTTTGTGAGTACCCAGTATTAACACCGAGAATTTCTTGTGATAAAAATATTGGAATTATACATCAAGGCTTGAAACACAATAATGAGGTTCCGCAAAGTAGGAATATCCCTCAATTATCAAGAGGTTATTTTGGAGCAGTTTTAGCCTAATAGGTATCGGGTTAAAGAGTTTGTCTTAAACTTATCTCCACGGATAAATGAGGAGCGAGAAAATAATTTCTCTCCTAGTTTACATAATCCACAAGTTGAGTGGAAAACTTCAGTTTTCCTTTGTGTTACGATATTTATTCTTATGTATTGTATTTGTATTCGCACTCATATATTCAACTAGGGATACCGGCTAGATATGAATTTTACAAGTTATGAACCAACAACTAGTTGGAATATGCCTAGTTTTGGTGTTTGGATCATGGTGGTCCATCCTAGAATCATCATCAACGGAATAATGTGCATCATGGGATATTAACCTATTATGATTTGTAAGTGAAGTGATAAATTTAATATGTAATGTTTGGATAAATTTGAGAAACTTATTATTTTATTAGTTGTGTAGTGAAAATAAGCAATTTGAAGGTCATGTCCTTACTCAAATTGATCGAAGACGATATATTTAATTGGGATCCGGCAGATGCGTTGAGTCGGCAAGAGAATAATGATTATGACACAATATTGATGATCTAGAGATAAAACACCCTTCCCTGATGAGGGTGATGATCATGAGGACGAGAATATTGAACCTGATTTGATGAGGGAACATACTCCGCCTCCCAGTAGGACAAGAGTGTACGAGTTAGATGTGTTGTTTCATTCAACGGAGATTCCCTAATTTGATTATTTTCCAAGTATGCCAGATGTGGATGCTCTCACAAGGGATCTTGACGAAATTTTAATAGCAATGTGGGATGAATCTAGAGTATCAGTGTTGTCAAAGGGCATGCTATTTGCTGATATAGGAGCGGTGCGAATGTACAACGTAAAAGAGTGTCGTAAGATCGTAGTTCATGAGTCATCTCCGGAAGTATACAAGATTATTTTTCACATATGGTTTCAAGGTTATAATTGGACGCTGTGTGTGAGGAAGTAAAAAACAAATACGTTGGTTGTGGGGAGCTACATTGGCACCTATAATTGTGAAATGGACACATTCAGTAGCAATCATTTAAACTTAGAATGTTGACTTGATTTTTCTTGTTTTGATTCCATACATTCAAGCGTCCATAAGGTATAAGATCAAAGAGTCTATAACATCTATCCACCAAGTATATGGATGTAATGTTACCAAAAGAAATCCATTTCCCGAGCGCAAACGTGCGTTTTAAATTGTTTATGGTAACTGGGTTAGTTCCTTGCCTCCTATACCCAAGTACATGGAAACATTGTAACACTTTAACCCCGGGACTGTTGTTAAATGGAAGCTTGAGTAGAGTTCGGGAATACCTGAACAGGACACAACTGTTGTAAATGTCTTTTATCTGGTTTGGGTAGTGGTGGTTTCAGTTCTAGGTGAAAGTTCATCCAATGTGCCCAATTATCAAGGATATACATAGCGTTTTGTTGCAGTAATTTGTCGTAAAAACTGTATGAAAATGCTCAGCTTGCAATATGTACGAAATAAAATTATGTTTCCATTGGGCGTTAAATCTAATTTATATTTAGCTTTAATTCTTTAGCACAACAATTTAACATACACTCGAAGAAAAAAAATTATTATTTGCAATTATTGTTGTTGTATGACAATATTTCATTGTCAATGTCTTCATCTTCTTCATCAACATCGTATACGTACCCTTCGGAACCGAGGGTATCGTAATCTAGGCCCCAATTGAAACACATTTCTTGTACTTCATCTCTATCATCAATAAGACCACTTACTTTATTTATACAAAAATACGGGACTCGTATGTCTAACGTCTGTGGTAGAAATTTAGGTAGTCCCTCCAACCTGACAACTGTTGGAAAAATAGGATAATCATTGCCTCTATGAAATTTTTCATTTTCTAATAAATCCCAGTACTAATCTCTCGTTCCTCCCATGTAGTTAAGATCATCCATTACATGATGACAATGCCTTTTCCATCTCTAGAATATCCTTCAACAAATTCCAAATCACTTGTTGTGGCACAACAAGCGCATGCCAGTGACATAGTACTTCATAATCATGTCGTTTTGAGTAAAAGGAAACCCATTGTAATTTTTCGCCCCTAATTCGCGTACCTTTAGCTTTTGTAGAATGCGTTTTATCCTAAATAATGTGCTCTGCAACTTTAAGATAAATGTGTATATTGATAGGCTCATTTTCCAATGGACGTAGAAAACCATACCACTTGTCATCAACAAAATCAGTATAGCAACCTAACATATTTTTTTAAGGTAGGGATCAATAGTGTTAAAATGTGTTCCACGGGGATCCATTGGACAACCTACACCCTTTTGGCTCTACTTTAACCACTTATTAAATGTTAGCGGCATTTTTTAAATTGATGTTGTAATATTTTTTCAAATAGTCTTTGAATACAAATCTCTTGGTTCAGTTTAAAAAGTTATCTTATACCTGAAAGAATCATAGCGCGCCACTAATATGTTTTATATGTACTGTCTTCTCGACCTAAAAAAGCTATATTTCTGGAAAAGCTGTCATTCTGGAAAAGTTGTCTTGTACCCTAAAGAATTATCACGCGAAACATAGCGCACCACTAATATGTGTTATGTGTATTGTCTTGTCGACCTGAAAAACTATCGTTTTGAAAAAGCTATCTTGTACCCTAAAGAATCATTATCACGCAAAATAGTGCGCGCCACCAATATGCATTATGTGTATTATCTTCCTATAAAAATGTAGCACATTTTAGTTATTATTTGCGCTTACAAAACAAGTAGAAAAACTTTCCATTAACTTTTTATTTTTCTTGCATTAAGAAATATATGGACGCAATGACGTACTACGGTGATAATGTGGCAAACGTGCGATTTTGAAACCATGTTAGTCAAATTGCAATCTGGGACTGTAACAGCCCGACCGATCATTTTGAGAATTTTCACTTGGCTCGCTAGTTTGGGGGCATAAGTAGCTCCGTATGATGTATTAGAACTTGTGTGCAAAATTTGAGTTTATTCCGAGTTGATTTAATGTATTTCGGCACGAGTTTTTTGAAGTCGAATGTTTCAAAGTTCATTAAGTTTGATTTGATGTGCGACTCGATGTTGTTATGCGTGATTTAAGGCCTTGAGTAGGTCCGTGTTTTATTATGGGAATTGTTGGTATGGTCGTACAGGGTCTTGAGGGGCCCGGGTGAGTTTCAGATAGGTTTTGGTTGTGTTTTGTTCGTTTTTCTTATGTTTTGACATTGTTTATCCAAGAATAAATGGTACCACATTAAACAAATGAGCTCCGAAGTCTATTATGGTTGAAGCATTAGACCTTCATCATAATTCCGGAGCCATAGAAAAAAGAATCATCAAATGTAGACACCTTATGAGGATATTATAGTCATTTTACTAAGAATTGGGCTGCTAGATTTTTCAGATTAATTGCAATATTGCCACTAACTTTGTATTTAAAAATTTACACTATTTTCAAATATTGAATCCAATATATCTACTTCATTATAAGGTTAAATCGAGTGATTCAAAAGCATAACTTGACTAAAAATTCACAAGAAATCTATTGGAGGTATCAAAAGCAAGTTTTGAGATCATTTGGCACGTAAAACGAGGCAGAATAGCAAGATAGAAGTACTTAATATTGAATGTTTGTTCATTTGGTCATAGTTTAAGTTGGGGAGCTAGATTTGGACAATTTTTGTAAGTAATTCTTACTATATGAATTGGGATAAGTGTTCTATACTCGATTTTGGTTATATTTCATAATTCTATCTTTGTTTTAGGCATTTGGCTGATGATTTCAAAGTGAAATTTGGGGGTTTTTGTCTAAATTTCATAAAGTGAATTTTTGAGTTTTAAATATCGATTCGGAGTCGGATTTGTGCGAAACTAGTATGGTTGGACTCATAATTGAATGTATATTCGGGGTTTGTAAATTTTGTGGGGTTCCGAAGTGCGGTCTTGAGAGTTGACTTTTGTTGACATTTTGCAAATTGTATAAGGATCATAGCTTTGTTAATTGAAATTGTTTTCTCTTGCATTGTTTGATGTATTTAATTTTTCTTTGGCTAGATTTGGCCGAGCGATGGTGAATTAGTAATGAAAAAGCTAAATTGAGTATTGAGTTGGCCGAACTGAGATAAGTATCTTTCCTAACCTTGTGTGGGCTATTTTCTCTTAGGATTTGAATCTTCTATGCTAATTATAGTCCGTGTACGCAAGGTGACGAGTGCTTGTTCGGACTTATTTGTGGAAAATTTGTCTTTTAGGGTTCTTAGGTCCTTATATTAACTAAGTAGGAAGTTGTTCTGATATGATTGAGTTTCCTACTTGCTAGTTTCACCTCTACATGCTCTATACGATATTGTTAGCACTTGTTTACCTCTTACTTGTTATTTGGACCTTATTTTCCTTACTTGAAATTATTGCATTTATTATTATTTTTGTTACTTCTCAATTGTGAGTTCCTCAATTACTTTGTGCATGTATGTTATATATCCAAATTGGTGTGGTTACATGTGCAGTTATCACGTGCGGTTTTGTAAAGGTTGTTGTATTCCTTTGATTTTTACGTGATTCTCTTACTGTTGTACACTCATACTATTAGTGGTAGAAATTCTTGTAATTGAGTTATTGATATGTTATTATTGATTTAAAAATGTATACAGTAGTATCGGGTTGCACGCCGCAACAGGAGGAATATGAGTGATATATTGAGGAGGAATAAGGGAGAATGATATTATATGGTGGGATCTAGTTGCACGCTGCAACAAGAGGAATAAGGGTGATATATTGAGGATGAATAAGGGTGAATTGATAATATATGGTGGGATCGGGTTGCGCGAGGCAACATATTATGTTTATTATTATGATATTGATATTGTACGATGTGATCGGGTGGCACGCCATAACAGGAGGAGTAAGGGTGATATATTAAGGAGGCACGAGGGTGAACTACTATTATATGGTGGGATCGGGTTGCACGCTACAACAGGAAGAATAAAGGTGATATATTGATGAGAAATAAGGGTGAATTGATACTATATGGTAGGATCGGGTTGCACGCCGCAACATATTATATTTATTGTTATGATATTAATATTGTATGGTGGGATCGCATTGTATGCTGCAACAAAAGGAATAAATGTGATATACTAAGGAGGAATAAGAGTGAATTGATATTATATGGTGGGATCGGGTGCCGTGCTACAACATATCTTGTATTTTTGTATCCCTTGTTTTACTGTTTCGACTTTAGTTCCTTCATGCAAGACTTTGATAATTTGTATTTTCGGTTTTCACTGAGTTCTGAGGATCGAGTTATTGTCATTGACTTATTCACTTGCCGTCATTTTCTGAGTTCTTTTCCTAGTACTATTATTTCTGGTGAATTAATTTTCAAGGTAATTTACTATGTTGAGTCATTTCCTCCTGTCATGTTGAGTCGTTCGTAATATCCTGATATAAAATAAGGAAATTAATATTATGCTTACTTGTGTGACTTTAAGTTACAACTCTCCATACATTCTAGCATCTACTATTTCTATTAATCATTATATTTTATTTTAATTGCTCCCCCAGCTTAATCTTCTTCACTTGCCCAAGGTTTTCTTCTATTTTATTTAAAAAGGGATGTTATTATGTTTAACTTCATAAATATTAAATGTAATAGCTATAAGATTTTGGATTTTATTCAAAAATATTATTTTCTTTCCTGAAATGGTTTCTAAAAAATAAAAATAACTTCCTCTTTTTCGTCGGTTTCCTATTTGGTCCAGAAACTATAAATTTACTTTATGAAATATAGATGGAACTTCTTGAAAATCTTAATTAGTAGTTGATATGGATATGATGTATTGAGTAGCCCGTGAATTTTACCTTGTAAAGTGAAAGGGTAATATATGGGCACAAGGTGTCATGTGTGTTAAAGGTTTGAAAGTTGTGATTTTAATATGAGACTTCTAGGATTGGGATAGTCGGAATTGTGTATTAGGAATGATGCAGCTGGTTGAGTTAACATCGCTTTCCTTATTTGAGCACATTTTTAATTGACTGTGTTGGTGTTAATTTACTTGGTTACTTTCGTTACCATCTGTGTTTTCCCCTTTATCATCTCTACTATTTGTAATTTGATTTCTTTCTACTATTGACTTTACTTTGTTATCTTTATCTTGTTAGTTGTATGTCATATGTTGTTCATCTTATTGGACCAGTAGGTGCTTTGGCTTTTCTTTGTTACTACTCCACTGAGGTTAGTATGATACTTACTGGGTACCACTGTGGTGTGCTTATACTACACTTTTGTACATTTCTCTACAGATACAGGTATTCAGTCACTAGTAGCTGTGCGAATCAGTCTGTGAAGACTCAAGGTAAACATGCTGTTGCGTTCACATGTCTCGAGGTCACCTTTTATTTTACTTATTTCCATTAGAGACTAGGTCATCACGACTCCTTTGGATGGATTTTGGGTCGTGATAGAGGTAGACGCTAGATATGTCAATAACTTGTAAGTTATTATTTTGGAAAGAATGTTTATTAATATTTTTATATAACATGTTAATTAATAGTGTTGTATTATATTTCCCATTAGTAGGACAAAACTAAATGTCGATTTCAAGAATGGTATGATGAACCTATTAACCAGGAATACAACAAATCATGTTTGCACCATGTTTGGAATATGATCGGTGAATACGAACTCTAGATCTTTAAACTACATCAACAACTTACGGTAGCATAGGAGAAACTAAAAGAGATGGAAGAAGGAAAAAATAGGTTGGAAGAGAAGTTTAAGTGATTGAATCACAAAATAATGGTCGATAGAGACTGAACATATACATGGATATGTTAAGTGTAGTATTTTTATCTTAATGTTTAACCTGTCATGTATTATCATTAATTTTACCAAATTTAAACTATGTTAAGTTGTCGTTTTTTGTTTTTTTGTTGTAGTATTAAACTAATATATAAACCCGAGAAATAAAAACGCATGCGCAAATAATGTAAAACATAAATAATGTTGCTATTATATACTTAATGTTATATATACAAATAATCATAAATATCAATATGCCCCGTGCTTTAAAGCATTGGATGGCCTGAGCCTCATCCCATCCCGCGCGGCTACACTAGCTGGATCATCCTCATTATATCACCTCTTTATAGGAGGTTGTGTTGTAGCATGATGATCGGTAAGTCTAGAAGACTTGGTAGAAGCTGCCGTAGCAATAACCTACAGAATACTAAGATATTTTAGTATACGAAATATATATTACTAACATATGTGTTATCTAAAAAAGCTTTAATGGTCTTATCATGACCTCGGTGGGCTCCTGAATATAATCATCCGTCTCAGGCATGTCAGTATCGCCGAAAGTGGCCTCCGTGATGGGTGAGGATGATGTGTTTAAAAAAATATAAAGTGCTTTAGATATTTATGAATAATCAATGAGATAACAACAAAAATAAATAATAGTAATACAAATAAACGTGCGCCTATGAAAGATCCTCAATATCTATCGATGATGAGCCATAACTCAGTTGGTGCCCACTATGCACATCTTGTGTCGAACGATCATCACCAATCGTCTATGGTTTTGCAGGTCCAGGAAAGTACTGATCCCACTCATGTCGCGTGATGGTCGTGCCCGTGATCAATAATGGAACTAACAGGGTCACCTAGGAGTCTTTAGCATCACCTGAAGGCTGAATGATGGCATATCATGAGGAGCATCGCCTGGCTCAGGGTGGTCACCTGGCCAATCATCGTCTACCTCAATGCCCCCTTGCTGGGACCCCATCCTCACCGACCCTACAATGATCCGATCGGTAGTTTTGAGAATCTAAATTCCATTTGGCAGTGTAGATACTTGAGCAGCTTCATATTATATGTATCAACTTGTGTACATAGTTGAATTCAGTTACCAGATAATTCTTAGTCAAATTGGAAGAAGAAATCTAGTTTTAGAAGGATAAGTGGTAGGAATTTGACCGAAATGTTACTTTGTGTAAATAGCTCTGGAATGAGTTTTGGATGATCTCAAAATCTTTCTATGGTGATTTTGGACTTAGGCGTGCGTCTGGATTTAGATTTGGAGGTTCACAGGGTAATTTGAGGCATGTCAACGAAAGTAGGAAAAGTTGAAGTTTGAAAAATAGAGAAGTTTGACCCATAGTTGACTTTTTAATATTGCGGTCTAAATGCAATTCCGAGAGTTGGAGTATCTCAGTTATCTTATTTTGGACTTCTCTACAATGGCGTCATTCTGGGTAGATTTGATAGGGTTCGGCGCGGGTTATAGAAGTTGGAGGATTTGGAAGTTCATAAGCTCGATTCATGGCGTGATTTGCATTTCCGACATCGTTTTGATGTGATTTGAGACCTTGAGCGAGTCCGTATTAGGTTGTAGAACTTGTTTGTGTGTTTAGGAAGCGTCCCGAGGGCCTCGGGTGTGTTTCGGGTGGGCTACGGATATTTTTCCCCCTATTTTGAACTATGTTCTTTCTTATGGTGTTCCCTTCTATGCAATCGCATAGGCATAGCCACGATCGTGAAGGCTCATTTGGTGGCTAAAAATTTTCCTTCTTCGTGTTCGCATATACTATTCCAAATCACGTGCATATCTTTCTTCCTTCTCCGCGTTCACAGTCCATATCTCCCATTCGCATAGCTCAACTATTACAGCTGGTGATTCGTTCCCTTCCTCTTCTATGATCGTATGCATAATCTCGTAGTCACATAGTGCATTTTTGGGTAGTGGCCATTTTATTCTTTGTGATCGCATTGCTTCTTTCGTGATCGTGATGTACAATCACCTGGGCAAGCAGAATACATTCCCAAATTGAGGGTTAGACCATTTTTATCGTATTTTGAGTTGTGGAGCTCAGTTTTGAGCAATTTTTCGTGGGTTTTAAAGCAAATCTACAAGGTAGTGTTCTTCACATAGAATTTAATATATTACATGATTTTATCTTTGCTTTCATCATTTAAATTGTGTTTTCAGTTAAGGGAAATGTTGGTTTATAAAGAAAATTTTTAAAATAAAAAATCATGATTCGAGGAACAAAATGATATCGGAATTTGATAATTTTCGTATGGTTGAACTCGTATCAAAATGGGTAAAACGATTTTTGTAAAAATTATCTGGTTCCAAGGTGCGGTCTCAGGCATCGACTTTTGGACATAATTTTGGATTTTGTTTAAGATTGAGACTTCATGATCCGAAATAGTTCCTTATGAGTTTTATTTATGCTTTGAAGTTATTTTGGTTAGATTTGAGCTGTCCAGAGGTCTTTTCACTTGAGAAGTGCATTTTTGAGTATCGGTTTGTCGTCTTTAAGGCAAGTATCTTGCCTTGGGGTACTTTCCTTAGGATTTGAGTCTTCTATATGATTGTAATTTGTGTGCGCTAGGTGACGTGCTTGCTCAGGTTTATTTTTTGAAAGTTGACCTTTCGGGTTTTTAGGTCCTTATATTCATTGTATATGATGTTTTTCATGATATGTTTGAGCTCCTATTTGTTGGTTTCACTTCTACATGCTTTAGTTAGAATTAGTTGCTTTAGGATTCACTCTTATTGCCTATTTGACTCTTATTTGATGTAACTTAAGGTTTGCCTCTTCTACAGTCATGCTATCTTTTCATAACTGCTTATCTTTAATTGAAATTGTTATTGTCTCAACCTATAATTGTTTTGTCTTAATTGAAGTGATGATTATCTTCTGCTGCCTACCGTTATTTGAATTGTTAAATATCCATCGCAATTGCTCAACCTTAAAAGAAGTTTAGATAATATATATCTTAGTTGACTTGCCTTTATTTGGAACTATTTGACTCAGTTTGGCTTACTTATTGTTGACTTATATATTATGGGATCGTTGCTACATGTCAATTTTCCCTTATTGGACGGTTCCCTTTATGCCTACCATTTTTGGCTATGGTTATTCCTTGTGAACTGGTTCTATTGTTTCTTTGTGATTCAAAGTTCTTGAGTTGATTTACTCATCGTACTTTGTATTATTGTCATTTTGCTGTTGTATTTATTGTGGTGATGTACGAGGTTTTTGCCATGCTGTAAATGTTATTTCTGTTGGTTTCAAAACATATTTAATTTGGGACTACGAGACAGTATCTCGGTAAAATCCTACTATTTTGTATATTTACTTGGGGACTATGGAACGGCACTCTGGTAGATTCTCTTGCACATTTACATTTGGGACTACAGGATGGTATTTCAGTAGATCCTCCTATTATGTATATTTATTTGGGACTAGGAACGGTATTCCGGTAAATCACCCTGTACATTTACGTTTAAGACTACGGGATGGTATCTTGGGAGATCCTTTGTTATTATCACTATGTTCTGAGCTGTTGTTTTTTCATTGATCCTATCCCTCTGTAAACATTCTACGTGTTGTATGTTCTTTTCCTTATGCTTCCTAGCTAGTATGAACTATGTTAGGACAATTGTACAATCATAGACGTGCTAAGCACCCTTATCGGATAAGAGGCTACTTGATATTGCTGAGTATAGACGTACACCCTTGTTTATTTGTCTTCCATGTGAGAATGACTTTATTTGGCATGTGAGTTGTCAATATGATTATGAGGTGTGATAAGGGCAAATGATTCCAAGTGTTAAGGTTCAAGTATTGAGACCTTTATGGTATGATTATGAGATGAGGTGTCACATGTTGACTTATATTCGAAGGATATTTATTGAAAAGATTATATTCAAAAGGTATTTCTTTTGAAAGAACTATTTTGACAAATTATTTACTTGAAGGAAGGATATTTCGAAATATCTTTATCAATTGAAGGATTTGACTAATTGATTGAAGTTTGATGGCTAAGACCTAATGTGAAAACTGCCGTAGTAGCTGAGTTATGACTTGTCTTTATTGTATTTGTGAATCTCAGATTTGGGCTTTATTTTCGTGCACTTTTCCGTATTCTTATTATGGTGTTACACTGTTACTTGCTGCTTTCTTTCCGTATTGCAATTACTATATTGTTAGCCACATCGCGTAGTCTTTATATAGATACCATGTTCTGTTTTTTCCATACTTATACTTGTTCAGTTTATTAGACCAGTAGGTGTTTTAACTGTTTCCCGTCACTACTCCACTGAGGTTAGTCTTTATAATTACTGGGCACTATTGTGCCGTGCTCATACTATACTTTTGTACAGTTTTGTACAGATCCAGGTATTGGATCGCTAGTAGCTGTGTAGACCAATGTTGTGGAGACTCAAGGTAAATATGTTGGTTCATTCGCAGGCTTCATAGTCACTTTCTTATTTTGTATTTACACTGTTCACTCTGGTTTCGAGACAGTTGTATTTTAGACGATTTTTAGCAACTATGTAAAGCTTGTGACTTGTACTACTGGTTTTGAAAATTTGCAAATTTTGTAAAGATTTCTATATCGAAACTATTAGATTTTCTTAGTTATTGTTGTTATTAAGTAAATGTTAGTCTTACCTAGTCCCTAAGACTAGGTGCCATCACGAAACCCAACGTAAGGGGGATTGGGTCGTGACAGACCCCCACGACCTCGTGGGAAACCCCTTCCTCTCTACGCACGCCTGCCACGTCTACCACGTTCAGGATCAACCGCTGGCCAATGATGTTACTCCTCTGGCGACACATAAGAAATCTCGTATCCTAAGCTCTCTTGATCTCAGGCATGTCTCAATATTCGGGAAGCCAATCTGTAACCTGCTTGCCATACTCGTGCAAAGTTGTCGCTCCTTTATTGGTTTGTTGTTGCATCTGCACTCCCAACCGGTAGAACAAATGTAAGCCAATAGCCTGCACAACATGTAAAATATTGATTACAAAACAATAGGTTAATGTTATAAGTATAGGAAATAACATACCAGTGCCTCATGCCTCCCAACAAATGGAATATACCGACAACTAGCACGATGAACGGGACTCGATTAAAAGTCGGGTAACGCAGCGAAACCAGCCCATATACTCACCATCCGTACGCTCAGGTGGAGGGGGTGTCGGAATAAAGTCATATATACAGTCCCAATCTCAATTTGCGCCTCTGGCCAGGCCACATATGCCAAGTCAACCCTGGATCAATCATCCCGTTGGTAATATGTCCATTCTCCAAGTGGGCGAAGTACAAGCTGTAGTCGATCAAACTGGTGAAGGAATCGCTCGGTGGCATGATGCTCGACAATTTCGAGACACGTCAATGGGATGGAAGAGCTCCACATAACTCGGCCGCAAAAGCAATAATCGGGCAAACCAGGTATTAGCTCGTCGTTATATGGCCTCCATATGAACTATTAAGTAAACACAAGAATCGTGAGTAAACGCAACACATATAAAGCCAGGCTAAGTAAACTTAAGCATACATGTACCTGCATGCCTTCAAGCAAATCCAACAAATCCTTGTAATAGGGGAGATGATGTTGTGCCTCAACCTTGCGTCCGTAGCCTCGCCTATCAACCCACCTCCTAGATAAAAGGAGAAATGGTAGATGTGGTGCATCCGGAATGATAGGCGGTAGAGGTGGCTGTGAACACATAATTTTGCCTACGAAATATTCCTACAAAATTCAAAAAAATAAACTTTTCTTATTGTTTTTTTTATTTTTATAGAATTTTTAGGTATTTCTTTTTAAATTGTTTGCATTTATGTGCGTTTTTGTGAAAACTAAAACCATAAAAATCATTAAAGAAAATGATCAATTCTTTAATACATAGCATTTTAGAGTAATTGCATTTAGGACTTAATTACATTAACTAGCAAAAATTAGTAAATAAAAATCACAAAAAGAATACAATGAATATTTTCTATTTTTTAGCTCTTAGTTTTAAATTGATTAGTATCAAGTTAATTAATTATTTAAATATTATAAAATAGTAAAGTAAGTCAATTTTGTAAAATGTTTTAATTTGGATTATTTAACTGTAGTGGCAAATTTTGCAATATTGAAAGCATAAAAAGAAGAGAAGGCTGGTAAGGTTAAAATCGGACTGGGGCTAGCAATCAGGCCTAATCCTTTGCAAAAATCTGCCCCAAGCCAGTCCCTTAAAACGCCAAAGCGGCATCGTTTTCCCTTCCCAATTCCCTTAAACACCCAAACCCTTCCCCATTCGCCACCTTCCCCCCTCTCCTTCTTGATCCTTCTCACCTCACTCTCAGATCAGAGAACGACCCTCCCCCTTTGGAGAACCCGTTTTTCCCCATCTCCTTCTACAAAACCCTAGCGAAACGACAAAACACCACCACTATATAAAACCGTAGCAGCTGACTCCCCAGTCTCTCACTAACACACTCCTTCTCTTCCACTTCTCTCTGGATTCACGGACACACACGAAAAAAACAAAATCCTAAGCTGCACTAAAAGGGCTGAAAAATAAAGTTGGAATTTCAAAAGTCCCAGCTGAGATCCGAAATAAAAAAAACAAAAACAAAAAAAATTCTGATAACAATTTTATTTTTACGTTTTTTAAGAATATTGAGGTGCTGCTACGATTAATTCGGGTTATACCTTGTGTTGCTTTGGTATTTACTGATGAATGGTGTATAAATCGCATTTTGTTTGACCGTACAGACTTCATGTTTGTTCTTGAAGTGGTTGGAATTGCCAAATGTTGAATGCCACGGCCGAGTATATTTCGGATAAGCTTGGTCATTTTTATATTTCAGTTTGAGGAACTTCTCCTTTCTTTTCTATTTGAAGTGAACATGTTTAGATTAGTAATGTCAGTTTCCTTCTACTGAATTTTTGGGATGTAAAGGATAATAAATGTTTTGAGCAAAGCCAAAATGGGTTGCATAACTGGATCAAAGAAATTGCAGTTTTTGTCTTATCCTTGGATATTGGTTTCTACATAACTGATTCAAGTCTTATTAGCTAAAATATCACTGTTTCTCCACAAAATCTCCATAAGTTTGGCTTCACAATAATTTTAAAGATTAGAAAAATAATTCAAATAAACTAATTGTTTCAGGTGTGATTAATAATAAATCATCGTAATTATATGTATGATTTTTGTGGTAGATCACGATATATAAATTTCAATTCGAATGTGTGTTTCACGAGACTTGACGATAAATTAAAAAGATAATGGGGGTACATTGCACCTGATCGGATTCGTAATGTGTTCATTAATAATTACGCAATATCACGACTTATTTAAATAAATTTCATAAATAATTAAAAGTGGTTTAAAAGATTAAAATGCACAATAAATTTTAAATATGTAATGAATCATATAATTAAGTAAATGATTAATATTTGACGATCATGCAAAAATTACGGAACTCAAGAGTGCCTCGCATCTTTTTCGGGGTTAACAAAATTTCTTATCCGATCTTTCTGGTTTTGCAGACCTTAAAACAGATCAAATTTCCTCGATATTGGGATTTTAAAATAAACCGGTGATTTGAGACAACATAATAACTATTTCAACTGGCGACACTGAATTAAATAAATAATCTCATTTAGATTAATGTCATTTCAATTGGAAAAACTCTTATTCTCTCGAAACAAGAAGGTGTGACAGTGGTTGGAACTGCAGGAATCACTCCCATGAGCAAACCTAATATATATTGTGAATATAAATTTTAAGGTATATTTTTACTGTATATGTTATAATCATGAAAAGAATTTACTATGTTTTCACCTGCAATAGCGGCAAAAATCATGCAACGTCTCTCTAGATGCCCATTTACGCCTGACACGTCTACCTATACAGGTATCCTAGAATATTTTCAACCTAGCTGTAACCAGGTAAATCATCTAGCTGCTCAAGATGATGAAGAAATCTCAAGCTGACTAGGTTTTTGAAGTGTTCGGGAACAATACCCCACCAAACATAAGCAGCTTAAACAAACTCGTGTACAGTCGATAAGAAGCTCTGGTGAATTATCTGTATTGTCCACATCCAATGCCTCCATATGCTACCAGATAGGCGTAAACTGCAAAGGACTGGCCCCACTCAATGCAGTCTCCTCTGGTGGCTGAAAACCATTTAGCCACTGCAACATCTGAATCCCATATATTCTCTAAGAGCATGCGAGTAAGCTATATGTAATTCGTCAAGCGGCAGCCCAAAAAGAACTTCCACGTCAAACTACAATCGGTCGATGAAACATGTGTGTCTATGGTCTCCATCGCTATATCAAAGTTGCGATCAATGCCTAGTCAAACTACAATCGGCCGATCTCTATGATCCTGTAGAAACTTATATCCTGAAGGCGTCTAACTATACAATGATGGAGTGAGTGGAACCTAATGAACTCCCACATATCGTCTATATGTGTGGCGCGGAATGTTTGGGGAAAACATTGCCTATCTCATATGTATGAAGACCTATACTCGTCCTGTAGCAATAGTACTCTAGCGATGCAGGTTCGGGATGTACAGGCGAAGCCTCCATGACAACTACTGTAAATTGACCAATATTAATTAAAGTATTTTCTTTTTAATTGCTTAACATCTTTAAATATATTGCAATATCTTTAATAATAAAATGTATTTGATATTTTTACTGTATTGTTAACTAGGTTCTATATTATAATTATAACTTTATATCTATCATTTTATATGTTAGTTTATTATTTTATATGTTAATTTTATATGTTAGTATATCATTTTATATGTTTGTTTATTATTTTTTAGCTTCTTATTTTATATGTTTGTTTCTTATATTATGTGTTAGTTATTATTTTATATGTTTGTTTGTCACTCACTTATTTTTTACTATAATAGAACTAAATAATTAATTTTTATAACTATACATGATTTAATTATTAAATACTCATATAATAATACTAAGTTTGACAAATATTATTGTTTATAATGCTATTTTCTTATATTTGTTGACTAAGAAAGTTTGTGTTTGAACAATTATTTTTTTCAAATATTTTTGGATTTAACAAATAATGAAATGATTAATTTCAATAACTATAAAGATACTATGCTAAAGGGCATTACATTCTACTACACTAAAAAGGCACTACATTATAAATAGGAGCACTACATTAACATTATGGGCATAACATAACACTATAGGAAACTAAACAGTATCAAAATCACATATTAATATATGTACAACAATAACATCTAAATAACATTAATTAGAGTCCGTTTGGATTGGCTTGTTTTAAGTGCTTTAAAGCTAAAATAGTTTTTAAGCCATTTTGTAGTATTTGGATAAAGTAAAAAAATATTTTTAAGCACTTGTTTTTAAGCTAAAATGACAAAAATAAGCCAAAAGCCAAAAGTTAAAATTCCAAACGTACTACTTAAAAGCTATTTTGGCATAAAAGCCATTTAAAATAAGCCCGTCCGAACGGGCTCTTAATCCTAAAATAACAATTTATCTACTATACTAATCTTTAGCACATAAATAATCTAATCCAGACAAAAAATAACAAATTAATTTGCTCACAAAACAATCACGAATATATATATATATATATATATATATATATATATATATATATATATATATATATATATTGCCACAATAAAAAATAACTAATTAACATATTTTATAACAATAATAACATTAATTATTCATAAAATAATAATTTCTCTATTTTACTAATTTTTTTAGCACACTAATAATATAATTCGGAAAAAAATAATGAATTAATTATATCACAAAACAATCACGAAATAACATAGAGCACAGTAAAAACAAATCGGAATACTTCGATTTTACTTTTTTTGGAAGTTGGAGATTTGATGGTTTGAAACCGAAACGAGCAACCACTATGCAGTAACGCGTTATATACACTGTTACCTTGCTATAATATCGAGAATTTATACTTTTTATTGGACCGGTGGGCTCCCACTGAACATTTATAGTTAAAAATGAGGGGGGAGGGGGATCGCTGGTTTTGGAATTGAAAAGGGCTGCAGGTTCGTCTGGTGGGACGGAGAAGGGCACATTTATTTATATAGGTATAGAGCTAACATATAGGTCGCTATACTACAGCACGGTATATAAGTTGTAATATCTTTTTGCCTATTTTAAGTTCAAATAAAGCACGATAAATAAATGCACTATATATCTTATGGTGCGTAGTCTTCTTTTTTTACATATCTTGATAGCTTGAATTCAACGCCTTAGTTCCGGGCTCAGGATGGCCTTGTGCAGTGGCAGCCGTCTGGCTTTTCCTCACTTTCTGAGCAAACAAACGAACAAACATTTGATCCTTTTTCTTGGCCGCAGCCGAGTGTGACCTTTTCACTCTTACACAGCGTGCAATGTATTTTGCATGTAACCGCGGTGCGGGGCGATTGTAAGGGTCAAATAATTTTATGGTCCTTTGCAAATTTATTTTTAATTTTATGATTGTATTTCTTTTTTTACACGTAAAGGAATAGGTTTTATACATAAGAAATTTAAAATAGACACTTTCTTAATTTCAATATTGTAAAAAGCCATGAAAACAATAGTCGCACAATTGGATTTGTAAACTAGTTATTTTGTATTTGGGTATGTGATAATCGTGAAGCTGTAATTCTTATGCCAAATTGTATATATGCATATCGTTTGTTTCAGAGATATTATTTACATATAAGAATTTTGCGAAGCAACCTGGCATAACACTTAATATTAGGCACCGAAAAGAACTAAAAATTGCTTTTCTCCCCCTCCTCCTCCTCCTCCTCCTCCTCCTCCTCCTCCTTCTTCATCATTTTCTTTCTTCTGCTGTTGTTGGAGTTGTTATGAAATTTCAGTTCATGGGATGATCGTCATAAATATGTTTATCAGATTATTTAAAAATAAATTATAAATAATTACGTAAGTTAGTAGATAATAATTTGTAGATATTTCCACGTACGTAAGTTAGTAGACAATGATCATTCTGTTCTTTTTTACGTTTATTGTTTCCAAATTTATTATTTAGATACTGTTGGCAATCTGATTGTTTATCTAGTATGTTAGAAAACTTTTTCAAAAACTTCAGCTTATATAGTGCTAAAGTTTTTACAAATGAACTAAATAACTTAAGCATCTTCTGCTGAAGTTTTTGAAAAAGCTTTATGAAAAAAGTAAGTGCGACGACCCAAAGGGTCATCACCTGTTTTTAATCAATTCTGTGCTTCTAAGGCCTTGAAAACCTCATTTATAGCTGCCTCGATTTGCGTGCGCAATCCGGGCGCGTAACTGGTAAGCCTAAATATGAAATTCTATGAAAAATGCTAAGTTTTGATGTTAAAATAAATAAATTTGATTTCGGTAAATATTTTGGGAAAATGGACACGGACTCGTTATTTAACGGTCCCAAGGGTCCGTAGAAAAATATGAGACTTGGACGTATGCCCCGAATCAAATTTCGAGGTCCCAAGCCCGAGAAATGAATTTTTCTGGAAAAATTATTTTTTGAAAATGTTTAAGGAAATGAAATTTGATTAGAAAATGATGGTATTAGGCCCGTATTTTGGTTCCGGCACCAGGTACAGGTCTTATATATGTTTTATGTCTTTCATGTAAACATTGGTTAAAATCGGACGTCGTTTGATGTGTTTCGAACTTAAAGTTCTAAATTTGAAACTTGATGAAGTTTTGGAAAAAATTCATGATTTTGAGGTTTGATTCCTTGTTTTAAGGCTATTTAGGCGATCTGATGGTATAGATAAGTTTGTATGATGTTGTTGAGTTAGCACGCGTATTTGATTAAGAGCCCCGAGGGCTCGGGTGTGTTTTGGAGGTGTTTCAGAATAGTTTTTGACTTAGAAATTTGTAGATTATTGTTTCAGCTGTTGCAGACCCTTTTCCTTCTTCGTGTTCGCGTTGTATCTCCCGCGTTCACGAAGCGTAGGTATCCTTTTTGCGTTCGCATGCTGATTCACGCGTTCACGTAGAACAATTTCTGGGCCACAATATTTTACTCTCCGCGTTCACATTCCTCTTCTCACGATTGCGATGACCTGTTAAGTGTGACTCATCATGAACGCGACCAGCATTCGCAAACACAATGAGTATTTTTGCCCAGTTATTTTTAAATACCCAAAACATAACCCTTATGAGATTTTTACAAAATTTCCAAAGTTCCTCCTTCTGCAAAGTCATAAGGCGATTTTTGAAGCATTCTTTCACCAAAATCTTTTGGGGTAAGTAATCTCTAACTAGTTTATTCTATTTTCATCAATATTTAATGAATTTCTAGCCCTAAAACATGTGATTAAGGGTAGTGAACTAGGAATTTCGGTAGAGTTAGGTCTTTTTTATTTTTCTTGATTTAGACCTCGTTTTGGGGTCGAATTTGAAAATAAATTATATATTTTGGCTTGTGGGTGAATGCGTGATTTGATTTTGGACCGAACCTCGTGTTTTGACCAAGCATACCTGGAGTTGATTTTTGAGTTTTTGGGAAGAATGATGGAAAAGCTATAACTATGCATTGGGTTCGTATTGTTTAGCATTTATTGATGTATTGAAGTCATTATTGTATAGATACAATTGATTTGGAGCCAAACTTGAGAGGAAAAGCGGTAATTGAGGAGTGAATTGGAAGTTGAAGTTTGAGGTAAGTGTCTGGTCTACCCAAGCTTGAGGGATTAAGAGTAAGTCGTACATGCTATTTTCTTCTTCATTGAGTACAACGTATAGGCATGGTGACGAGTACCTATATGTCGGTGTCGAGCATGACTATGAGTCCTAAGTTGATTATTGTCGTGTTGCTAAGTGACACTTCAGATGTTTAATTGATGATTCTTGATATTGAGTAAAGATTTATTTTGAACCTCATAGACCTTAATATACCGAAGGAATCGGTTATAGCTGGTTATTCCCTTGTCGGGAAATTTCTATGTTGCTTTTGTTTTCCTTGCCGAGATTCTATTGTAATATTGTGTTGGATTGGAATGGGAGTGGGTGGTATGCCTACCACAAGTGTTGATGAAATAGGAGGTGGTGGTACGCGTACCATAAGTTATTGATGAAATGGGAGCGGGTGGTATGCCTAGCACGAGATTTAATAAAACGGAAGCGGGTGGTATGCCTACCACGAGATTTAATGAAATGGAGTGGGTGGTATGCCTACCATAAGATCTAATGAAATGGGAGAGGGTGGTATGCCTACCACAGAAATATTAGGAATGGGATCGGGTTGCACGTCTGCAGCGAGATGTGTACTGACAGTGAAAACCTATTTTTATTTCCCTTATCCGTGCTAGAATTAAATTGTTAATTTTCCATTATATTTCCTTTGATGTTCTGTATTATATGCTATCCCGAAGCATGTCCCTCCCCCTCCATTAAAATATTTATTCTTCTTTATTTTTTGCTGTATATGGATATAATTGCATAGGTTTATCTGGAGTCTGGTCCTTCCAGACCCCACCTGGTGGGAGCATACTGGGTAATTGTTGTTGTATCTGGAGTCTGGTCCTAGCCTCGTCACTACCTCGTCGGGGTTAGGCCAGGCACTTACCAGCAAATGGGGTCAGTTGTGCTGATACTACACTCTGTGCTCTTTTGCACGGGTCCCGATACCGGAGTAGCATACGGTGCACGGCAGTAGTTTGGGAGCAAGCCTTCACTCCACGAGATCCCGAGGTAGTCCTGCAGGCGTCCGCAGGCCCGGCGTCTCATCTATATTTTATATCCATGTTTAATATCCTCGTTTCTGAGACATTGTGTCTTTATATCCAGCCCCCAGCCCCCTCTCCCCCTCCCCCTCCCCCTCCCCCTCCGGCGAACCCCTCCCCCTCCGGCGACCCCCTAATTTATAGTACAGTGCAGTGTGCTACGTCGAGCTCTCTCAAATTACCGTACGTGTGATCAACGAAAGGAGTCAAAGACAGGTTTTCAGCCGATTCAACAGTTCAATTTTGAATGCCCGTGTAAAGTTCCGTTCTCAGTAACTCGGCTCTAAACTTCCTCCATTTCGTGGAAGCAAAGTATTCAACAATCTAAACAACCCCCTTTCACTTTCAGATCTTCAAAGGTGAGTTTTTTTTTATTTTCCTTCTAAACTTCTCTCTGCTGTATCACAGTACTAAATTGGTTTCAAATATAGAACACTTATTTGGTATTCTTGAAATTTGGCTAGTTAAGAAAAAATTGTCTTTTTATTCTTTTTCCAGTTATAATATATATATTTTTCTTTGCCAAAGTCAGATCTTCTGAATTCAAACTAGCTGACCATATTGTTCTATGTTGAAAAACTGAATTTTACTACTTTGAAAGTCCTTTTTTGTATTTTTTTTGAATTTTTCTGTTATAAGTCACCACACATCAGTTTTGGCATTTGTATCAGCTTTGTTAGAATTATTAAACTAGAGGTGTCTTGCTGGTGTATTATTATTAGTCAGCTGCAATTTTTTAAGATTTTATCATACCAATTAGATGTATTATTACTACATCTAATTAGTTGTTCCCTTACATTTTTATTTCTATAAGTTCTTTGTTCTGCTTTTCTTTTGTTTATTTCAATTCTCTTCCGGCGACCCCTGCTCTTTTCTTCCTATTCTGTCTTCTGCTTTTTGTGGGTGTGTTCTGTTTTCTTGGATAGGTGCCTTATTTTTCCGGCGAGGATTTACGGCAAGCTATAGTACTTCCGGCGACTCTCGTTCAGACTTTCGGCAAGACGCAATAGAACTACACGTTCCGATAAGCTTCAGGAAAACTTGCCCAGGTACTAGTCGCGGCGGAGAGACCAGTTTGCGGCGTTTGGGAGTGAAAATCTAAGCAACACTGGCCGGGACGTGCAAGAGTCGGTAGCAGTTGACCTTGGGCGCATCAAAGCCTGCTTTCAGGTTTTTCCACCGGGAGTTGGTACCTCCCGCTCTCTGGTTTACTTTGTACACCTTTTTACGTATTTTAGCTAGCATTCCGTGTGAGGTTTACTCTGTTGCTATCTAGTTTGCATCTTTTTGCGTATTACACTATAGTGCATGTGTGCGTCACTATTCTCCATAGTCGGTTGGAGGGATAGTGGCCACGGTGGGGGATGATAGCATAAGGTCATGTCCTCGGGGGATGGAGGTGGTGGCAGGGGTGAGTAGGGGGGCAGGGAGTGGTCCTACGGGTAGGGCGGGAGGTAAGGGTGGGAAGAGGGTAGCGGACGCTCATTGATTAAGGATTGGGTCATGGAACATAGGCACTCTGACGGGTAAGTCCATTGAGTTGGCGAAGGTTCTTCAGAAGAAGAGGGTTAACATAGCATGTGTCTAGGAGACTAGGTGGAAAGGGTCAAAGGCAAGGAATGTAGACGGGTTTAAGCTGTGGTATTCTGGGGTCGTGAGAGGTAAGAATGGAGTGGGTATCTTGGTAGATAGGGATCTAAGGGAGTCCGTGGTCGAGGTTAGGCGAGTGAATGATAGGTTAATGTCTATTAAGTTAGTTATTGGGGGTTGCATCCTCAATGTCATCAGCGCTTACGCGCCGCAAGCGGGCTTAGACGAGGAGGCTAAGAGGCGCTTTTGGGAGGACTTGGATGATCTATTGAGTAGTATTCCCCAATCTAAGAAGTTAGTTATTGGAGGGGACTGTAATGGTCATATTGGTGCTGATGCTGGGGGTTTTGGTGAGGTGCACGGTGGCTTCGGCTTTGGGGTTAGGAACGGAGGAGGCACTTCACTGCTTGATTTCGCCAGGGCTTCCGAGCTTCTGATTGCGAACTCGACATTTCAGAAGAGGGAGGAGCATTTGGTCACCTTCAAGAGTTCGGCGGCTAGGACTCAGATTGATTATATCCTCCTCAGAAGGAGCGATAGGGGTATGTGCAAGGACTGCAAGGTTATTCCGGAGAGTCCCTCTCGACTCTTCATAGACTCCTAGTGATGGATGTCGGTCTCTGGGTGAATAGGAAGAGGAGGGGTGCTCGGGGACAACTGCGGATTAGATGGGGTTTTTTGACTAAGGATAAAGCACATGATTTGGAGAGGATGTTAGCTGAGGGCGGAGCTTGGAGAAGTTCTAGGGAAGCGGACGCTATGTGTTCAGAGACGGCGAACTTGGTTAGGGAGGTAGCACGGGACGTGCTCGGGGTAGCCAAGGGCTATTCAGGCAGACATCAGAGTGACTGGTGGTGGAACGATATAGTCGAAGGAAAAGTGGAGGTGAAGAAGGCGGCGTTTGCTAAGTTGACAGGGAGCACAAGCGAGGAAAAACGGAGACCGAACAGGGAGATCCACAAGGTGGCGAGGAAAGAAGCAAAGCTGGCGGTTACAGAAGCTAAAAATGCGGCGTTTGGTCGCATGTACGAGGAACTAGGGGAGAGAGGCGAGGACAGGAAGTTACTCCGGTTAGCTAAAGCAAGGGAAAGGAAGGCACGTGATCTTAACCAAGTTAGGTGCATTAAGGGCGAGGATGGCAGAGTTCTGATGGGGGAGTCTCAAGTCAAGCAGAGGTGGCAGGCGTACTTTTGAGACTTACTTAACAAGGAGGGGGATCGTAACATAAAGCTAGGGGAGTTGGGGCATTCAGAGCAACATAGAGACCTTGGGTACTGCAAGCGCATTAGGGAGGAGGAGGTCATGAGGGCTTTGCGTAGGATGAGTAGGGGTCGAGACACCGGGCCTGACGAGATCCCGGTGGAGTTCTGGAAGTGCATGGGTAGGTCAGGAGTGGAGTGGCTCTCCAGGTTGTTCAATGCGATCTTCAGGACCAAAAGAATGCCGGATGAGTGGATGTGGAGTACAGTGGTGCCCTTGTACAAGAACAAAGGGGACATCCAATGCTGCAACAACTATAGGGGTATCAAATTAATAAGTCACACCATGAAGGTCTGGGAGCGGGTGATAGAGGCGAGGGTGAGGGAGATGACATCTATATCTGGGAACCATTTCAGTTTCATGCCGGGTCGCTCCACTACAGAAGCTATCCACCTTGTCAGGCAGCTGGTGGAGCAGTTCAGGGATAAGAAGAAGGACCTGCACATGGTGCTTATCGACTTCGAGAAGGCGTATGACAAGGTCCCAAGGGAGGTGCTATGGAGGTTCTTGGAGGCGAAGAGCGTGTCGGAAGCCTACATCAGAGTAATCAAGGACATGTACGATGGAGCTAAGACTAGGGTTAGGACGGTGAGTGGCGACTCAGACCATTTTTCAGTGATTATGGGGCTCCATCAAGGATCGGCGCTTAGCCCTCTCTTGTTTGCCTTGGTGATGGATGCTCTAACCCGACATATTCAAGGGGATGTGCCTTGGTGTATGCTATTTGCTAATGACATAGTCTTGATAGATGAGACGAGGGTCGGTGTTATTGAGAGGTTAGAGGTATGGAGATAGACTCTCGAGTCTAAAGGTTTCAAAATAAGCAGATCTAAGACAGAATACCTGGAGTGCAAGTTTTTCTTATTCTTGCATTCACATAGACAGCATGCCTATAGGTTACTTATTAATTTACTGCATTTATGTAGATAAATTGTTCATAGGAATTCTTGAACTTCTGCATTCTCATCTTAGAAATCCTACCTATAAGTTTTTCATGTCTGCATACAGAAATCATGTCTCTAAGTTCTGCATTTCTGCATATAGAAATCATGATCATAGGTCTTTTTCTGAACTTCTGCATGTACATGTCCTGAGGCAAACAATCGTAGGTTTAATAATAATCTGCATATATCTGACATTAGGCAAACAATCACAGGTTTAATAATAATCCACTTAATTCTATATACCATGCCTATAGAACTCCTGCGCTTATGTAATTGTTTAAAATTAACAATACTTAGAAATTATGCCTATAGGAGTAATCAATTAAATCATCTTCGTTTATTTCCTCTGTGAGTCTAGAATAAGTAAATAAGGTCGTTTAAAATTCTGCAGAACCTTTTGTTTATTAAACCAGTAATCCATTCTTTTAAAACTAGTACACCTTCTGCCCTATTAGATATCTTGCCTATATGTCTCACCTAGGCAAGCCATTAGATGATTAATCAACTATGTCAGTTCTTAATAAATTACAACCAAACCAAGCCTAATTCGGACTTCTCATATGAGAAATATATGATAAATTAGCCCGTCCTAACGCTTTAAAGTTAATTCAGACCATAACTAGTATTTGAAGTCATGCTACATAATTTGCTCTTTTAAGTGAAGATGCATGTTTGAGCCTTAACTGCTATTTGTTTCCCCCTAACTGCTTATGTGTTCTTATTTGTTGCCTTAGACTTTTGTCCTTTTTTAACTCTGAAAATCCCCAACTCCTTCACCTTTAGGATTAGTATTCCTAACACCCCCGAGACTGACATAATTAGGATGGGTAATAATATGGAATAACTAACAATAATATTCCGCGCTTTAATACCTTAACAAGGTGGAAAGGGTAGATATGGATATGATGACTGGTGCACTAATACCTCATGTAGCCCCTCTCTTTTGAGGAGTGATTACTGGGTATTGTATTGACGTGATCTATATTATTCATAAAGCAGGACCCCATTCCCTTTTACTTGCTTATTTTTTCATAATTGTTTAAATCTTTTCCTAAAATTCTCCTCTTTACTTTTCTTCAAAATTCAATTTTCTTGCAATTATGTGAAAACACCTTCTACTTGAGCCCTTATTTGCTTACTTTAAGTCACAATTATAACATGGTCGGAAACCACACTAGTGGATCCTGAGGGTGCCTAACACTTTCCCATCGGGATAATTTCTAGCCCTTACCCGAACTCTGATGTTCCAACTCAAACCCTTCTTTAGTGCCATAATGCACTTTAATCATTAGGTGGTGACTTCAAATTCAAAACCCAATTTCCAAAAGGGAAATATTTGTCCTCCTAAATGTCATAAACCTGATTTTGCCTCAGAAAGAGGGGGCATCGATAAAAACCTATTTTTATTTCCCTTATCTGTGCTAGAATTAAATTGTTTATTTTCCATTATATTTCCTTTAAATTTATGTATTATATGCTATTTCTGAAGCATGTTCACCTCCCATTAAAATATTAATTCTTGTTTATTTTATGATGTATATGAATATAATTACACAGGTTTATGTGGAGTCTAGTCCTAGCCTCATAACTATCTCGCAGGGGTTAGACCAGACACTTACCAGCACATGGGGTCGGTGGTGCTAATACTACACTCTGTGTTCTTTTGCACATGTTTCAATACCGGAGTAGCATACGATGCGCAACAGTAGTTTTGGAAGCAGGCCTTCAATCCACGAGATCCCGAGGTAGTCCTGCAGGCGTACGCAGGCCCGACGTCTCATTTATCTTTTATATCCCTGTTTCATCTCCTCATTTCTGAGACAATATGTCTTTATTTTTAGACTTTGTATTTAGAATTCTTAGATCGTCTGTGATACTGTGACACCAGGTTTGGGGTGGTTAAGGTTTGAGTTGATGTAATAGACATGAATTTTAGTTATTTATCGTTGTCTTCCGCTTATTTATTAAATCTCCGCTATTATCATGATTATCACTCAATAATTGCTAATAAGAAGTAATGGGTTGATAAAGTAGCTAAATAAGTTTTTGGCTTGCCTAGCTCTCATTAGTAGGCGCTATCACGACCCCGAGGGTGAAAAATTCGGGTCGTGACATGTAATGAATCCAGGAAAAAAAACTTCAGTTTTTAGGGCTGAAGTTTTTACAAATGAACTATATAACTTCAACATCTTCTACTGAAGTTTTTGAAAAAGCTTATCCATGACAAAAAACTTCAGTTTATTTAATGCTGAAGATTTTATAAATAAGCTAAACTAATTCAGCATCTTCTGCTGAAGTTTTTGAAAAAGCTTAATGAAAAAACTAATGAATCTATAACAAGAAAACTTAGCTTATCTAGTACAATTACAAACAAAAGTTGCAGCAAATAGAGAATAAAACTTCAGCTACTATGCTTAAGTTCTGCAATCACAAACAAAAACTTCAGCAAATGGAGAACAAAACTTCAGTTATTATGCTTAAGTTCAGCAATTACAAACAAAAACTTCAACAAATAGAGAACAAAACTACAGTTACTATGCTTAAGTTCAGCAATTACAAACAAAAACTTCAGCAAATAGAGAACAAAACTTCAGCTAGTATGCTTAACTTCAGTAATAACAAAAAAAAAAAAAATTCAGCACACTTGGTTCAGCACACTTGTTACTTCAGGGCCGTCTACTAGAATACTGAAGTTTTACGTGATTGCCTTTGCTATTTTAACCTTGTATGCTGAAATTATGCGAAAAAATAGGTACGCTTGCAATTTTTTTTTCAAAGCAAACAATAGTTAAAACAACACCCAAAAAACGAATATAGATATAAATCCCTTTTATAATCAACTGTTAGTACGCCGATCAAACCAAAGAAGTCCATTGTATACGTAATGCTATATCCTTTATATCCTGAATTGCTAGTCCTCCCTAGTCCAAAGAACGAACATAACACAGAATGAAACAAAAAATAAAAATAAAAATAAAAGATAGAAAATAACGTAGTTGAATGGAAGTGGAAAAAGGATGGGAAAAATAGAAAAGCTGAAATAAGGGTGCTGTCTTGCTTGGGTTTAAAGTAGGCTCAGCAAGATTAATCATAATTAGCGTGGTGGGGGACCCCTTTCTCTTTTTATTAACTATATATGCTATAAAATATTATTGGTTCGGATAATCCAGATTCTGACCCAATTAATCAAAAATCAATATTTAAAACAGATTTTTTTTATTTTTAGAGCTCGAATTCAAGTAATGTGATCAAGATAGAAAGAATCTCATTTATCGCAACATATTATTACACAATCCTATTGATTTTTCAAGAATAGGTCTCATTTGATTATTTTTTTTCACCAATGTAACAGTATAGTACGTACTAAAGTGCCTAGAAAGTTTAATAAATACTCACCCTACATACTATAGTTTAAAAGGTGCATTTTATATGGAAAAGTACAAAAGCAGAGGGAGGCAATGTGACTACTTTCTAAACTGGTTCTTGTTTATGCGAGGAAGTACGTAAAACTTTTGCAAAATGAAAAGCAAAAGGGAACAATAAGAACTCAGAAGTGGGCAGGGAAAAAAGCAGAGTTTTGTGGGGGTGGTGGTTGGCTTTTAGCAGCTAACCACTGCTAAAAAGTTGATAGTATGGTGCACCGACTGGAAATTGGAATCACATCTTTTTTCCCCATAAGACAGAATAAGTGTAAGCTACAATAATAATACTATTATATAGGCATATTATAGAATCTAAGCAGTACTCCCATTATTGCTTTTTTTTCAATTTATGGACGCACGACTAACTTCCCTTTTGTTCCTGAAAGATAAAAACTCAATTGGCTTTAGTGTAATGGGTCCCTTACATTTTTTGCGCATGCGCCTCCATCTATTGCTTTGCTCTCTTAGGACCTATCATATTGCTTTTTGTTCCTCAAATGTTTCTCCTGAAGTTTCTTCCTCTTTTCTAATTGTCTTATATAATAGTTGTGTATTTTTTTTTGTAGAGTGCACTTATCTTTTAATAACCAATTCTTATTCAATGCAATTCGTAATTACCGTGGATGAATTTTGAACGCCGAATGATTAATGAAAACAAATGTGTATTACCCTATCATTTTTCTCTTCTTTTTCTTTTTTTCTTTTTTGCTGCAAAAGACATCTATTATATACTGTTAATTAGTTGTTATAATTATATATGCCAAAATCTGCTCTAAGAAAATTTAACATAAAGCGGCATTAAGGAAAGGATCGATCGAGGTCGATTAGGAAGCAGTGAGATTCATGGCTGGGTTGTTAATAATGATCGAGGTCAAGCATCAAGGACAGAATAATAATGATTAGTTTTGTAATAGGATAATAGAGAGAATATTAAATTTAATATTCTATGTACTTGTACTATTGGGGTGTATTAGGGATGTGTCTCATATGAATAGAAAAAGAGACCATGGTGCAAGACATGTAATATGAGAAATTTTATTTTGTGTCTCATATAACTGACACTAGTTGTATAAGGCTCCTTTTTGTCTCACAAATTTGTGGATCCCAATCTCATACTTCTGGTTCCATAAAAATCGGGGTCCACAAATTTGTGAGACAAAAAGGAGCCTCATACAAGTAGTGTCAGTTGTATGAGATACAAAATAAAATTTTTCATGTAACATTCACATAACAAGAACATTTTTTTAGAAGAAAATTCTCTCTCTCCGGCAAAGATACAAACTTTACCTTTTTATCAAGATCCATACTTACATTATTCCATGCTTTTCCATCAGATCCGAGAACAATTGGAACATTCTAGGATATGTCTATCACTCATCGCTGTCAGGAGGAATAATCATCTATCTCATTCATTATTGGATTATCATTCTCCTTATTTACATAAATGTCACTTATTGTTATTTATTGTTAGTTACTCCTCCATTATTTCTCAAACCATTTGGAATATTAAATGTGTGGTACTTTAAATCTCCTGCTGACTTTATCATATATTATCCATGTTGTCAAACTCTATATCTAGAGATATTATCATTGATTAAGTTTAATCCCGCATTATATAAAACTTAATAGTTTAATAGAAAGTTTATATTTTTTGGTCAAACAATTTAGCTCCATATGTGGGAACTTCCTAGTTAAATTTTTAGTTTTTTTTTTAGATCTAAAACTAACACGGATTCCTGACGAAAAAAATCAAGAACAAAATTCCCTTTCCTTGTACGCGCGATATGATATGGCGGGTAACAGAGAAGAAAGAACGAGGATAGTGGATGACTTCATGGCCAACCTCTTGAACACTATCAATGATATTTCTAAGGCGGAAGGCGACGATACAACGCCTAATGCCTCCCTAGGCGAGGCAGATCACCTCACCCTGACGATAGCATCGCAATATCTCACGGTAAAGAAGCTTCCACGCCCATGATGGAAGAGATGCCACCAACAGTAAAAAATCTCTATGAGGCTTGACGAACTGACACACTAACCAGCATCTCTCACTAGCCCTCTCAAGATACAGTTGTAGAAAACACAAGGACTTGTGTTATACCGCCCACAAGCGAGCAGCAAGACTCGCTCCCTCTTCCAATGACAGGTATTGCTCACAACATCGTTAATATGCAGGTGACGAAACCCTTGCAACCATTCTAAAAAAGGTGGAGGAAATGGAGAAAGAGAACAAAACACTTCGACCAAATGAGAGAATACCAAGAAAGGGTCGACAAGATACCAGGTGCCCTGAAGCTCTAGCCAAAGAGGGATGTTAGTCGGTTTGTCGAGCAACCATATAGTGATGAAGCCGCCTCTCACGCCATACTGAAAACCATCAAAATTCCACCCTATCTGAAAATATATGATGGTACCACAGATCTTGAGGATCATGTAACTCACTACGTCATCATCGTGAAAGGCAACGACCTCGCCAAGCAACAAGTGTCTTCCATTTTGTTGAAAAAATTTGGCAAGACTTTCACTGGAGGGGAATTGACACGGTATGCACAACTGCCAGTGTACTCTATTGAAACATCCAAAGAGATGGCTGACAAGCTCGTAATGGCCAACATCGGGGCCAAAAAGGCATAGGCAAGAATGAACAATATATTCGGTATCAAACAACCATCGGGATAAGGATTGAGGGTCTTCCTCACCCGATTCAACCGAGTAAGATTGACCATACTAAATGTGTCATAATGAATGGCCGTCGCACTTTTGCAGAACGGGCTAAGCTAAAATGGTTCAAGGGTGACAAGAAAGTTGTTAAGTCGGCTTATAAAATATCCTCCAACTACTTGGGATAAAATACACAATGCCTATTGTGCTGAGGTTAGAGCAAACGAGGACGATCTCAATAGGCCGACTCACTGATTGACCTTAGTACAAGCCGAGTCCAGGAAAGATCGAAGAAATGATATCACAAGAGAACTTGTAGCTCCATGATCCAACCGGGAATGTCATCTACCATCTGTTAGAAACATCATTGCACCTTCCTCCTGCCATGAAGAGGACCACATAGACCATGGACAGGGAATTACCGGAATGAGAGAGGTTTTCCCCCTTTGTTATCCGATCACAATTCGCGTGTTTCACTTTTGGAAATAGTCTACACATTAGAGAAGTTCAGATTGAAGATAAAGTGGCCACAAAAGATGAGGTCGGTTCTGAGAACCAAAAAGTCAGATGCCCTTTCCACCAAGAACAAGGACATAAAATCGAGGATTGCATCTCCCTAAGACAAAAGGTCATAAACATGCTTCAACAAGGACACCTCAATGAATTGTTGAGCGACCAAGGAAGGAAAAACTTTGCCAGAAAATGCGGAGAGCATCAAGCACCACCAAAACAACCCTCACTAAATCGCACCATATAAATGAGTATCAGTAGCGGCGCCAATCCTTCTATCAACAACGTGAAGTTCACCACAACCCATAAGCTCAAATGGTTCATCACTCACGAATGGAATGATGAACTCGAAGAAAGTATCATCTTTGACAAGTCAGATACACACAATTTGGTTTTCCCTCACTATTATGCCCTTGTTATTACTTTACAAATTCTAGATACAAATATGAGACGCATTATGGTAGACGATGGCAGCGTCGCGTGAATTATCCACCCTTGGATACTTGTACCATGAAACTCAAGGATAAGATAGTGCTGCGTTTCATCACACTAACACATTTTAACAATGCAGTTGAGCAAACATCTTGAGAAATCACACTCCCCGTCCTGGCTTGCAACATCACTCTGCAAACCACATTCCATATCATAGACCAGGACACAAGATACAACACCATAATCGGGTGACTATGGATACAAGCCATGAGAGAATCCCGGTCACGCCCCGACCTCGGGGAGCGCGACCGGCACATGACTGATGAAACCCAATCGAGCAATCCTTACTTGAACACTTACTACCAGAGTCGATAAAATTTTGGGACCCCATTCTATTTTGTAAAATTAAAGGATAACAAGGGTTGTACATCTTTTTTCATGTATATCTTATTTTATAACACAACATTAGGCCATAGTTTATGCTTCCAAAATTTCCATACACAAATAGTTATAGTTTAGTACATGCCATAGTATAGTTTCCTAAAATTACATATAGTTGACAGGCTAAGGCAAAGAGTTTCAAAATACAACGTGATTCTAAGACCACCCCGGCACCCATACCCATACATGACCCACAAAAAATCATCTACGGAGCTTTAAAGAGTACAAGAGACCAAAATGATGATGCCAGCGACAAGGCCCTGACCATAACTCAAAATGTAATAACTTACACTAAGAAAAGCTGCAAACCCCTGGGAGGAATGGGTGCTCACCAAGACAGCTATAAAGAGAACAAGAGTGCACCACTATCTGCGATCGGTGCTATTAGCAACGAAACCACCTATATCCATTCAAAGATGTAGCGCCCCCGATAAAAGGGGCGTTAGTACTGTCCAATAGTACTAGCATATATGGCAAACATAATTCCAAGTAGGATGAACAGTGAACCAAATTAAAGACAGTTACATCATCAACAATTACACCTAGAAGTTTACCAAAGAATCTTCATATGATTTATTTATTAAGTCTTTCCGCTCCTTTAGGTAAATATTCTTTTAGTGCCAAGTACCATATCTTTATAATACAATGCCACAATGGGGTTTTTTAACACGCAGTTCGGTCTCGACCCGACCGGCTAAGCCATCCCAAGTGAGACATGTTCATATTCACAATAATGTTCCGAAACCCAGTATAAATGCCACCATGTGTACAACATGGTGTCTGATCTCGACCCAATCGGCCAAGCCATCTCACTTGAGACATCACCTCTTTTAATTACTCTTTAGTTCCAATTTCCTTCTATCTTTTTCAAATACCTGATATCACACCTCTCTTCGTTTATTTGTTCCTTGGCACTTAGATACATCAACTCAACACAAGTCTTCCATTTGTCAATTTGTTCATGTAATTCCATCATTCATTTATCAAGGGCTATCATACAAGACATGCACATGCTTAAGAAAATAAATAATACTTGAAAGGAATATCACCTCATCAATTTTTATGATTTCAAATAAGCATATAGAACAATGTGGAAGGGAAGTCCGTCACCCAACACATTAATGCAATTAATCAAGTAGAATCAATTTGAAATTTCGTGTCAACCATTTGAACACTAAGAATTCAACACTAAAATGGAAAGGGTAGCCATACATACCTTAATGGAGTCTCCCTTAATTCCTTACAATAAATTCTAGAAATCCCTAGAAACTTCGATCTATTTTATGAGAGGCATGAATTTAGCCAAGAATTAGATATACGACTAAGATTTCTATATTATTTGAGCATATCGTCAAGCAGTAGGTATACATTATTGTTTTTAGTTCCTTTTGTAAGATATTTTATCATTTTCTACTCCAATTACCATCTTTTGAATTCATAATCTTCCCACACCCCGTTGTTACTTATGCATGCAAGATTTCTAGCCGTATACCCATGTACCAACTTACTAATTACTTACTTTAACAGAAATGTTTGAAATTATTGACAAGGGTATAGCCACTTACCAATTAGGATGAACCTAGTAGCCTCCACTAATAATCTTTAAGAATGTGGGCATGGATTTAAAGATAACTTGATGAATGGTTCTCCTTCTCACTCTAGACCCACCTCTCTCTCTTTATGTTGTGAAAAATGATAGAAAATGGCATATAGTTGTGTCTTAATGGGGTGGGGTCGATTTTAAAATTTAGAAAATAAGAGCCCGAGTTAGATTTACGGTTGCATTTGCGATCGCAACGTTGAAATGTGGTCCGCAGAATGGACCGAAAAATGCTCCTAAAAACTAGGCACTCTGGCCGGGATTGCGGCAGAAATGCGGTCCGCATTCACGTTCTGCGGTCGCGTAATACACCGCAGAACTGCCTTTCAAAAAACCTCTAGGAAATTATGCAATGACTATGTGGTCCACATTTTTGTTATGCGGTCGCACAATTGACCGCATAGTTGACTTCAAATTTGGCCAACGCAAGGATTCGCTATGCGGTAGAAATGCGGTCCGCATACTTGATATGCGATCACATTCTCGACCGCAAAATTGCACTTCTTATGTAAAATATATTTTCTTTACTTTTTAATGCATAACTTAGTCCAAAAGGTTCCAAACCGCAGGGAGCTTATTTTACACATTTCTAATACATATTCCTAATCTAGCACTACGGGCTTTCGGGTTAGAGCAAAAATCTTTTACGTGCCCTTTTACTAAGTCATCAAATTAGCAACTCCATGGTGAATATTCATCATACGAGGAAAACAATGCACATATTGAGAATGTTACTGCATCGCCATGGATTACACGATCACTCAACAAATGAAGGCCAAAGCAAAAGAGGCATAGAAATAAACAGCGTCGAGGTCGATCTATGATAAAAGAGAGGACATCATCAAAGACCCTAATACAGTAGAAGCCGCAGAATTGACCATTGAAGACCTTAACCCTATTCAGTTAGGTGGCAATGACCACAACAAGAAGGCTTACATCGGCTGCAAGCTTCAAGACCCAATAAATTCCGTCAAATCTTAACTACTAACTTGGACTCGTTTGCTTTTAGCCATACAGATATGCCAGCCAAAAGAAATTTTCACACGCAAGTCTAACGTCGACCCATTCCACCCCCCAGTGAGGCAGCTCAGGCGTAAGTTCAACTCCACGATAAATGATGCAGTACGCGAGAAGGCCAAAAAATTATTAGAAAATGGCAGGGAGATAAAAGGCCCCAAGGTTTCCAAAATGGTCACGGGTAAAAAAGAAAATGGGAAGTGGTGAAGGCTTGTAGACTTCACAGATTTAAATAAAGCATGCCCCAAAGATTCAATCCTATTACTCCATATCGACCAACTCATCGACACAATGACCAGGCACTAATTGCTGAGTTTTTTGGATGCCTAGTTAGACAATAGTCAGATCATCCTGGAAGAGGAGGATCAAGAAAAAACCACTTTCATCACCCATTAGCGGACACACTACTGCAGAGTCATGCCTTTTCGGACTGAAAAATGTAGGAGAAACATACCAAAGGTTAGTAACAAAAATGTTCAAATATCAACTTGGAAATACGATGGAATTCTATATAGATGACATGTTGGTAAAATCCAAAAGGAAAGAAGACCATATCGATCGCTTGAGAGAAACATTCGACATAATTAAGAAATATGGAATGAAATTAAAGACCGAAAAGTGTGCATTCTGTGTGGCTTCAGGAAAATTCTTGGGTTTCCTAGTGTCACAACGAGGTATCGAGGTCAACCCCGATCAAATAAAAGCCATCGAAGGGATACAAGAGCACCTGACAACAAAAAAACAAATTCAAAGGTTGACTAGTCATGTCGCCGCCCTTTTAAGATTCATTTCACGATCATCAGATAGGTGCAAAAAATTCTTCGGCATACTCAAGAAAGATAATGACCTCTAATGGACCTCTGAGTAAACAAAGCCTTGAAGGATTTGAGGGATTACTTATTGTCGCCACCATTGCTTTTAGAACCCAGAACAAATGAAGAGCCTCCTTGTCAACCACATGGTATTTGAAGTAGCCGTGAGCGCAATCCAGGTCCAATAAATAAAGGTATGCAGTCTCACATCTACTACATTACCAAAACGATAGTCGACGCCGAGACGAGGTACCCTCACCTTAAGAAATTAGCCCATTACCTTGGTTGTAGCTTCACAAAATCTTAGACCCTAATTCTAGTGCCACCCCATCTCGGTAGTCACGACTTTCCCCTAAGAAGTATTTTGCATAAACCCGAGCTACCGAGTAGGTTAGCCAAATGGGCTTTAGAATTAAGCAAGCACGATATCTCATATAAATCGTGAACAACGATAACACACAAGTCCAAGCTCACTTCGTCGCCAACTTCGGTATAAAAATAATTCCCAAAGTCAAAAAAGAAGCCGCCCACACTTCTCTCCAATCATAGAACCTCAAGGTTTGGTACACCGATGGCGCTTCTAATGCGTCAAGGTGTGTACTGGGACTTGAACTCGAAGTTTTGACCGGCAAAGTGATTCACCATTCCATAAGGTGCCCGAACATGACTAACGACGAGGCCGAGCATGAGGCCGTAGTTGTAAGGTTAAGGCTAGCACTCAAATATGGGGGAGACGGGTAAGACTACGTTATGATTGTCAACCAAGTGATATGGATTTTCCAAATCAAAGAGAAAAGTTGCAAAAATACCAAATCCCCAGTTTGACGAATGTCAGCTCAACCAAATCCCCCAATCACAGAACATCAAGGCGGACGACCTCACCAAACTAGCAATGACCACCAAAAGCATTACAATCGAAGAAAGAAACGTAGTCCACCTCCTCCACTTGTCGATAGATAAAATTGAGGTAAGAACCATAAACCTAAGTTAGGACTAGCACAATCCTATTGTTACGTATGGCGTACTTCCAGATGATAAAAAATATCCAAGAAACTCTGAATGCAAGAATCCATGTTCAACATAATTCATAACGACCTATACAAATGCACGTATGGTGGCCCCCACAATGAAATTGTTAGACCCAAATTAGACGTGGCGCATCCTTGAAGAAGTCCATGAAGGTTATTGCGGAGCTCAGTCTGGCAATCGAGCTCTTGTTTGATGCCTCATAGGGTAAGGCTACTACCAATCCACCATGAAAAAAGAGGCCGTAGACATCATAAAAAATACGAGCAGTGTGAAAAGTACGCCCCGATTATCCACCAAGGGGGTGAGCACCTCCACTCAGTCACTTCCCCTTTGCTTTTCATTAAATGGGAAATGGACATCATTGACCCCCTCCCTGTGGGGCAAGGTAATGTACGATTTCTTTTTTGTTTTAACTGACTATTTCTCTAAATGGGAAGAAGTAGGAGCATTCGCCCAAATAAGTGAACAAGAAGTTATCGCCTTTATGTGGAAATAAATTGTCTGTTGTTTCTGCCTCCCAAAAGAAATCAGTTGTGACAACGGACCCCAATTTATAGGAAAAAAGGTCACCGAATTATTTGAGAACAGGCACATCAAAAGAATACTCACCGTATTACCCAGCGGGAAACGGGCAAGCGGACTCCTATAATAAATCAATACTGAACATCATGAAGAAAAAACCCGAAGACTCTAAGGGACTATGATCGGAATTACTATCAGAAGTACTGTGGGCCTACCGAACAATGCCAAAGATGAGCATAGGATAGATGTCTTACTCATTAGTCTATAGGGCCGATTGTGTAATGCCGGTCGAAGTCAGATAACTCAAAATCTGAGACACTCCCACAAGAGTGGGCCGAGGAACAACTAATGTAGCAGGCAAGAGCTCAACGAAGCCATAGAACGAAGGGATATGGACTACATAAGGATGATTGCCTAGAAAAACAGGTAGAACGCTATTACAACACAAAAGAAAAGGTCACACAACTTAAAATCGGGGACTACGTGCTCAAAGCTACAACACAAGCAAGCAAAGACCCACGAGAGGATAAACTAAGAACAAATTGGGATGTACCATACAAAATTATGGCAACAACTAACAAAGGGTCATTCCTACTAGAAACAATGGAAGGCAAATTACTACCAAACAATTAAAATATCACCCACCTTAAGTACTTCAAATTTTAAGAGGAAACATCCTCAAAGCGTATGAACGAAGCACAAACTTTTTTTCCATCACTTGAGTTTTGTCCCAATTGGGTTTTCTCGAGGAGGTTTTTCACGAGGCGATGAAGGTAACACATCAAGTTGAAGTGCGAGAAAAGATACAAGACGGCTAATTCATTGCTCAAACTCTCAATATACTTCTCCAAGACTACCAATGAAGGGACTAGATAGACTAGGACTGGTATGCCAGACCGAAAAATATGTAAATTTCTCCAAGCGTATGAACGAAGCACAAATGTATGAAGTTCACCCATATTATTGCCAAACGTATAGCTAAAGCGATGTTGCCTCAACAGCTATTCGACCCTCAACCATAATTAAATATAGTTTACATTCGAGCTCATTCGAATCGACGCCTATTCAGCCATCGACCACAACTAAATATAGGTTACATTTGACCTCGTTCGAGTTAACACCTATTCGACCCTCGACAATTATTAAATATAGGTTACATTCGACCTCGTTCAAGTTAACGCCTATTTGGCCCTCGGTCATAACTAAGCGTAGGTAACATTTGACCTCATTCAAGTGGACACCTGTATGGTCCTCGATCAAAAATAAATATTTGATATGTTTGACCTCGTTCAAACAAACACTTACTAGCCCTTGGCCATGATCAAACCTAGGTTTTGATTCAACTTCATTCAACCTACTTGCACAAAGTTTTTATGAATAAGAGGACCAAGCAACAAAGCCAAGACATACAAACTCAAGCAGAAGAAAAAGAATCAGGAATGAGCAGCATAACTGGAATTTCATACTAAAAATAAGGGTAGAAAAGACGCCAACAAAAAACATATGCACAAGTGTACAAACAAAAAGATGGAAAAATAACTAATCGTCGCTCAACCTAGTAGAACCTTTACTTGATCATCTAGGACATCTCAATACGCCTCTTCGCCCCACCATCACCATCAAGATACTCGTCCTTATCCAAGAATCCTCTTCTATCCAATCCACACCCACATCTCCCTCATCATCACTAGCCTTTGGTGTAGTGGGATCATAGCCACAAGCAATCGGAGTTATACGTGCCCAAGTATGTGTTAGAATATACGCTTAACGCTAGAGGGGGGGTGAATAGCGTTATAATAAAAAACAGCGTAAACTTGCGGAAACTAAAAATTGCAGGAATGAAATAAGTGCGATAAGTAAATAATAAGGAACGAAGGCACCGATGTTATCCTGGTTCACCACAACCCGTGGCTAGTCCAGTCCCCGAGAGACACTCTCGAGATTTCCACTAACTTCGTTAAGCTTACGGGTGCTAAACAAACCGTTACAAACTGAGAACTTGAGTCACACAAGCCTCAACAACCTTTGCTCGAAGATACCACACTTCAAGACTTCAACCAAAGGAATCACAACGTTCCTTCTTACAATACAAGGGATTAACACTTCCCTTCAAGTGTATAAAAATACTTTGCACTCAAAACAAGACTCTCCTCAAGAGTAGATATGAGTAAAATAAATACGCTCAAGAATGCAACAACTTTCGTCAGGAATTTGGCTCTCAAAAACTTATGTAATGAATTGAAAATGATGAATAAGAGAGTATGCAAGCTTTAGCAATAATATGATCAGTTGTTGTACTTAAAAGACTGATTTTATGATGTATTTATATTGTTGAAAACATGCACAACCGTTGCCTAATTGCCAATTAAGAATTGCTGATTTTGTGCTAAAACAATCGATTGTCTAAGTTGCATAATCGATTGTTTTCCAATCGTCCAAAAATCATCCCCAGATTTTACGCATAATAATCGATTATCTAAATCGTATAATCGATTATCTGGCAACGTTCAAAAAATCTTTTTCATATTTTACTTAAAACAATCGATTATCAAAATCATATAATTGATTACTTGGTAACGTTCAAAAAATCATATTCAGATTTTACTTAGGATAATCGATTATCAGAATCATACAATCGATTACCAGACAGAGTTTAAAAATATTTTGGCAACGGTCATTTACATAATCAATTATGCTATATGTATAATCAATTATATTACAGTCTTGAAAAATCGAATAGACACTGCCTCAACACAATCGATTGTCATATGGTGCACAATCGATTATTTTGTAGCTTTGAAAAATCTGATGGACACTGCCTCAATACAATCGATTATCATAAGGTACACAATCGATTGTCTTGCATCTTTGAAAAATCTGATGGACACTGCCTCAACACAATCGATTATCATAAGGTACACAATCGATTGTCTTGCAGCTGCCTTAACATAATCGATTATCATAAGTACATAATCGATTATCTTTGTCCAGATTTTAGAGGCATGTTTAAAAATCATTTTGGTTAAAATAAATATGCATGATTTAAAATCATTTTGCTTTAAATTAAATATGCATGATTTGAAAAAAATAATTTTACGAGAGAAGCCAAGTCTTGAGTCAATTGTCGGATCAAGATCACAATTAAAGAACGACTCATGTATAACTTTTATTTCTTTGCTTAATCTTGATCTTTGTTTGTCTTGTGCTTGATTCTCGTTATGTATCAATGGCGCGCTTGTGGTTGGACCTCGTCATTTGTCAATTGCGCATCGTTTGTCATTTATCAAAACCTACAAATATGAACACACGTTTAGTTTAGTTCCTTGTGAGAACGTGTTTCAACAATTTCCCCCTTTTTGATAATGGCAAACCTTAATCGAGATATGCATATTAGATAATTCATAATGACGATCCAAGACAAGTAAATAGATATGCAATAAGACGAGTAAATAGATATGCAATTAATTCCCCCTCAACATATGAATTCCCCCTCAATTTATGCCAATAAATATTAAGTGCATAGCCCTTATTCTTCCCCCTTTTGACATTAGCAAAAAAAAGAATAAGCAAATAACTTGTTTATTGATGAACTAGAATTGCAATTTCATAAAAGGGATAATAAAACAAATAATGTCAACATAATCGATTAGTGATACTTGATAATCGATTATGTGTTAAAGATAATTTTTGAAGCTTATATTGATTGTGAAGTGAGGAAGATGATCCTATTTATAGAGTGGAAAATAAGAGAGCATTTACTGGGAAAAGCTGCAATTTTAGAGATTTCAAAGAGTCAGAAACGAAAAAAAATAAAAATTTGCACTGACCGTTACACAATCGATTATGGAATCGAAATAATCGATTATTATGGAGTTTTTTTGACTTGTACTCGGAAATGACAAAAAGATCGATTGCAGGAGCCAAACGGTAACAAAGATTTGAATTTACTGACAGAGGATAATCGATTGTTGAATTGTGGTAATCGATTATTCTGACACAGTGTGCATAGTGATTTTCTGACTTGGGAAATAGTCGATTATACCTTTGAGATAATCGATTATATTAGGAAGGGCAGTAATGAATAGCCGAGACGGTAATCGGTAATACAGTAAAAAAATCGATTATTGTCACAATTAACATCAAAAACCTGCAAAGCAAAAATGGTTAACCAATATGTTGTTTTTCCGGCATAATAAACGTAAAAACATAAATAATCGATTAGTGATACGTGCTAATCGATTTTCCGGCACAGTAAGCATGATAATCGATTGTTGACTAAAAAATCGATGATTCTACACCATTGCCTTATAATTCCCCCTGCCTTTGGGGCGATACCTGCAAAAGAGAATTAGACATCTCCGACGCTCAAGTTAGTAATTGTGGATAAAGGTGCAATACATGACTTAGATCAATTTTGAGTCAAGCATTCCGAGTTCACTACGAATTCGGAAAAGGACTCTTTCTCTAACGGCCTTGTGAGGATGTCGACCAATTGAGAACGTGATCTCTTAAGAAGTGTGTCCTAAGGTTTTCTTAAGAGTGTTTCGAGTACTTACCTGTTGTTCAATGTCGCCAATTACCTGTTCGAGAGGATGGTCTTTGATTGTCCTCCACGTGTTAGGCAGTTTCGTTTCTTTTTCCAGTTGTGGCGCTTCCTCCGATAATTGTTCCAAGATTTCATCTTGAATTTCCTTAGGAGTTTCCTCTTGTACTTTGTCTTGAGGACTTATTGAGTTTAAAATACCTGCAAGATCAAAACCAGAATCCTTTCTCGCCAAGCGAGCATTATTTTCGGAAAACACAATATGAGGGGATTCCTCCACAGTTTCGGTTCTATTATTGAATACTCTATATGCTTTGCTACGTGAAGAGTAACCAATAAAAATTCCTTCATCGGATTTTGCATCAAATTTTCCCAAATTGTCTTTTCCATTGTTATGAATAAAACATTTACAACCGAATACTCTAAGATGGGAGATATTTGGTTTCCTTCCCTTGTAGAGTTCATAGGGAGTTTTCATGAGTATTGGCCTTATGACTACTCTGTTTAAAACGTGGCATGCGGTACTCACAGCATCCGCCCAAAAATGTTTGGGAATCTTAGCCTCATCGAGCATGGTTCTAGCTATCTCTTCGAGACACCTATTTTTCCTTTCCACCACTCCATTTTGTTGTGGTGTACGTGGAGCAGGGAAGGTGTGCTCGATACTGAGTTCGTCACAAAAGTCCGCGAAGAGATTGTGATCGAACTCTCCCCCATGATCACTTCTTATTGAAGTGACGGTTGTGTCCTTTTCATTTTGAACACGTTTAAGAAAGCATTTAAAATTATGAAAAGCCTCACTTTTGTGAGCAAGAAATGGTGTCCATGTAAATCTACAATAATCATCAACAATAACAAAAGCATAACGATTTCTACTAAGACTTTCAATGCGAGATGGTCCAAAGAGATCCATGTGGACAAGTTGCAAAGGTCTAGTAGTTGAAACAATATTTTTCGATTTAAAAGATGCTTTTGGTTGCTTCCCTTTTTGACAAGAATCACAGATAGAGTCTTTTTCAAATTCCAAATTTGGAAGACCAATAACTAAATTTTGTGAAACTAATTTGCTTAAAAGATGCATGTTGATGTGAGCTACTCTACAATGCCATAACCACATATCATCTTCTTTGCTCGTAAGACAATTCACATATTCAGATGAAGAATTTTCGAGATCAACCATATAGATGTTATTCATTCTAAAACCACGAAGAATAATTTTAAAATCGCTACGGCGAAAAACTAAGCATTCATCCGAATCAAATAAAACAAGATTTCCCTTGTCACATAATTGACTTATGCTCAAGAGATTATGTTTTAGACCTATAACTAGCAAAATATGCTTAATGGAAGAAGGTTCATCCTTACCGACCGATCCAATGCCGATAATTTTTCCCTTGTTGTTATCTCCAAAATAACGCTTCCTCCTTCCTTGTGTTCTAGTTGAAGGAACTTGGATTCGTCTCCGGTCATGTATTTGGAGCATCCACTATCAAGGTACCAAAGTACACTTGATCCCTTTAAGCATACCTACAAGACAAATTAATGAGTCTTTGGTACCCAAGCTGTTTTGGGTCCTTGAGAGTTAGGTGTAACATGCTGTTGTGTTTGACATGCAGTTAAGTGTCTATGTCTAGTGAAACAAGCAGGAGCAATATGTCCAATTCGATCGCAATAATGACAAATGACATTAGGATTATGCATTCGTCTAGGTTGATAGTAGTTGGACGGACGAAATTTGTTTACTCTGTTTTAGAGAATATGACTATTGCGCATTTCATGAAAATCATTTCTCCTACTATTTGTTCTAGGATATGCAGCATTTCTAGAATAGTTATTTCTAGGTTGAAAGCCATTTCTAGGTGTCCTGAAAAGTTCAAAGTTTCTTCTAGTGTTTGGTCTAGGATATGCATCATTTGTAGAATAGTTATTTCTAGGTTGAAGGCCATTTCTAGGTGTCCTAAAATGTTCAAAGTTTCTTCTAGTGTTTGGTCTAGCATGCATGTTGATTCTAGGATTGTTATCTCTAGGATGAACATTTGTTTTATTTATCCTAGGTTGAGCCTTAGGTGGTTGGGGTTTGGCTTCAACTTTTTCTTTAGGCTCGTTTTTAAAACCTATCCCATGTTTGGTCGATTTCAAATTAACAAGAACATCATTCAAATTTTTATGAGAAGAATTGAACTTATCTAGGGTGCCCTTAAGTCTTTCTACCTCAATTTTTAGATGCATGCAAAAAATACAATTTTTACTAGAGCTCTCGGGTTTGTCGGCGCTTCTCTTGCCGAAAAATTTGTTTTCTTCTTTCAACTTCTCATTTTCCAAAATCAATTTTTCCAAATCTTTTTCTTTCAAAGAGAGTTGTCTTTCAAAAACTTTTTCTTTCAATGAAGCATTTTCCTTAGTGTTTTTAACAATTTTGGAAGCTTTAATGAATTCACTATACAACTCATCAAAGGCATTTTGCATTTCCTCAAGAGAATAGAAGTTTTTGGAAGAAATTTGACATACCTCTTCTTGGTTGTCTTTGTGTGCCATAAGACAAAGATTTGCGGTTTCGTCTTCTTCTTCCTCACTTGACTCGTCTCCGGAGTCGCCTCCCCAAGATATGTGTGCTCGTTGTTTCTTGAAGGGTTTCTTCTCCTTTTTGACATTTGGCAATTTGATTTAATGTGCCCGATTTTTCCGCATCCATAGCACTTTACTTGATCTCTTTGTTGTTTGCCTTTTTGTTCATACTCTTTTCGCATGAACTTTTGAAATCTCTTAATAACGAGTCCGAACTCGTTATCTCCGTCCTCATCATTTTGAGGTTGACTTGTGCTTGCCTTGAGGGCGATTCTTTGTTTCCTTTGATCATTAACAAGAGGGTTAAGTATAGTAGATTCATAAGTTTTAAGATTACCTCTTAATCCGTCGATGGTGACATTTGAAATGCCAATAGACTCTTGAATCGCGTTGGCCTTGGAGCGCCATTCCGGAGTGAGACTTCGGAGAATTTTTCGGACAAGTTCCTTATCCGTGAAGGTCTTCTTAAGAGCATGTAAGTCATTAACAATTTTTGAAAATCGTTCGAACATGTCATCTACCCTTTCGCCTTCCTTCATGTGAAACAGTTCATATGCATGGGTTAGAAAATCAACTTTAGCCTCTCTTACCTGGTCCGTACCTTCGTACGTGATTTCCAGCTTATCCCACATTTGCTTCGCCGTTGTGCAACATGATATTTTTCTGTAATCATCAGCGTTTATAGCACAATACAATAAGTTGATGGCTTTAGCGTTGTTCTGCACTTTTTTGATATCATCCGCATCGTAATCATCTTCAGATTTTGGAACCCATTCATTTTCAACCTTTTTGGTTGGAATTTGTTCTCCCTACATTATAACCTTCCACAGATGAAAATTATTCGATTGAATGAATATTCTCATCCTCTCCTTCCAGTACGTATAGTTTGTGCCATCGAATAGTGGTGGTCGGGTGGAGCATTGTCCTTCACCTATTCCTGCAAAAGAATCACGAGTAGAAGGCATGGATTGTTTCTCTCAAACGGTTAAGTTTTTCAGAGAGTTGGGCTTTGATACCAATTGTTAGAATATACGCTTAACGCTAGAGGGGGGGGGGGGGGTGAATAGCGTTATAATAAAAAACAGCGTAAACTTGCGGAATTTAAAAATTGCAGGAATCAAATAAGTGCGATAAGCAAATAATAAGGAACAAACGCACCGATGTTATCCAGGTTCACCACAACCCGTGGCTAGTCCAGTCCCCGAGAGACTCTCTCGAGATTTCCACTAACTTCGCTAAGCTTACGGGTGCTTAACAAACCGTTACATACTGAGAACTTGAGTCACACAAGCCTCAACAACCTTTGCTCGAAGATACCACACTTCAAGACTTCAACCAAAGGAATCACAACGTTCCTTCTTACAATACAAGGGATTAACACTTCCCTTCAAGTGTATAAAAACACTTTGCACTCAAAACAAGACTCTCCTCAAGAGTAGATATGAGTAAAATAAATACGCTCAAGAACGCAACAACTTTCGTCAGGAATTTGGCTCTCAAAAACTTATGTAATGAATAGAAAATGATGAATACGAGAGTATGCAAGCTTTAGCAATAATATGATCAGTTGTTGTACTTAAAAGACTGATTTTAAGATGTATTTATAGTGTTGAAAACATGCATAACCATTGCCTAATTGCAAATTAAGAATTGCTGATTTTGTGCTAATACAATCGATTGTCTAAGTTGCATAATCGATTGTTTTCCAATCGTCCAAAAATCATTCCCAGATTTTACGCATAATAATCGATTATCTAAATCGTATAATCGATTATCTGGCAACGTTCAAAAAATCTTTTTCAGATTTTACTTAAAACAATCGATTATCAAAATCATATAATCGATTACTTGGCAACGTTCAAAAAATCATATTCAGATTTTACTTAGGATAATCGATTATCAGAATCATACAATCGATTACCAGACAGAGTTTGAAAATATTTTGGCAACGGTCATTTACATAATCGATTATGCTATATGTATAATCGATTATATTGCAGTCTTGAAAAATCGAATAGACACTGCCACAACACAATCGATTGTCATAAGGTGCACAATCGATTATTTTGTAGCTTTGAAAAATCTGATGGACACTGCCTCAATACAATCGATTATCATAAGGTACACAATCGATTGTCTTGCAGCTTTGAAAAATCTGATGGACACTGCCTCAACACAATCGATTATCATAAGGTACACAATCGATTGTCTTGCAGCTGCCTTAACATTATCGATTATCATAAGTACATAAACGATTATCTTTGTCCAGATTTTACAGGCATGTTTAAAAATCATTTTGGTTAAAATAAATATGCATGATTTAAAATCATTTTGCTTTAAATTAAATATTCATGATTTGATAAAAATGATTTTACGAGAGAAGTCAAGTCTTGAGTCAATTGTCGGATCAAGATCACAATTAAAGAACGACTCATGTATAACTTTATTTCTTTGCTTAATCTTGATCTTTGTTTGTCTTGTGCTTGATTCTCGTTATGTATCAATTGCGCGCTTGTGCTTGGACCTCGTCATGTGTCAATTGTGCATCGTTTGTCATTTATCAAAACCTACAAATATGAACACACGTTTAGTTTAGTGCCTTGTGAGAACGTGTTTCAACAGTATGAGCATCCTTATAGTCAGCCCTTAAGACTATCTATTCTCCCATCAGATCTATAAAAATATCAAGATGAGCCGCGACATGGATCCACTTCTTGTACAGATCTGGCAAAATATCAAGAAAAGCAGAAGTATGGGAAGAAAATGATTGAGCCAATAACTATGCCCTCTCGGCCTCGAGAGCAAAAAATCTGTCACCAAGGCCTGAAGCCTCTTTTTCAATCCCCCTTATCCATTTATCAAACTGCTCATCTCTCAGCCTGGCCATCTATAGAGCACTCTACCGCTCAGAATGAAGAACGCGGACCACGATCTCCAAAGCCTCTATTTTCCTCGCAGCCCCCAACCGTGTCAACTCCGCCTTCTCCCACTTTGTTGCCTTTTCAATAACCTCACCACTTAGAGTGTCCACTTTGATTTGAAACTTCTTGAGCTCAGTGCGCGATGATACCACTTGGGCTTGAAGACCAGCACATTTGACCTCGACCCTCTCGCTCACTCCAAGTTCTTCTTCCTGGTCCCTTAGCGCCCTCTCATGAAGGCTACATTTTATGATGACTCTTACCAACTCGTAATCCTTCTCCTTCTATTTAGCTCAAACAGCCTGTAAATTGTCGCTCTTACCAAACCATCTACAAATCTCACATTGCTTGATGCGGTACACGTGATACTTCTGGCCCATCTTCTAGAAAATAACATTACACCTTGCCTCTTGTCGGGAACTCTCAATCTCCAAAACCACAGTCTAAAAAAAGAGAACAGAAAGTGAGAACAAAGCAAAAAGCATTGAACTTGAAAAATAAAGGTCAAAAAACTAACCTTGAGTGCGAGGCCGGCTATACTTATTGATAGGGTAGCATCATCAAGTTTCTCAAGAGTTTTACCCTCCACGTCAGACAGAAGGGACCCATGGAAGGGACAAAGTTCTCTGTGTTCACTAGTAAGTCACGATCCATGGGGATCGTAATGGTCCGTGTGGACACCTCCGATCTCACCTCAAGATAGGTAAACCAGTCCCTCATCATCCTCACCCCGTCTGTGTCGATGTTGGAGCCTATTTCATAACCATTTTCAGCGACACCCTTACCTATATCATCGGCTAACGGAGCAGGAACATCAACTGGTCACGAGGATGAGGCCTTATCTCGCCGTAAAGGATCAACAACTCTCATAGACGGCCCTCCAGCCCCAATATCGACATCGTGAAAGGATACGCCCTCTACGGCTTTAGTTGCTGGCAGGATCTCAAATGGCAACTCGTCATCATCAAGCACTACCACACCCGTTTCATGATCACCCCTTACTGAATTTACAGCCTGGACAGTCTTAGAACCGACGTCCACTGATCTTCTTTTACGAGAAATCAAACCCTCATCGCTCGATGATGACTCCTCTTCCTCTTCTATTAGATGATGCAAGGGGGAAGTTCGAAGTGTTGCTGCAGATGCAATCGACGACCGAGTAGACCTAGCAGCGGTAGAAGAGGTAAACCACTCGTTTTGGCCACCACATCCTCGATTTTGAAAAAAAATTAGTTGTGACAAAACTAAAAATTTGCCTTATAATCCATCTTCACCACCAAACATTTACTTTCTCAATGGTGAAGGTTCAAAATCATCCCCCTATGTAAACTAGGGGATAAGAGATGTATCAAGTGGGGAAGTGATGCCCCAACCCCGGCCAATTCTGCATATTTTGGAAGCATGCAGATAAGCTTGTAGATGTAGGGAGAAAGTTGGTCCGACCAAATGTCGAACGACAGAATTCCTCCACTAATGGGAGAATAGAAAAGGAATAATCGATGTAGAAAGGGTACGCATAGAAAGCACAATACCCGGGGTGGTGTAATTGTACCACATCGTGCTCTGCTGGGATTCGATTTATATGGGTAGGAATTTTCAACATTACCCTAAACTCAGCGAGTTTGGCATCTTTTATCGATGACTCTGAGATCTCAGGGTCGTCCCTAGGCACCTTCGAAAAATAGGATCTAACATTTTAACTATGAGGGATTATCTCCTCCACCGTAGAGAAAATGCTCGTCTTCAATTGCAACAGAACACTATTATTATGAGAAGGCATACGGACCGCCAAAGGGATAGGTCCAGTTGCCATGCCAGAACCAAATGATACTTAACCATTTTTTCGAGAGAGGGTTGTTAGTTAATACGCTTAACCCTAGAGGGGGGTGAATAGCGTTATAATAAAATTTAGCGTAAACTTGCGGAAATTAAAATTTGCAGGAAATAATTAAGTGCGTTAAATAAACAAAAGGAAAGAACACACCGATGTATTCTGGTTCACCACAACACGTGGCTAGTCCAGTCCCCGAGAGACTCTCTCAAGATTTTCCACTAACTTGTCAAACTTACGGGTGCTCAACAAACCTTTACAACTTAAGGACACACGCCTTAACACCTTTGCTCGGAGATACAACACTCCAAGACTTCAACCAAGGAAACACAAGTTCCTTACAACAAGAGAATCACAATTCTCTTACAAGTGTACAAAATACTAAACACTCAAACAAAACACTCCTTAATGAGTAGATATGAGTAAAAGAAGTAAGCTCAAGATCACAACAACTATGGACAAGACTTTGGCTCTCAAAAGCTTTATGAGATGAATATAAAATGATAAACAATAGTATGCAAGCTTGTAGCAATAGAATGATCAGTTGTTGTGTGTTGTTGTTTTTAAAACACTGAAATGAAGCTGTATTTATAGTTGAAAAACTTGGCATTACCGTTGCCTAATTGCCAATGAAGAGTTGCTGATTTTACTCTGTGACAATCGATTGTCAGGAAGCCACAATCGATTGTTTGCCAATCATACCTAAAAACAATCCCAGATTTTACGCTTAAAAATCGATTGTCCAAGATCAACAATCGATTATTAGTAACGTTCAAACAATCATTTCCAGATTTTACGTAAAACAATCGATTATACCAAATCTATAATCGATTATTCAGCAACGTTCAAAAAATCTTTTCCAGATTTTAATATTAACAATCGATTGTACAAAATCAACAATCGATAATTCAGCAACGTTCAAAAAATCTTTTCCAGATTTTAATATCAACAATCGATTGTACAAAATCAACAATCGATTACCTGACGGTATTTGAAAACTTTACGACAACGGTCAGCTTCACAATCGATTGTGCAATGTTAACAATCGATTATTTATCAGACTTTGAAAATCATTTTAGACACTGCCTCTTGCCAATCGATTGTTATATACTCACACTCAATTATTTAATAGTTTTGAAAAAGTCTGGAAGTCACTGCCTCAACACAATCGATTGTCATAAGTTCACAATCGATTATTTTGTGACTTTTAAAAATCTGATGGACACTGTCTCTTCACAATCGATTGTCATTAGCTTCACAATCGATTATTCTGAGTTTTGAAAAACTTTGATGTACACTGCCTCATCACAATCGATTGTCATAAGGTTCACAATCGATTGTCATGCAGGTTTGAAAAACCTGATGCTCACTGCCTTACACAATCGATTGTCATTAGTTCACAATCGATTGTCATGCAGTCTTGGCTTAACATAATCGATTATCATAAGTACATAATCGATTATCTTAGTCGAGATTTTAGAGGCATGTTTAAAAATCATTTTGACTAATGAAAATATGCATGATTTAAGATCATTTAGCATTAAATTAAATATGCATGATTTTGTAAAAAATAATTTTACGAGAGAAGCCATGTCATGAGTCAAGTTGTCGGATCAAGATCACAATTAAGAACGACTCATTTAAACTATAAAACTTTGTCTTGTGCTTGAATCTCGTTATCCACCAATTGTGCGCTTGTACTTGAACTTCGTCATATATCAATTTGCGCTTGTTTGTCATTCATCAAAACCTACACATAGGATGACACGTTTTAGTATAAAGCCTTGAGAACGTGTTTCCAACAATTTCCCCCTTTTTGATAATGGAAAACTTTAAGCTGGTAATACAAATTAAGCAATTTATAATGACGATTCAAGACAAGTAAAGATATGCTATAAGTATGCGATTAGTTCCCCCTCAATATATGAATTCCCCCTCAATTTAAGCTTATAAATATTGAGAGTGCATACCCGTTATCTTCCCCCTTTTGCCATTAGCAAAAATAATATGAGAAGATGCCAAAGATGTAAATAAAACTTGTTTATTTATTGGAAAGAAAACGTGATTACTTAAAGAGAGTACAATAACTCAAGTAATAGCAGAACAATCGATTATTGATACGAGATAATCGATTATTAGACGACAGAAACCGATTTTTCTGAAGAAAACTTGATTATTGCGCGTCATGCTTTATAATTCCCCCTACCTTTAGGGCGATACCTGCAAAAATTCGTTAGACGTCTCCGACGCTCAAGTTAGAAATCATGTAAGATAAAAAGATGCAATGCATGACTTAGATCAACGTGGAGTCAAGAATCCCGAGTTCACTACGAATTCGGAAGAAGGACTCTTTCTCTAAGGGTTTAGTGAAGATGTCGGCCAATTGGTCTTTGGTTTCAACAAATTCGATTTCGACATCGCCCTTGAGAACGTGATCTCTTATAAAATGATGTCTTATTTCAATGTGTTTTGTTCGCGAATGAAGAACGGGGTTCTTCGTCAAGCATATGGCACTAGTATTATCACATTTAAGAGGGATATGATCAAGACTTAGGCCATAGTCCAAGAGTTGTTGTTTCATCTAGAGGATTTGAGCGCAACAACTCCCCGCGGCTACATATTCAGCCTCGGTTGTGGACAACGCAGCACTTACTTGTTTCTTGCTAAACCAAGAAACGAGAGAGCTACCGAGCAAATGGCAAGTGCCACTAGTGCTCTTGCGGTCCAATTTGCATCCAGCAAAATCGGAGTCGGAATAGCCAACGAGTTGGCATGAAGAACCTTTGGGGTACCATAGACCCACATTTGTAGTACCAACAAGGTACTTCAAAATCCGTTTTACCGCAGTAAGGTGAGACTCCTTCGGACACGATTGATAACGGGCGCATAAGCACACGCTAAACATGATGTCCGGATGACTAGCAGTAAGATAGAGAAGAGAGCCAATCATACCTCGATACTTCTTAGTGTCGACTTCCTTACCTTTCTCATCTTTGTCTAGATGATCGGATGTGCTCATGGGAGTCGCCATTGCTTTTGCATTGTTCATTTCAAATCGTTTCAGCAATTCTTTGCAATATTTGGCTTGGCAAATGAACGTACATTCTTTCATTTGCTTTACTTGTAATCCCAAAAAGAATGTTAACTCACCCATCATAGACATCTCAAATTCGCTTCTCATAAAATCGGAAAATTCCTTGCATAAGATATTGTTAGTAGCACCAAATATGATATCATCCACATATATTTGAACTAATAAAATATCATTGTTTTTATGCTTAACAAAAAGGGTGGTGTCAACTTTCCCCCTAATGAAATCATTTTCCAATAGAAATTTATTCAATCTTTCATACCAAGCTCGGGGAGCTTGTTTTAAACCATAGAGAGCCTTTTTGAGTTTGAAAACATGATCGGGAGATTTAAAATCTTCAAAACCGGGGGGTTGTTTAACATAAACTTCTTCTTGTATAACACCATTTAGAAAAGCACTTTTCACATCCATTTGATATAAATTGAAATTCATAGAAGAGGCAAAAGCGAGCAATAGACGAATAGCTTCTAATCTAGCTACGGGAGCATATGTTTCTTCATAGTCAATACCCTCTTCTTGATTATAGCCTTTTTCTACAAGCCTAGCTTTGTTTCTAGTGATTACACCATTTTCATCTAGTTTGTTTCGAAAAACCCATTTCGTACCAATTATGGTATGATTTTCGGGTCTTGGCACCAAATCCCAAACGTCATTCCGTTTGAATTGGTTAAGCTCCTCTTGCATTGCCAAGGTCCAAAATTCATCCCCAATTGCTTCGGAGATGGTTGTTGGTTCAATTTGAGACACAAAAGCAGTATATCCTAAGGTGTTCTTAAGGGAGTTTCGGGTACTTACCTTTTCTCCGACGTTGCCAATTACCTGTTCGAGAGGGTGATCTTTGATTGTCCTCCACTCGTTAGGCGTTTTCGTTTCATTCTCCAATTGTGGCGCTTCCTCCGTTGGTTGTTTCAAAAATTCGTCTTGATTTTCTTTAGGCGTTTCCTCTTGTATTTTGTCTTTCAAGCTATCTAAGATACCTGCAAGATCAAAACCAGTATCCTTTCTCGCCAAGCGAGCATTATTTTCGGCAAATACAACATGAGGGGATTCCTCCACAGTTTCGGTTCTTTTATTAAAGACCCTATATGCTTTGCTACGTGAAGAATAGCCAACGAAAATTCCCTCATCGGACTTAGCATCAAATTTTCCCAATTGATCTTTGCCAGTTATGAATAAAACATTTACAACCGATACTCTAAAATGGGAGATATTTGGTTTCCTTCCCTTGTAGAGTTCATAAGGGGTCTTCATGAGTATTGGCCTTATGACTACTCTATTTAAGATGTAGCATGCGGTACTCACGGCATCTGCCCAAAAATGTTTGGGAATCTTAGCCTCTTCGAGCATGGTTCTAGCCATCTCTTCGAGACACCTATTTTTCCTTTCCACCACCCGATTTTGTTGTGGTGTACGTGGAGCGGAAAAGGTATGCTCGATACCGAGTTCGTCACAAAAGTCCGCAAAGAGATTGTGATCAAACTCTCCCCCATGATCACTTCTAATTGAAGTGACGGTTGTTTCCTTTTCGTTTTGAACACGCTTAAGAAAGTATTTAAAATTCTGAAAAGCATCACTTTTATTGGCAAGAAATAAAGTCCAAGTAAATCTAGAATAATCATCAACAATCACAAAAGCATAACGATTTCTTCCTAGACTTTCAATGCGAGATGGTCCAAATAAATCCATGTGAAGCAATTGCAGTCTAGAAGTTGAAACAATATTTTTGGATTTGAAAGATGCTTTTGTTTGCTTCCCTTTTTGACATGAATCACAAATAGAGTCATCTTCAAATTTTAAATTGGGAAGGCCAATAACTAAGTTTTGAGAAATCAATTTGTTCAAAAGATGCATGTTGATATGTGCTACTCTACGATGCCATAACCAAGTATCATCCTCTTTACTCATAAGACAATCAACATATTCGCGTGAGGAATTAGCAAGATCAACCATATAAATATTATCCACTCTAAAACCACGAAGGATAATTTTAAAATCACTACGTCTAAACACTAAGCATTCATCCGAATCAAATAGGGCAAGATTTCCCTTGTCACATAATTGACTTATGCTCAAGAGATTATGCTTTAAACCTTTCACAAGTAATATATGCTTAATAGAAGAATTTTCATCCTTACCGACCGATCCGATGCCGATAATCTTTCCTTTATTGTTGTCACCAAAAATAACACTTCCTCCTTCTTTGTGTTCTAGTTGAAGGAATTTGGATTCGCCTCCCATCATGTGCTTGGAGCATCCACTATCAAGGTACCATAGTACACTTGATCCCTTCAAACATACCTACAAAACAAGTTAATGCGCTTTAGGTACCCATGCCATTTTGGGTCCTTGAGGGTTAGGCATATTATAATGATGCGATTGAGTGATATGTCTATGTCGTTTAAAGCATGCAGGGGCAATATGACCAATGCGTCTACAATAATGACAAGTCATGTTGGGGTTATGCATCCTTCTAGGTTCATAGTAACTTGATGGACGAACATGAATTACTCTATTTTCATTATGACTATTGCGCATTCATGAGAACCATTTCTCCTACTATTAGTTCTAAAATGAGCAGCATTTCTAGAGTAATGGTCATGTCTAGATGTTCTAAGAGGTTCAAAACTCCTTCTAGTGTTTGGCCTAGAATATGCATCATTTCTAGGGTAGTCCTTTCTAGGTGGTAAGTCATTTCTAGGTCTTCTAAAATGTTCAACATTTAGTCTAGCATGCATATTTGTTCTAGGATTGCTATTTCTATGATAAGCATTTGTTTTATAATCCTAGGTTGAGCCTTAGGTGGTTGGGGTTTGGCTTCAACCTTTTCTTTAGGCTCATTCTTAAAACCTATGCCATGCTTGGTTGACTTCAAATTAACAAGGACCTCATTCAAGTTTTTGTGAGAAGAATTAAACTTATCTAAGGTACCTTTAAGTCTATCTACCTCATTTTCGAGATGCATGCAAGAAGAGCAATTTTTAATAGAACTTTCGGGCTTGTCGGCGCTTCTTTTTCCAAAAAACTTGTTTTCCTCTTTCAGCTTCTCATTTTCTAAAACCAGTTTTTCTAACTCCTTTTCTTTCAAAGAAAGCAGTTTTTGAAAATCTTTTTCTTTTAGAGAAGCATTTTCTTTAATGCTCTTGACAGTTTTTGAAGCTTTAATAAATTCAGTATATAGCTCATCAAAAGCAGTTCGCATTTCTTCAAGAGTAAAGAAGTTTTTAGAAGAGATTTGACATACCTCATCTTGCTTGTCTTCTTGCGCCATAAGACAAAGGTTTGCGGCTTCGTCTTCTTCTTCTTCACTTGACTCATCTCCGGAGTCTCCTCCCCAAGAAATGTATGCACGTTGCTTCTTAAAAGGTTTCTTCTCCTTTTTGATGTTTGGGCAATTTGTTTTGATGTGCCCGGTTTCACCGCATTCATAGCACTTTATTTGCTCGCCTTGCTTTTTTCCCTTTCGTTCATACTCCTTTCGCATGAACTTTTGAAATCTTTTGATAACGAGTCCAAACTCGTTGTCTCCGTCCTCATCAACTTGAGGTTGGCTTGTGCTTGCCTTAAGCGCTATTCTTTGCCTCCTTTGATCATCAACAAGAGGGTTAAGTATTGTAGATTCATAAGTCTTTTGGTTACCTCTTAATGCGTCGATTGTGACATTTGAGACGCCTATGGATTCCTGAATTGCGTCGGCCTTTGATCGCCATGCCAGAGTGAGACTTCTAAGAATTTTTCGAACAAGTTTTCTATCTGTGAATGTCTTCTTGAGGGCATGTAGGTCATTTACGATTATTGAAAATCGTTCGAACATTTCATCCACCTTTTCACCTTCCTTCATGTGAAATAATTCATAAGCATGGGTTAGGAAATCAATTTTAGCTTCCCTTACCTGGTCCATACCTTCGTACGTAATTTCCAGCTTGTCCCACATTTCTTTTGCCGTTGTGCAACACAATATTTTCCTGTAATCGTCAGCATTTACAGCACAATATAATAAATTAATTGCTTTAGCATTATTTTGAACCTTTCGGATATCATCCGCGTCATATTCTTCTTCGGACTTGGGAACCCATTCGTTTTCAACCTTTTTGGTTGGAATTTGATTTCCCTTTGTTATCACCTTCCAGAGATGAAAATTGTTTGCTTGAATGAAGATTTTCATCCTCTCCTTCCAGTACGTATAGTTTGTACAGTTGAATAGTGGTGGTCGGGTGGAGCACTGTCCTTCCTCTATTCCTGCAAAAGAATCACGAGTAGAAGCCATGGAAGTTTCTCTCAAACTGTTAAGTCTTCAGAAAGTTGGGCTCTGATACCAATTGTTAGTTAATACGCTTAACGCTAGAGGGGGGGGGGGTGAGTAGCGTTATAATAAAATTTAGCGTAATCTTGCGGAAAATAAAATTTGCAGGAAATAATTAAGTGCATTAAATAAACAAAAGGAAAGAACGCACCGATGTATTCTGGTTCACCACAACACGTGGCTAGTCCAGTCCCCGAGAGACTCTCTCGAGATTTTCCACTAACTTGTCAAGCTTACGGGTGCTCAACAAACCTTTACAACTTAAGGACACACGCCTTAACACCTTTGCTCGGAGATACAACACTCCAAGACTTCAACCAAGGAAACACAAGTTCCTTACAACAAGAGAATCACAATTCTCTTACAAGTGTACAAAACACTAAGCACTCAAACAAAACACTCCTTAATGAGTAGATATGAGTAAAAGAAGTAAGCTCAAGATCACAACAACTATGGACAAGACTTTGGCTCTCAAAAGCTTTATGAGATGAATATAAAATGATAAACAATAGTATGCAAGCTTGTAGCAATAGAATGATCAGTTGTTGTGTGTTGTTGTTTTTAAAACACTGAAATGAAGCTGTATTAATAGTTGAAAAGCTTGGCATTACTGTTGCCTAATTGCCAATTAAGAGTTGCTGATTTTACTTTGTGACAATCGATTGTCAGGAAGCCACAATCGATTGTTTGCCAATCGTTCCTAAAAACAATCCCAGATTTTACGCTTAACAATCGATTGTCCAAGATCAACAATCGATTATTAGTAATGTTCAAAAAATCATTTCCAGATTTTACGTAAAACAATCGATTATACCAAATCAATAATCGATTATTCAGCAACGTTCAAAAAATCTTTTCTAGATTTTAATATCAACAATCGATTGTACAAAATCAACAATCGATTATTCAGCAACGTTCAAAAAATCTTTTCCAGATTTTAATATCAACAATCGATTGTACAAAATCAACAATCGATTACCTGACGGTATTTGAAAACTTTACGACAACGGTCAGCTTCACAATCGATTGTGCAATGTTAACAATCGATTATTTATCAGACTTTGTAAATTATTTTAGACACTGCCTCTTGCCAATCGATTGTTTTATACTCACAATCGATTATTTAATAGTTTTGAAAAAGTCTGGAAGTCACTGCCTCAACACAATCGATTGTCATAAGTTCACAATCGATTATTTTGTGACTTTTAAAACTCTGATGGACACTGTCTCTTCACAATCGATTGTCATTAGCTTCTCAATCGATTATTCTGAGTTTTGAAAAACTTTGATGTACACTGCCTCATCACAATCGATTGTCATAAGGTTCACAATCGATTGTCATGCAGGTTTGAAAAACCTGATGCTCACTGCCTTAACACAATCGATTGTCATTAGTTCACAATCGATTGTCATGCAGTCTTGGCTTAACATAATCGATTATCATAAGTACATAATCGATTATCTTAGTCCAGATTTTAGAGGCATGTTTAAAAATCATTTTGACTAATGAAAATATGCATGATTTAAGATCATTTAGCATTAAATTAAATATGCATGATTTTGTAAAAAAATAATTTTACGAGAGAAGCCATGTCATGAGTCAAGTTGTCGGATCAAGATCACAATTAAGAACGACTCATTTAAACTATAAAACTTTGTCTTGTGCTTGAATCTCGTTATCCACCAATTGTGCGCTTGTACTTGAACTTCGTCATATATCAATTTGCGCTTGTTTGTCATTCATCAAAACCTACACATAGGAAAACACGTTTTAGTATAAAGCCTTGAGAACGTGTTTCCAACAAGGATGTTGTAAATGCAGAAGGGTTGTGCGCAGTTGGTATTACTGAAATCAGGGAAGGCAGATACACAATAGTGAAGCAAAGAGGACAAGAACTCTATATGAAGAATGAAAAAGAAAACACAGAGATTCAATGTTAAGAATGCAAAACATGAATGAATGGTTTTATCCCTATTTTAAAGAGTTTAAGCATCAAGATCGAGAACTCAAACCGTCATTACCCACAGTGAGTATTCAAATGGTAGAGGCACGAAATATGACGCCAAGACATCAGGAAAATGCATAAAAATGATGTATGATGTCATGACATCACTCTGAATCAATGTGACCCAAAGGTTGAGGCTCACGAAACGTCACATTGTCACATCTTCTGAAACACCAGTACTTCACTTACTTCTCAAAACTTCCCAACTACGACAAACAGGTTCTGCTCGTCAAGGTTGTCTGGGGTCAGCGTCAATAAGCAGAGGAACTAATTGTGTAGCCAAAATCTACTCTAAGAAAATTTAGCGTTAAACGTCATTAAGGAAAGGATTGATCGAGGTCGACCAAAAAACAGTGAGATTCGTGGTCGGGCTGTCAACAACATCCAAGGCCGAGCACTAAGAACAAAATAATAACGGGTAGTTTTTGTAATATGACAGTAAAAGAGATTCACTTGTATTATTAGGGTTTGTTAGGAATATATCTCATATAATATAAAAAAAAGAGAAAATGGTGTAAGACATGCAATATTCACTCAACAAGAAAACTTTTTAGAGGAAGAGTCTCTATCTGTATCTCTAGCAAAGATACAAACTTTACATTTTCATCGAGATCCTTACTTACATTATTCTATGATTTTCCATCAAATACGAGATTAGTTCAAACATTTTAGGATTTGTCTGTCATTGATCATTGTTAGGAGGAACAATCATCTATCTCATTCATTATTGAGTGAATCATTCTCCCTATTTACATAAACGATATTTAATGTTATTTATTATTAGTTACTCCTCCATTATTGCTTAAACCTTTTAGAATATTAAATGTGCGTTAGTTTCAAATTTTAATCTCTTGCTGACTTTATCACATCTTATTGATGCTGTCAAGTTCTATATCTTGAGATATTATCATTTACTAAATTTAACCCCTTATTACATCAACCTTAATAATTTAATTCGAAAGTTTATATTTTTTTTGTCAAACATTAATGTGTCATTTTTTCCGTAAGTGTCTGCCTGATTTGAAGGATCATTAACATAATAGTCATATATAAGCGGAGAAGCACAACATAGTAGGCCAATAGTATCAAGGCGACTAGTCTACTGCAACCATACTTGGACAAAATATTGGCCACAATACTGAAAATGTGTTGTACAGGTATCCTCCAAGATCATCACATAAAGGTCGAAAAATTTTATTTTGTATTTTATATAGCTGATATTAATCGTATGAAATACATTTTTTATTTTACAATTTTGTTGATTCAAATATTTATAAACTCAAAATTATAAAATTAGGATCTACTGATTTATAAAATAAAAAAGAACCTCACACAATAAATATCAATTGTGTAAGGCACATAATAGAAATACTCAATAATGACACACATTTAGAAAGGATGTGTAAGCATTTGTTATTACTGGTTCGTGCAATAGTTTTGAAATATATATTTTAATTCGTAAATATGCCGATTCAATGAATTATTAATTTTGATAATTTTGGTTGAAGGCTTCAAAGGTGTTTTTGATAAATCCAGACCTTGATGTATAACCTTCCTTTCGCGTATTGTTTACTCTCTTTTTCAATTTAAATGAGATAGTTTAACTCGATATGAAATTTAAAAAAAAAAGAATTTTTAAAATTTGTGTTTTTAAAAGTTTAAGGTGTAAAATATTTAATTTATTGGCCATGACATTTGTAAGTTTAAGGCGTAAAAAATTTAATTTATTGGCCATGACATTTTTTTGGTTTTGAAAACTTCTCATGATTAAGAATAAAATGGATAAAATATAAAATTTAAAATTGAATTATTCTTAAATTTAAAAATATATTATTTATTTTAAAATAGACTAAAAATAAAATTACGTCGTATGGAGGTAGTATTTAATTTCTTTTTTTTATTTGGATATAAACTGGCGTACAGTTTCACCAACCAAAGTTAGAGACCTTAAAACATAAATATTGCCTCTTATCCTTTTTCCTTTTTTCCTCCTTTCTTTATTAGCCACAGAAGTGGATTGGGTCTGAGGAAGGTCGGAAAGTTGACACCAACATGATTTTAATTAGGTTACATCAGCACCTTTTATACTTGTCATGTTTATGAGATATCGTGTGCTTCAAATCAGTAAGTAGAAATATTTTAATGCATAATGCAAGAATGACATTCAGTTCTTTTGTCGTCTCATGCATATTAGTAATATAAAAATTCACAATGTTTATTCAAACCTATATGCGAAATCAGAAATCACAATAAGGAGCAAGGCAAATAATTTTGCATTCTGATAATTTTGTTTAGTTTTCTTCCTTCAATAAATTTCAATAAGATGGTGGCCCTCGTTACCTAACAAATTCATGATGCTGAGCTTCAAGCAAACGTTTTGGCTCAAGGTGAAGTATAAACAACAACAACTACTACTATCCAGTATAGTCTCATAAAGTGGGGTTTGGAGAGGCTAATATGTTGACGAGCGTTACCGTAGGGCAGAGATGCTGTTTCTAATCGACCCTCGGCTCAGTACAAGAAAAGAAACAAAAACAAAAGAGCATTAGTAAGTCCAGCAGAAATAGCATAAATAATTATCTAAATATAAGAACCATAAATAAAATATCATGCAATAATATCATACAGTAACTACTATAAATAATTACCATAAGGAAGAAACAATCCAAAACACAAATAAGAAGTTCTAATTTTGCAGATCCCTATGATTCTCCCCCTTTTTTTTTTTCCCTTTGGAGTTTAACTTCTGTATGAGCTTGGAGGTTCTTAAGAAAATGCAAAAGTATGGAGTCGGATTTGAGTTCCGGATATGAAGTATTCTTTATTAGAAAATGCTTTATTTTTTATATAACATTTTGTGAAGCGAATATAAATTTAGTCAGTTCTAATTAATATATATATCGAACATCGAATGAAAAATCATGCAAAAGTGTACAACCAGTTAGTACGAGGGAAGATATTGCTAACCGAACTATAAATGATCAATGCCAAAACATCTGAAGTTTATCTAATAACATATACTCTAAAAGATGCAGCCACTTTCTATCTTTTTAAGACCATGGAATGTTTCATATATATTATTCCTAAAAATGAATCGAATAGTTTAAGGATTTTGGAGATGGCTAATGCAAGGAATTCTGGAATTTACCTTTTCCACTACAATGTCGGTCATAATTCCTAAATAACGTGGATCCACATCATCTTCTATATATCTGTGACACTGTAGAGTTTGCAGACGAATCTCCACTAGCACGCAGAAGGGCATTGATTATTTCATCCGATAAAAACTGTGAAATAATACTGATGGCATTTTTATATGCTTTTGCCATTGTATTATGCGAGAACCGAATCCTTCTGATATGAGGTAGTTTAATTCGGTATGAAAAATTTGTGATTTTAAAAGTTTAAGGGGTAAAAAATTTATGGGGTCATGTTATTTGTATAATTATAAAAATTTCTCATTATAAGTAAATGGATAAAATAAATAAGTTTAAAGTAGAATTATTTTTAAAGTTAAAAATATGTCATTTATTTTAAAACACACTAAAAAAAATAACACCTCATTTAATATGAAACGTGGAGTATTATATAATTAGGATATCATGGTCTCAACAGTCGCTCTTTCTGTATTATATATGTATATATTTTTTGTTTTTAGTCCGTTTCCAAAAAATTATCATATTTCTATCTATTTAACCTATCATCTTATATTTCAATCTTGATGACATCACGTGTTAGGTGGGGTGGATCCAGCCTTATGGTACGGGATTCGTCTAAATGTTTACTCATAAAACAGTATAATTAAATTTATACGTGGTTTATAAACAAGTGAATCATTTGATCCTAAAATGATAAATAAATTAAATAAAAATATAAAATTTAGTATTGAAATCGAGATAAAACAGTAGAATCTTGATTCTAGAATAGGGTTCTCATAGGCAGTAGTAACAATATTAGTAAGCAAGAACGTAAAATATTATTGAGTTTTGAACAAAGAATAGTATCAGCTTTGTAGAAAAATTTGACCCCTTTATAATGGTTGTAGAGCTCATTATTAATAGTTGTACCTAGGGCACAAAGTTCTTCGATCAAGCCTCTCTTAAATGACAATATGAGAACCATTGAAGAATGTATAAGGATAGGTAGTGAATGTCATATTCTCTATAATGGAACGTGCACTTATTTCTATAGAATATTCTCCATTTAATGCTACCAGGTGACAAGTATTTAATTCGCTTTTATGAGCACCATTCCCTTTGGGAACAAACGAGCATGTGTCACTTTATCATACGAGTATTTAATTTGAACATATTACCACATATAGTTCCCATTCTTTCCGGTAGCATATCCTAGTGTATCCGATAAGTTGGTAAAGATATCTTTCTTGGCGGAAAACATTTAGACCCCTTGTGAAATGTTTCTGAAGTTTGATTAGACGCAATTCTCTTAGCATTTAATGTCCCGAATACGCGTCATCCTAAGATTTAACATTAATTTTGCGATTCTCGAGGTAATTATAACCAGAATTTTAGCTGCCTATTTTTTTAATTATACATTTCAATTACTTCTTCCGCACTTCCCACCCTCTCAAAACTTTTTCGACTTCTTTACTCAACTCCTTCTAACCTTCTTTATCCTTGCTCTTTAAAGAAACTTCTTACTCCTTTCTACTAAACATGGCTTCTTTTCCAAAAATTCAAGTTCCTCAAAGTGGAACTGTTGATGCTGTTCCTCCCATGGTGAGCACCATTACTTCGAGATGGCTTATTGAAACCAAGGACTTCGAAGAGAATTACTCTTCTACTAACCCCCAAAAATGGGTTGTTGGTGTACATCCTTCTTCCTCACGTCCTTCTAGCATACCCACTGTGAAGGAAGACTGTGATTGTTAAGATTTAAATATCATCGCTCCTGACTTGGTGAAGCAGGTAATCTTCTTTAAGAAGGATTTTACGTATGCTTATACAAATTCTTGGGCCCGTTCTCATTGAGCGATGGGCTTGACTATGTTATCTTAGAGTTTTGCCTTTATTACAAAGTCGGCTTGGCATATGTGAGCCCTTCTGCGTAGAAGACTGTTGCTCGTCTTCGGCGGCTATACCAGGAGATGGGAGAAGAACTATCCCTAGCTCGGTTGATGAATCTTTATTCCCCCAATATTTTTCACGTGGAAATGATAAACTTCAATAAACGTGGCCATCTTGCTTTATTCATCAGCATGGATGATGACAACGACTGCGGGTGGATGGAGTAGTTCGTTATAGTTGCTACAAGGGATATCATCCCTGCCACGACTTCATCCTTTCCTGAGTTATGGAACCGTACTCATAAGTTCATCATTTGTTTTTTCTACTAGTTGAAGATTGTCCCATGTTGTTATTGATCCTTCTTCTTTCACTATTTCAGCAACTCGGTGGATGCCACGAAGAGTTAAAGGCTTAGACTAATGGGTCAAAAAGATTGTCGGATGTCACTATGCCCGAGACCCCTACATGGAAAGAATTGGCCCTAAAATACGGGTGGAAGGCCAAACTTATGATAGGCCGAACTGATCTTGTTTTTATCTTTAGTATAGGAAAATTGATTAACCTTTCTTTCCTATTAAATTCAGGTCTACCCCAGCATTCTATTACCGTCCCCGAAGAGGACGTCTTGGCTAATCCTTCAGATGTGGCGAGGTTGTTGTTGGAGGCTTTTATTCAAATGAGCGTTACCGAGCATGCTTTTGGTGCAAGTGCCTCTTCTTGGAGTTCCTATCAGAAAATAAGAAACCAAAACATGACATTCCACCACGACCGAGGGCAAAAATAAAAAGGTGAAAAGTGTAGCGCCCGAGCTATCTGCAGATGCTGTGGTGATGGGCAATGTATCTATGCTAGCTGTGGTGATCGATGATGATGGATGAACTAGTGTTTAGAGGGCATCTCAACATAGAATATGATAATCTTCATCAGCTCAGTATATTGCTCAATCTTTTGAGCTAGTTACGCCAATCGAGGATGATACCTTGGAACTCCGGGGGAGTATAATATAGTGGAAGATTCAATTCTCTCTTCCGAGTCATAGTCGCATTCTCGGTACCGTAAGGTTGGGCACCATGTATCTCCCATCCTCGGTTGATGAGAATCCAACACCTAGCACAGATGTTGCTGCAGTTGTTTCGCAACATATAATGCCATCAACTTCATCTCCTTCTTCACCAATTCTTCCTTCACCACCAGCAACTGCTACTTCATCCCCACCAGCCGTAGTTGTCCGAGAGGAGGATGTCCCTCTTTCCCAGTCCCCAGTTCATAGGAATTTGGTGCAAACTATTCTTCCCCATCCAAAAATCCCCAAAGGAGAAGGAACGTCTCCCTCTTGGTATCTACCGGACACCATCTGCTATCCTGGTCGGTGGCACTTAGTCATTATCTGAAGCCTCTAGTTTTGGAAAAATATAGGAATGAACAATCTCTCTAGGGAGAGTGTTTGTTGAAAAATGACATGTACAACGCAATGGCAGTACAATCTTTATCTCTTTTGTTGTTTCTTCTATCGTTGTTCATAGAAAGGTTTTGAGTTTGCATTTTTATTTTACAACCTAAATTTCTTGCTTTTGAGGGCCTTCAAAGGTTACTTGATAAGGAGGAACTGACGGCCGAGCAGGATCAATTGGTGGCCAAGCAGGATTAGATTGTTGCCCGCCTTCCAGAACTAGAAGCACGAGCTGCTAAGGCCACTGAACTGGAGGCTCGGTTGCAGAAAAGTGAGCAAGTGGTAGTGACCATTAGCCAAAAGACCACCCAGTTAGGGTACAATTTGAAGAAGCTAAGGAAAAGACGATCGGGGTCCACAATGTCGTTCTTGCTTCATCCGATCACGAGGTTGTATCTACTGAAAGATTGAATAATTTGAAGGTATCATTAAACTTCAAAACTAAAGAAAATGCTGCTGCCGAGGAGAAGTATGCCATTTTAGAAGAAAGGCACAAGATAGTTATAGAGCATAATATAGTTTTTAACTCTACTGTCTGTGACCTCAATATCAACCATCGGGCCACTAGATCTGAGCGGGATAACCTTTTAACCGAGGTTGACCGTCTTAAAGAAGAACTTTAGCACCAAGCAACCTCCATCATTATTGAAAAAACATATTCTATGTATCGCATGAGGAGAAAAACCTTGGAAAAGGCCAAAGAGGACATCATGGAGTTTGATGTCGAAATTGCTATGGCCCGTGAGCTGGAGTCAACTGCCCAAAGGGGTCTTCCGGTCCATCCTGATGATGCTACCGACTCTTCTAGTTCCAATTCTAAATTCTCGAAAATTGAAGAAGAATTAGAAGGTGATGACGTTGAAGGTCAAGATAGGTAAAAGCCAAGATATTGAGCCGGCAGATCCGCCCACTTCTCATTGGGATGCAAATATTTCTCTTCCTCCGGGTTCTAGAGATGTAGTGCCTTAGGTTTTGCTTTCTTTTCTACTTTTTCGTTCTTCTTGGCAAGTTTGCTATAGATAGATCGTTCAAGTATTGTGCAAGTTTTTCTCTTTGCATTATATTTGTTCAAGTATTCTCGCAAGTTTTCTGTGCGCCGAGATATACGAGGCTTCAGGTGTATTTTTCCTCGATAGTATTTGGATTTCGCGCACAAGTCCTTCTGAAATCAACCCTTTTTACGTGAGGGTTTCATAAGAGAGGGTCCTCTTATGTTTATGGTGCACTTGAAGAGGGCGTCTCCTACTTATTACGATATTAGTATTTGAAGTACTTGCTTAACTTTCAAATGATAAAGTCAATTCATCGATAGGAAGAGAAACAAGATAGAAATAAAAGGAATTTACTTTATTCATTCAATTTTCAAAAGTACATAAGATTCACTATGCTAAAAAGAAATTTCTATTACTTGTGGCTAACTTTACAACGTGTTTCTACGGGGTTGGCCATGTAGTCTTTAGCCCCGATAATATAACTTTTTTCGAGTTTCGTGTTCCTGGTCGATAGGGAAGTCATTGTTGTCGTCTTCTCATATCATCCCCCTTAGTGTTCAAATGTGAAGAATGCAAATTTTACCACTGGAACTTTTGCACCTTTGAAGATTCTACTAGTGTGATTATATAATCTTCAATTCTGTAGCAAACTTCACTTCCCCTTGAGAACATTTGCTATCGAGCCAAAGATTATCTAACAATCCCCCAATGGCTTGCACTTGTTAGCTGTTGGGTAATCTTTGCCTGACAGTAAACTTTACTTCCTGGTTGGAACTTTGCTACAGAGTAAAAGACTATCTAACCACTCTGTAGTGGTTCGTTGCTTGTGTGCCTTGTCATTTAATAGTCTTATTTTTGCTGATGAAGCTTCCATCGTAGTATTCTTTCCATTGCTGTCTCATTAAAAATCTTGCTAGAAAAAACTCAATTGAGAAAAACTTGATGAAGGAAAGAAGAGTGCAGCACATACTTTTAGTTTAGAAGACGCTCATAAGCAATAATATCTTTTGAGGTGTGCTACATTCTAGTTGCACAGTAACTTTACTCTGTCTTGATTTTCCAATTCCTATAACCATTTCCCGTTGACTGTTGAAACCTACTAGGGGCCTTCCCATGTTGAACTAGCTTTCCTACGTTGAGCTCCCATTGATAGTTGAAACCTGGTAGGGCCTGCGCATATTGGACCTAGCTTTCCTGCGTTGAGCTCCCCGGTGTTCTAAGTTACTTTCCTTAAAACCAAATCTCCTACTTTCAAATAATGGAGGTCGGCTCTTTGATTGTAATATCTTTCCATTCTCTGATTTTGGGTGGCCATCCTTATATGTGCCAAGTCCCCGCAGTGGTCGAGCAGCTCCAATTTTACCAACATTGCTTCATTGTTTATTTCTTCGTTCACTCGGAAATATCTCAGAGTAGGTTCTCCTACGTCCACTAGTATCGAGTTTTTTGCTCCATGCACGAGAGAAAAATGCGTCTCCCTCGTGCTTGATTTCGCCATTTTTCGATGTGCTCATCGTACTCTTTGTCAATCTTCGGGACATTTGCCTTTGGCTGCTTCCAACCTCTTTATGAGATTTTAGATAATTGCCTTGTTTATTGATTCTGCTTGACCATTTGCACTCGAGTGATAGGGTAATGATGTGATCCTTTTGATTTTTAAGTCATCAAGGAATTTTGTGACCTTTGCACCTATAAAATGTGGCCCGCTGTCGCCGGCTATCAATTTTGGTATACCAAATCTGCAAAGTATATTCTCCCACAAAAAATCTACCACTCCCTGTTCGTCAATCTGATGATAAAGACCTGTTTCAACCCACTTTAAAATAGTTTGTTAAAATCAAAAGAAACCCTAACTTATGGGGGGATGGTGGCAACAATCCGAATATATCTATCCCCCACTTCATGAATGGCCATGGCTATAAAATTGAGAGTAGTGGCTCTGCTGGTTGATATACCAACGGTCCATAACATTGAAATTTATCACATTTTTTAACATAAGCCTTGGCGTCTTGTTTCATATGGGGCCAATAGTATCCTGCACTTATTAATTTTAACATTAAGGAATTCGCTCCTGAATGATTTTTGCAGATCCCTTCATGGAATTCTCGCATAACATAGTTAGCTTCAAAATCTCCCATCATCGATCCAACGGGCCTTGGAAATATCTTCTATAAAATTGACCTCCTTTGAAGCTGTATCATGCTGCTTTAGTGCGCAACGCCCAAATTTCCTTCGGATCTTTAAGAAATTTCCCTCGCTCGAGATAATCTATGATTTCATTTATCCAGTACTATAACAAGGGAGGTATGTGACTGGTTGTACCTGAAATAAGCATCGAAAAACTCGTTAACTCGTGCCTGGCGATTGCATCAATCATTTGATCAATGTTTGGAAATGAAAATGAGTCCTTTTGGCATGCCTTATTTAATTCCTTACAGTCTATGATCATAACACATTTATTTTTCTTTGGAACTACTACTGCGTTAGCTAGCCAGGTATGATACTTTACCTCTAGGATTCAACTGATAACAAGCAATCGAGTTACCTTTTCTTTGACAAATTTGTTTCTAACCTCCTCAATAGGACATTTGTTATTTCTTAGTAGAGGGATGTTGGGGTTCATGCTTAGCTTGTGCACAACCACTTATGACAAAATACATGTCATATCCGCATGCGACCATACAAAACAGTAAATATTAAACTTAAGGAGTTCGATAAATCCATACCTAAGCTCGGGGTTCATTCTTGTCCCACGTGGAACGTTCTTTCCAAGAATTTTTCAAATAATGCAACTTGCTCAACTTATTCCACCATGAATTTTGTTGTATCTGATTCTTCTAATAATTGCAAATATCTTGGTACCTGGCATGATTCTAACGACTCATCCCCCTAGTTTACTTCACTCGCTCGTGAGCATGCACCAGTTCTTGTAATTGATATGTTGCATGCTACTTCCTTTTGCAACTGGAAACAGAGATTGTGTTCATCTCCCTTACTGCAGGTTGGTCTCTTCTTATTTGTTTAATTCCCTCGAGAGTTGGAAATATCAACAATTGATGTTATGCTGACGGCACGACCTTCATCTCATGCAACCATGATCTCCCAAGGATAATATTGTAGCCTATATCGCTGTCTACTACCTCAAAAATGATTGTATTCATTACCCCATCGGCATTCGTGGGCAGGAAGATCTATCCTCGGGTTTTTGCACTTGGTAGATTGAACCCGGCAAGACGTTTATGGTCGGAGTGATACTTTCGGTCAGCTTGGCTTGCTCTAATACTCTCCATTAGATAATGTTGGCCGAACTTCCTGGGCCTACCAAGACTCGTTTAATTTTAAAATCCAAGACATTTAAAGAGATTATCAAGGCATCATTGTTCGGCAACTATAGTCCATCAGAGTTTTCTTCAGTGAAAGTCATGTCAGCTTCAACAACTTTCAGGAGTCTCTTACTGTGAGTTACTAATACATTCATCTTCTTTCCTGCCGAAAAAAATACACCATCAATCTTGTTTCCCTAAAAAATCATGTTGATCGTCAAATGGGAGGATATTCTTATGCCTTTGACGGTTCGGCGTTATCATGGTTACAACCATAGTTTCTTTTAACTCGATCACTTAGGAATTCTCGGAGATGGCTATTTTTCAGCAATGTCACCACCTCTTCACACAAATGCCACCAGTCCCCTGTCCGATGACCATTGGTCCCGTGGTATTCGCACCACAAATTAGGACCCCTTTGGCTTGAGAGCAGATCTCATTGGCTTCAAAACCGTGCTTCCTTAATGCTCCTCATAGCCTACATCAACTCCATTACACTGACATTGAAGTTGTATTTGGATAGCCTAGGGTATGAGGAATCTCGGGAACCCGATATCTCCTTTTCCTATAGTGATCTATTTTTCGACCATGATCTGCCCTCCTATAAGTAGCAATCTATACGTAGATCAGAAACCCCTGCCACGTCTTTCATCCTGTACTGACCCCTTGAAGACCATCGATCTATATCTAAATCATCCTTCGATTTCTCCTTATACTTTTCTATCCCAACCCAGCCTTTGGTTGATGCCGAAAAACCGATTTGATCATCTTCAATTCTTATTTTTGACTCGTAATGGTTGTGAACATCCACCCATTTCGTTTCGTGGAACTCGAGCAGACTTTCTTTAAATTTTTGGGAAGCATTGGAAATTCTCCAATTCAGGCCTTTAGTAAATGCTTGTGCTGGCCATTCATTTGGTACGACCGAGATAGCATCCTTCATTTTTGGAATCTAGTCACAAACTCCTGCGCAATTCGGACTCTCCTTGCGCAATCCTGAATATGTCAACCATTTGTGTTACATCTTACGTTTTTAGTATGTTAAAGATTCGCCTCAATTTAATTGATGTAGACTCTTGGAATGAGATTTTCTTGAGATCATAAGCATTATGCTAGTTCAAATACATGATGAGTAAATTCGTGAAGGAGAGAAGGTGAGCAAATAGAAAAAAATGAGTTTTATTGAAGATTGTCGATTTGGGATAAAATACGAGCGGAGCGATAATGCCCAATATTTATGGACTAGTACCATACCAGGTACTATATGATCATGATAGTATGATGTATAAAGTGTATTAAAAATAAGTAGAATTTTCAGTAATTTGAGATAGTTCTTAATTAGGAGGGTAATTGGTTAATTAGCGGGTAATAAAATATTACATAATTAATTAATTAGTTATGGGATACGTTTAAAGTTCTTCCTTCCCCCACCCCCACGTGGCAGCAAACCACTTCCTAAAGACGTGACCATTAATCATTTTTTATTAAGTGGCAAACTAATGTCCTTGTTACACACTACTTCATTTATAACATTTTCAATACCAAAAACACTACAATCGGATGGGAGATTTGGCACATTACGAACATGAATTCTTACAATTCCTACAAACAGTACAACGTGATTTGTTCAATCAAAATCCAATGAGATTTATTAGCACATTAGCAACATGAGATTTTTTCGATCGTAAGGGAGTACGATGCAACCTTTTTCAAGAGTATCATATGAATTTTTCCTATGTTAAGGCCATTCTTTCTTTCTTTATGGAATGATCCAAATTATACAGAATAAACAAGCAAATGTAATGTTTTCATAAACGACTCTATTCATAGGAATACTATGGGTCTCTATATTCTTGATTTCCCATGTGACATATTATTATATCTTCTGTTCATAGGTCTCAGAATAATATGTAGTGATAAAGTTTATCCAAAAGGAATATTGAGATTATTGACATATTTCTATGCATTTCATTCATTTATACATGTAATTAACCTATGACCACATAGCATTATATACGCGTATTTATATGTATATATGAATGTATATGGGATATGGAAAAAAGGTTACAACGTTATATACGCACCACCACTTGATCAGTTGGTATATATTGATGATGTTGCCAAAGTAGATGAGATGATATGATAGAATACCCTCAGAGGCTTGATGATATTATGTATACATATACCTATGCATGACACGACGTTCAAATGCACGTGCATGAAACTATAAATATTTCAGAATCTACAAAGTTATTCATAATTATAAATGAATTTCTTTATTCCATGTTTCATTTATGTCTTTTATGTATTGATTTTCATGTCTTACATACTCAGTACATTATTCATACTAATGTTCTATTTCCTAGGGCATGTGTTACATGCCCACAGGTGCAGGTAGGAAAGCTGACAGTCCTCTTTATTAGGATCCTTGATCTGCAAGAGTTGGCGTGATCCACTTGATCTGGAGCTTCTTTTGATTTTAGTACGATATGCTTGTATATATATTTAGGTATGACATAGCTCAGTCTCGTTTTTGTACAGCTGTATTTCTATTAGATGTCTTTAGACTATAATGTATAGTTGGATGGTATGTGGCCTTGTCGGCTTCTTTGGTATATTATTTTCTATAGCAACCTTGCCGGCTCGCCCTACGTAACTCACATATATATGTATATATGTTTTTTTTGGATAGGTTCCCCTTCATATATGTTATTCATGCTTATATCTTAGATACGTGCTCAGGGGAGTTTAACCGGTAGGACTCGGGAACCTGTCAGGGCCCATCTGTTTGGGTCATGACAAAAGTGGTATCAAAGTAGTTCTGTCCTAGGGATGTTTATAAACCGTGTCTCGTAGAGTCTTATTTATGGGTGTGTTCTGCACTACACTTATAAGCAGGATGGTACATCATATTTAGGACGGTTACTTTTCCTTCTAATCTAGATTGTGAAATAAAACTGAGTCATAAGTATCTGCTCCTAATCTTTACCTTATTTATGCTTTTAGTGATGCCTATTACTACTAGACGACATGTATAAGATGCTAACACGGGTCAGAAGGCTGCAAGAGTTTTAGAAGAAGATATAAGTTACACTATGGAGTCAGACCCATCGGAGACCATGGACTCTATTGAGGAGGATCCATCCAAGGATCCTTATGAGTCTTCCGTTTGAGTTGTTTCGATCACTAGCGACAGTAGATGAGCTGAGATGACTTCCGACCTCACCAAGGCCCTTAGTTTCATTATCACAACCCATTGACCAGGGTATAAGGGGGGTGGTACACGAATTGGCACGACTTGGTTCCCCTCAGGCTCAATACTATATAAGGGTATTTGCGGACACCAACTCTTTTGAGGTTTTAGATAGTCCACAGTCTTACGAGTCTATCAACCAAGTTTCTTCTGTGTATGTTATGGGATATACAGAGGAACAAGATAGTAGTAGGGCCAAGAGGAGGAAGTTAACTGATAAGGATATGAAGATTCCGATGTGTTTGACCGAGGCTCTCACATAGGACAGGGCAATGACCCTCTACTGTAGACTTCCACCAGATGTCAGCTATTTGGTTGGTAAGTTCCACCTCTTCTTGGAGTATTACCAAGTCAGGGTTCTGAATATGTTAGGTTGTTTTATGAGGACGTAGGTGTTTCTGTCCCGACTTGTATATATTATGGTCATGTTTTCTTAGAGGTTTTACAGACATTATCGTGTATATAGTTTAGGGTATGAGTCGGCCCTTATGTATCCATATAAATGTTTATTGAATGAGTTCTATATATATATATATATATATATATACACACCTGTAATGGTCGTGATAAGTTTGATAACAAATAAGGATAAGGTACATGGCGCTTTGTTGGGTAGAATTTGATGTTATAATGGGTGTGGATTTGTTGGCTTCTTGTGATTTTAACGTTTATTGAATTTCAAAGGTAGTTCGATTCTAATTTCTAAAAGAGCATGTTCTTGGAGTAGAAAGGTAATATGGCATTGCTGAGGGGTAGATTTATTTTTTATCTTAAGGCAAGAAAGATAATCAGAAAAGGTTATGATTATCACTTACTTCGAGTAAAGACTATGAAAGAAGAGTCACCAACCATTCAATCTATCCTTATAGTTAATGAGTTTCCCGATTTATTTATAAGCTTCCCAGTCTTCCACCAGAGAAAGTTTTCTATTAACCTACTACCAGCTACTCAACCAATATCTAATTCTCCATATAGAATGTTAACCGTAAAGCTAACCATTGAAGGAACAACTAAGGGACATTCTTGGAAAAGGCTTTATCAGACCTATTACATCACTATGGGAAGCCCCTGTGTTATTTGTGAGGAAGAAAGATGGTTCCTTACGGATGCGTATTGATAATAGATAGTTGAATACGGTGACAATCATGAATAAGTACCCCCTCCCCCACGAGGATTGATGTTTTATTTAGTTAGTTGCAAGGTGACAAATATTTCTTGAAGAGGGACGTGAGGTCCGGGTACCCTCAGGTAATGGTTAAGGAGAAAGATATCCCGAAGATAGTATTCAAGACCAGATATGGGCACTTTGAGTTTTGTGTTATGTCATTCGGTTAGACTAGTGCCCTACTGTATTCAAGGACTTGATGAACTGAATGTTCAGACCATTTGTAGATCTATTTGTGATGGAATTATTTGATGATATATTGGTGTAATCTCATTCAAGGACTTATCACACAGATTGTTTGCATACTGTGTTCAAAGTTTTACAAAATGAAAGTTGTATGAGAAAATCTCTACATGTGAACTTTGGTGAATTCTATAGCTTTCCTTGGGCATACTATTTCAGGTGAAGGTACTCGGGTTAACATAAAAATATTGAAGTAGTAAAGACTTGACCTAGACCCACGACACAAACATAAGGTCGTAGCTTTATTCCTTTGGCAGGTTATTATAGGAAACTTGTAAAGGAATTTTCTTCTCTTTTAGTACCTTTGACAAAAGTGGTAGGTGATGTCTCTCTTGATGTTCCAGAATAAAATAAGGGAATCTATTGTGCAGGAATGTTGAAGGAAGGTTGCGAATAAGTATAAATAGATGTGTGCAGGTCGCAAGCTAAAGTATGGTAGAGTGACAAGGTTTTAGGAAGATCGGAGTAAGGATAAGAAAAGGTTACTGAAAAGGTGGAGAGAATGGATACGTCCTTGGGATTAAACTCAGGAAAACAAGAGAGCTAATGGTTTCTCTAAGTTCTAGAATGCTCGGTATACCCTGAATGAACTCAAGGGAGTCTATGACAAGTAGCATTTAGAAGAGATGGAATGGTGCCCTGGTAGTGGAATAAGGGCACAATTGTGATAGATAAAGGATGAAGTTTGGGCCTTCAAAAGAATAAATTTCATGAATTGTAAAAGATTAGAATATCCATATAAGTTAACTTAGAAGGGAGCTAAGTTTCGGTGGACTGATGCTTGCAAGTAGAGTTTCCAAGATCTTAAGAACATGCTGAAATCAGTGCCAGTTCTAGCATTTCTAGAGGTTCCAGATGGTTATGCCATGTATTGTGAAGCCTCAGATGTCAACAACAGCAATCGACCATCTCGATCAGACTGTTGGGATGTGACCTGATGCATTATGGGAAAGTAATTCCGTATGTTTCAAGGCAATTAAGGAAGCACGAGCGAACCTGTTCGACCCACGACCTCGAATAGTTGTAGGTGTCCATGCACTTAAGATATTCGGCATTATTTATATGGCGTTCATGATGTATTTACATATCACAAAAGCCCTATATATATCTTCATGCAGAAAAAATTGAATTTGCAACAGAGACGATGGCTTGAGTTATTGAAAGATTACGATGTTAACATTCTCTACCATCCAGGCAAAGTTAATGTGGTAGCAGATGCCTTAAGTCATCGATTTATGGGTAGCTTAGCACATATAGAGGCTTAACTAGAGAGGTTCGTCAATTGGCTTATTTGGGGGTTCGGTTAGTAGACTATGGAAATGATGGAGTTGTACTTCAAAATACCGCAAAATCATCTCTCATAGCTAAAGTATGGGAGAGTCAATACAAGGACCCAAAGTTGGTCGAGTTGAGAGAGTGAATTCCGCAGTAGAATAAGCCGATGTTAGAGCTCAAGGGAGATGGGGTTCTCAGATACATGGTTCGTTTGTGTGTTCCAGATGTAGTGGGGCTACTAGATAAGATTATGTTAGAGGCACATTATTCGTGGTACTCCATTCATCATGGGTTGACGAAGATGTATCATGACATTAAGGATGTGTACTGGTGGAATGATATGAAGAATAACATTGTTGAGTATGTTACTTAGTGTCCTAGTTGCCAACAGGGAAGATAGAGCACCAGAAGCCCAAAGGCCTAATTTAGACAATAGAGATCCCGACATGGAAATAGGAGGCGATATATATGGACTTTATCACGGGTTTACCTCGTTCTCATCATAAGTTCAATTCCATATGGGTAATAGTAGATAGGCTCACGAGATCAGCTCATTTCCTACAGGTCAAATGTACATATAAAACAAAAGATTTTACAAAATTTATATATTAAGGAGCTAGTGCGACTACATAGAGTGCCAGTATCTATTATATCTAACTATAGGGCCTAGTTTACGACACGTTTTTGGAGGTCATTTCAGAGATGTCTAGGAACTCAGGTGAATCTCAAATAGCTTTTCATCCACAAACTAATGGACTAGCCGAACACCCAATTTATACACTCAAGGATATGTTACGAGCATGTGTGTCAGATTTTAAAAGAAGTTGGGATGAATATCTACCTCTTATCGAGTTTTCATATAATAATAGTTACCACTCTAGTATCCATATGGCTCCATACAAGGATTTGTATGGGTGTAAGTGCAGGAATCCTATAGGGTTGTTTGATGTTGAAGAATCTGGGTTACATGGTCCAGACATGGTTCAGTAGGCCATAGAAAAAGTAAATCTTATCTGGGAGAGACTCTAACAGCTCAGAGTCGTGAAAGGTCATATTCTGAAGTGCGACGATGAGACTTAAAGTTCTAGGTTAATCAATGGGTATTATCAATGGTGTAACCTATGAAAGGTGTGATGAGGTTTGACAAGAATGGCAAGCTTAACCCATGATTAATCGGGCCTTATAAGATCACTCGGAGAGTGGGTCAAGTAGCTTATAAGTTAGAATTGCCCTCTGAATTGGCGTCTGTCCGTCCGATTTTTGACGTATCGATGCAACGGAAGTGCATTGGCGATCCTACTCAAGTGGTGCTCATAGGTGATGTACAGATTACATAGGACTTGTCATACGATAAAAATCTGATTTCCATCCTATTCCGACAAATTTTCAAGCTACGGAACAAGGAGGTAGCCTCCATGAAGGTTTTTCGGAGAAGAAGAATGTGGAAGAGATGATGTCGAAAACAGAGGGAGAAATAAAGTCTAAATACCAACACCTATTTCAAACTGGAGATATGGAGCGAGGTTGGATTCCTCAGCACAGCCCTATTCAGGCCAGTAGGTCCTCACATAAGCTCTTATTTTTGACTTTTCGAATTTATAATTATCAGCTTTGTGAGGTCAAATGTGGCATGTATAGTATGTTTTTGGTTATATATAGGGTGCTTTTAGTCTAGTGCATGAAGGAGACTTTGAAAATAAATTCCCAAAGTATCTAAGAGTAGACATTTGAGGACGAATACTTCTATGGTGGAAGGAAAGGATGTTACATCTCACGCTTTTCGTTTGTTAAAGTTTCATCTCCAGTTAATTGACGTAGATTGGGGGATGAGATTTTCTTGAGATTATAAGTATTATGCTAATTCAAACATATGATGAGTAAATTCGTGAAGGAGAGAGGGTAAGCAAATAGAACAAAATGAGTTTCATTGAAGGTTATTGATTTGCGATAAAATGCGGGCGGAACAATAATATCCGATCTGTATGGGCTAGTACACTACAAGGTACCATATGACCATGATAGTATGATGTATAAAGAAATAAGCAGAATTTTAAGTAATTTGAAATAATTCTTAATTATGCGGGTATTTTGGGTAATTACCGGATAACAAAATATTATCTAATTAATTAATTGGTTATGGATAAGATTAAAATTCCCCCTCCCCACCCGTACGTGGCAGCAAGACACTTCCTAAACACATGACTCTTAGTCATTTTTTATTAGGTGGAAAACTAATTTCTTAGTTACACAATACTTCATTTCTAACATATTCAACACCAAAAACACTACAATTAGATGGGAGATTTGTCACATTACCAACGTGAATTTTTACAATCCCTACAAAACACTACCACGTGATTTCTTCAACAAGCACCCAACGAGATTTCTTAGCATATTAGCAACGTGAGATTTTGCGATTCTAAGAGAGTACGTTGCAATATTTTTCAAGAATATTATACGGATTTTCCCTACTCCAGGTATATTAAGGCTATCCTTCTTTCTTTATAACATCATCCAAATTATACAGAAGAAATGAGAAAATGCACAGTTTTCTTAAACGACTCTATTCATAGAAATACTAGGGATCTCTATGTTCTTGATTCCTCATATGGCATTGTTTACCTTGAAATTGGCAATAACAAATAGATTTAATTTTTTGGTTATAAAAATACATGATCTATTTTTATGCTAGTTGTTAGGCGATAGATGCTAAGTGAAAGATTAGAAAATAAGATAAGAGCTTGCAGATAATGTAATAATCAAACCGAATGGCGAGAAATCGAGGCCTCGAGCTGGCGTATACGAGGCCTCAGGGTCGAGTTGGAAGTCCAACTAAGGGCAGTTGATAGATGATTAATAATTATAGGAGCTGTGATGGCGGCTTTTTATGATCAATTATGAGCGATAAGTGATGAACAATTAATGAAATGTAATAAATGTAAGTAAAACAATAAATATAAGCAATAGGATCAAATAGAAAGTATGTTTGAGTTAGAGATCAGAGAAAGTTCTTGTATTGGATGTAGTGTGTAGTATTTTCCCCTTTACAAAAATGAAAGGGTCCCCTTTATATATTAGGGAAAAATACCAATATGACACATGCGTAATTATTACATAAAGTAGTTAGTACAACCACTCAATCAGCCTGCTGCAGCTGTCACTTGTCTACTGATCCTAGGGAACTTCCCGCTCACTTGTGATAACCACCGGTTCATTCTACCCAAACACCGGGCACGAAGAACCCTCAAAGACTTCGAACCCCAAGCTACTCTCCGGGCCCTTCGAGGTGAAATTATGCAGTGCCTCGCCGATCATGAAATTGGTCTTTGTAGTTTTAGCCGCATACAGATTGTCCCTGTGTTCTCAGACTAAAATGAAGAGAAATGGCGTCGAGATCTTTCCCCTCTGGTGTTTCCTTCGAAGCAAATAGTTGTGTCCTGCCAAGTGAAAGATGGAACAGACAGGGCTTCTAAAGGTTGCGCCCACACAATCCTCGAAGTCTTCGAGTTAATTATAGTGCTTGGATGTCCTTTGTTATGCTCCAATATCACATGTTAGGCTTCTATAAATACTCATTTTCTTGCCCCTTCCTTTCTACTGCATCATCAGGCTCCCAACATAGTTTTTCTTTCTTCTTACCTATCTTTTGTGTTCTTTCCTGAAGTGCGATTTTTCGTTGTTTCTTCATAACCTTTTGGTAAAATGGAGAACACTTCCACCTATATCCCTCAGGAAGACGTGCCTTCCTCTTCCACGATCCCCTTAGAGGGTAAAGAAGCAGCATCTCCTGGTGCTGGAGTATGCGTTCTACAGGCCTTTGAGACGACCTCTAATTTAAGGTTGAAAAACCTTATTCAAAGTCGGGGCGATGTGAACCTGCATATCGATACATTAGTTTAATAACAAAAATCGAAAGGGTGAAATTTGAGTGTCACTAAGGAGATGCGGTGTTAGTAAAGGTTCCTTTTTGCGGGGGGGGGGGGGGGGGGGGGATGTAACTATGCATAGGGCCAACTTTCTCAGTGTGTATACTTATCCATTTACCTTGGACCGATTGTGCCATCTATGCCTTTGATAGGCCACGTGATCCTCGACTTCTGCGGATGATATTAAGTGACCCTCTGCAAAATTCATCCATCATTCAGGCATATCATTTATATGACCAGGTATTACACGAATATGATTAAGGGGATGCCCTTCACCCTTGACCATTTGAGTATAATGTATAGTCCCCGACTTTTTTGTGGGGGCCTAATTATCCTCTAATACTGGTTCTTGAGGGCCCTCTTCACTTGTATCGATGAGCCATTTCGTTCAAGTTAGGACATCGAACTTGATCCCCATAGAGAAGATTTCGTTCCTCGAAAGATAGAACATGAAGCGTAAGTAGACATACTTAATTAACTGCCTGTTTCTTTCTATTGGATGCCTTTCCCCATGAACTGACTTCCTCTCCTGATACAGCTGTCGCGGTGTACCTTGATGCACCTAGGAATCTTTCTGGATAGGTATTAAACTGGACTTGATTTCCTCATATGTTGAGTGCATGTGGAGAGATTTATCCAGGGCTCAATGGGAAGCTAAGGATCACTGCAGGACATCATTATCTTTTGTAGTTTCAATTTTACAAAAAGTTATTGCTAATTCCATTCTGATTCCTCATACTTGTTTTTGTATTTGGGCAAGTGTGGGGGAGGTATTCTTGATGAGAGAAGCTCCACCTGGTAAAAAGGGTGCCCTAACACCCGACAAAGAGAGGAAAAAATGAGGGAGGTTATCGACTTATCCTCCGAAATCCAAGAAGAGCATAGTGAAAGACCCTAAAGATGATTCAACAGCCTTAATTCCAAAAGTGTCGGGGAGCCTTCGAGTTGGAGGCAAAAAGAAAGATGATCCCTTGATAGCACTTGAAGGGGGTGAGGATTTGACTGTTTCACATGCTATTGAGTTGGCCTCTTCCAAATCGCGGCTGGGTTTCGTTGTTGCCCTGCCTCGGGCTTGTGAGCATGTGATTTATGCCCTATACGAATTACTCCCATAAATTCAAAAGACAACAATTTCATTTGTTTACTTGCAGTCTTGATTTTTCATGGCATTATTCTGTTAATTAACTTGCATTTGTGTGCATTTCTGAATAACAAAATACAAAATACGTGAGGTATGTGCATTTAGAAGATATTTTGCATTTTTAGACATTAATTGGTATACGGAAAACAAAATTCAAACAAAAAAGTGGCTTAATGTGTATATAAGTTTGATTTTAAGTATATTGTTAATATTTTATTTGATAAAATCATAGGTTAATTAAGTCTTATGGAATAATTAGGATTTTGTTAAAATAAATGAAGGATTTAAAGAAGGCCAAAATATAAGTCCAAAGTGTCCAAGCTGGGCCATCTGTAATTGAAATTTAGGCCCAAAAAACTTAGTCCATTTAACCCCAACCCGGTCCAGCCCCAGGGTGCCAAACGACGTCGTTTGGCTACCCTTTATCCCAGCCCTTGATCACAACTCATCCAACGGTCCTAAAACTCCCCCAAATCCAAATATAAGTGTCCAAACGCATGTAATATACTCAGAGACCAAACTCTTTCATCCTCGTACAAACCCTCCCCGGTATAACACCGTCCATGAACGACCACAAACCCACCGTCCGCCACTGGCCGGTGGCAGAGTAACCCCAATACCTCCCAAAATTACACCATAGAAGTGTCCCACTCTCCTCTTCCCATTCCCATGTAAATCATCCCTTGAATAACCACCAATATGCTCAAATATCCAATCAAAGCACGGTGGATCTGCCGTCTGCGGCAGCAGCCGGTGGCAAACTGTGCTCAAATCAATACCAATGATTCCCCTCACCACCCTCACCCCAGCCTTGCCAGTATTTACTCTTGAATATAGCCACAACGCCTCAAATATCCGCCTGAAGATGGCAGCACCGCCATACACAGCGGTGACTGCTATCCAATGCCTTCCAACACCGTCCATTTCCATCCAACACCATCAAAACACCACCAAATCATTATAGAGACACAACCTAGGATTAGTTTGTCTCCCTCATCCAATACACACCCCCCAGGCCTTCTCAAACAACCCCATACCCCCCCCCCCCATTATCGGCAGTGGCCATGGCTACATTCAAGCCCAAATCTTAGAAACATTTGAGTGTTGATTCAGATTTGTTTCAACAAGGTTAATGGAAGAATCAGTAAGTTCATCTTGATATTATTTTGTGTTTCTATTTTTAAATCTGGATTCATTTCCTTTAGATTGAAAAATATGTTATTATATTTTTTTAGGACTAATAGCTATGTTATTCCTTTTCTAATCCTGAGCATGTTCGTTTGTGAGCCAAATTAGCCCTGCTTGTTTTGGTTTTCCGTACCCATTTTAAGTTTAAATTTGAAGTTTGGCATGCTTTCTTTAGTCCATGTATGGTTTTCTGAGGGTTGGTCTGAGTTCACATAGGAAATGGTCTTGATTTCTTGATTGGTTTAGCTTAACAACTCCCCTTTTTGTTCTTAGTTTAAATAATTTCTTGATTTTCTGAGTGTGAATATCATTTAATGATTTGAGGTAGTAGTTTCTGAGTTGAAACTTTTAGTAGTGGTAGCCTCCCATTGTTTTTCTTCTCAAGCTGGGTATTAGACTTATTTTTTTACCTTGATTGCTGAGGGCTGATTAGCACTTGCCCTTGATTAGTGTCGATTGAAATTGTTATAGCTGTTAAGATTAGAAGAATTAATTTATGAGTTACTTTTGATACCAAATAAGTAACTTAAGGTTAGTATAGGGTTTTCCTACCTATTTCTGATAATTTTAGGATAAATAAGGATAATATAGAATTTTCAACTTAGCTTTTGTAATATTAGGAACAAAATAAGGGTAATATGGGTAGTCTATGAAGGGTAGATGATAGTAGAAGTGTTTAGAACCTTGTAGAAGGGGTCTTTAACACAAACTCAATGGATTTGTTGCAATAACTTGGACAACAAGGAAAACAATTAGGGTCCAAATAGGTGAAATCTTAAATTGATGGGAGGACCTTCAGTAAAAACACAATAATTGTGTTGCCATAGCTTTTGAATATAAAAAGGGATTGAAAATCACTCAAGGGGGGGGGGGGGTGGATAAGAAAAGAAAAAAACCTCTAGAAAATATATGCATACTACTGAAATTTCACTGTTATATTGGATCAATCCTTAATCTTCTAAAAGGAGCTTCTCATTCTGAAAATTTTTGAGCTATTTATCATTCTTTGATTTGAGTTTTGATACATGATGATTTGAAGCCAGTTCTTGGCTCTTTGTACTTCATTTCTTAGAGTTGAAAGTTATCATGTCATCTATCTCTAATTGCCTGGAATCTGGGATTATTTGGAGTGGTTAAATTACTATTACTCTGTTGCTTGCTTGCTGAACCCTCATCCTCACTCTCTTTCCATTTTCCAGGTTTATTTTGGACCTATGGATCTCATACGAATGTAGTATGAAGCTGTAATTTTGGAATGCAAGTGCATACTTATTAAATATCCTTCCTTTGTCTCATTTAGTTGATAAATTTTGTTTAATGCATAGCTGTGCACCTTATTAACAGGATGTTTAATTAGGAATCCCTTTTATTTTAGTTATTCCTACAATTGACCCTTATGATGTGATAGTAATGTAGAAAAGGGATTCCCAATCTTGTGTTTAGGCTTGGCATGAATTATGAAGTGTCCACAAGTTGCAGGTTTGCCTGTAACTGTGATGTAAAAAAATAGCTTGTTAGCTTATTAAGACATTGGTGTGGTGATAGTGTAATTAGTCATTAATATCGTTCATACAATTTATGTGTGTTCATAGCTGACTCAAATGAGTTTGTCTAAGCTGGTAATAGTTTAACGAATGTGAGCCTATTTTTATTTCAATTAAGGTCAGGATAAATCTGATGAATTGTTTGGATACCTTATGCCAATTAGCAATATTCCTTGCGCCCAGACCTTCAATTACTCGCGAGAAACTAAGCCTGTTTGGGGCCGATCGGGGCACTCGGCCTACTAACTTCAGCAATTTATATATATGTGCGTTCTTTGAGACCTAGTTAGAATTTATGACCCAAAGTATAGTATTAAATAAGGGTCTTCTTATTTGTAGGTCAAGTGATTGGGATGCTAAGACCACTAAATTCACTGGTCTGTCTATATTTATAACTTCAACTTGTTGTGTAAATATGAGAGGTTGCCTTTGGATCCCAAAGCTAGGGCTGTCAAGCTGGGCTCCATTGAGGCCCAGCTGATGCGTGAGCCTAGGCAATCTGATGTGGCATTAACAATAAATCTTTATAGTTAATTCTTAGGATCAAGTAGTATTAACATCAAATATTCCTTTGGGTCATCTCCTGTAAAATATGGAACTCAACATGCTTAGAATCTGAGACGAGTCATTTAGTGAATATTCACGAACTTTCACGAAGATAATAACGCGTTAGTTGCTTTATGGAGTGTCTTTAATAATTCACCTTTCTTAAATGCGGGTTCACATTTATGTGACTAGAATCCAAATCTCAATAAAGTTGAAATGTGTCAAAATCTGCGAGTGCATTTATGTGACGCGGAATGAGGCATGTTTCAACGATGTTGCAATTGTTTTTGAAAAATGATAATAAAAGTGGATAAAAGATTAAAAATGCACTTAGGTTAAAAATCGTATAAAATCAGATAATATGAGCCAAATATGATAGTTGAGCGACCGTGCTAGAACTACGAAACTTGGGAATGTCTAACACCTTCTCCCAGGTTAACAGAATTCCTTACTCGGATTTCTGGTTCGCAGACTGTTAAATAGAGTCGTTCTTTTCCTCGATTCGGGATTCTAACCTGTGACTTGGGACACCATAAATCTCCCAAGTGGCGACTCTGAAATTCTCTTTAATAATTGAATCTCGTTTCGGTTGTCCTTTAATTGGAAAAACTCTTTTATCTACGCCCTTCGGTGGGTTGTAGTAGCCAAAAGAAGGTATGACAGCTCTGGAAACTCTGCTGGGGATCGAACCCAGAATCTCTGGTTCAGGGTTCAAGAATTCGAGCTTATAATAATTGGTTTATTTGGCTTTGTTTATTATCTGATTTTTACATGTTGGCTTAGTATGAAAAATGATGCTTTTACCGCTTTCATATTATCTGAATTGTACATATAAATTTTCACGAAACCCTTCTCTTCTCACCTCCGGGGATGTGCTTACTGGTTGAGACTCCCTATTCTGTTAGTGTCATACCTTGAAATATGAAAGAGGCCGGACAATTTACAATGTCGGATGGTCGTATGGTTCCCGTTATGTAGCCCCCTCCTCTACTCGAGTTGTCCGCTCGGGTACACAGTCTAGGCCCTATACCAGGGTTTTAAGTTAGAATAACTTGAACTCATGCCAGATACACAGTAGGAATGCTTAGTTGCATCATGCATTCGACTTAGGGGACTCAACACAGGGGTTGGGTCCGTCTAGGACAAGTAACCTGAAATGAAAAGACCATCCTGATGCATGATTATGTGTGTATTTAACTGCTGGGGATTTGCATGTTGACCGGCTTGAAAATAAGGAAAGAAACTTAGAAAAAGACAGTATTAGGGTTTTTTTGGGATTAGTCATCTATCTTGTAAAAACCAATGCTCAAATAACACCGAAATGCTGCCAGATTTTTAATGTTTTGATTTTGATAAATTATTTTGCCCGAACTACGACGGTTTGATTCTCATCGAGAGCGACATACGTAGGCAACCCCCATCGAATCCAACCTCTCTATTGCAAAATAACCAAAACAAGAAAAACAAATGTCTGATTTTATAAATCGGGTGATGTCGTTACTTCCAAAAGTAGCCGAACGTTACCGCAAGGGGCGCTGGAGGGCTGATTATGCGCAAATGGCCACCTCTGAGTCTTATTTTGGCCAGCGAGCGAGCACAGACTTAAAACATTACCTCGGAAATGCTGAAAGGCCATATTTGCAAAGCTAGGCCCATGTTTTAGCTTATAAATTTCATAAAAGGAAGAGGACCAATGTTTTGCTTTCATGGTGTTTTTCTTGGGTCTTCTTGTGTTTCTGCGAATGACAGAAATATCAACATATGGATAGCAGGGGTCGTCAGCACTTTAATGACTCAGGCCAAGAGCACCCTGGCTCCTATGATCTTGTCCAAAATCTTTCGCGCTCTCACCACATGTAAAGTAGGAGGAGATTTCTTTGAGGGATGTAACCTATTGTTAAAGATATGGATGATTGAGCACCTATGCCACCGGCCTCGGCTCATGAATTATGGGTTACTAAGAAAGAGTTGCATTGAAGAGTTCTACAACAGGGTTGATGGATTTAGGTTACTTGAGGGTGTCACAGAATGGGTGTCACGTCTTCGGGTTGTCACTGCAAATCAAATAGAATGGACATTCGGGTGGCTCCATGTGGATGAGATTGTGCATATCCCGGCAACCGGGCCTCATTTCCTTCTGAGGGTCTCCACAGTATCCAACTCTATGCGCCATACAAAGTGTTAAGGCAATTGGGTAGATGCCAAATAATTCCCTAGGACGAGGACTTTAGCCGTCATGAGGTTGAGATTATCCCAAATGGCCAATTCCCTGAAGCTATCGTGCGCCAAATCTGGAGCTAATGTCAATATTTGACAGCGGGTACCCTGGTACGTGATATATCTAAAGGTGAGGTTGCATCAGGATAGACTGCTTGGTATAGTAAAGAGACAGAGCCCCGGAGGCCAGCTAAAAGACCACATCTCCAAGATTTCGTTGAAACATCACAGAAACAATGGGATTGGCTATCCAAGGAAAATGAGTACAGAGCCACCATAAGAAGGTTAGAAAAGAAACTCCAGGAACTACAATTCGAAAACGGTTTGCAAGCCGTAACAGATGAGGGCAAAAGAAAAGATTAACCAAAGAAAATGAGGCTCTGCGAGCCCAAATCCAAATGACGAAAGCAGTCGCAGAAAATCCCGCCAGGAGCGCAAAGGATGAAAAGCTCATAGATAATTTGAGGCAAAAGGTAACCGAATATGGGTTCGACTTGAATAAGGCCGAAGGTGAGCTCTATAGGGTTCGAAGACAGTTAGCTAAACATACAGAGGAACGAGCCCGCATAATTGAGCAACTGAAGGAAAATCATGACAATGAGGTTGCTGGGATAAAGCTGAGAGTTATCAAGCAAGTTGGGGACCTCAAAACCGAAAGAGAACATTGTTATGCAACAATAGCAGGGTTGGAGATGGATTTGAGGCGATTCTAGGAACTGAACCAGGCAGCCAAGCAAACTCTAGAGGCGAGGGCTGAACAAATTGGGCGCCTGTTGCAAGGAAAAGGTGTTATTAGGGAAAGCGTACGGGCAATTATAGACTACATCACCACAAGGTGCAGCCATTCTGAGGATATGACGAAATCCATGTTCTATGCCACCGCCATGCCTTTTGTCCAACAAGTGATAGAAGATATCCCCCACCTCCAAGGGAGTTTAGCACGTAAGCCAACGACAAGGCCAAACAATGTCCCAAGAGGCCCAGGAGCACTAGAGGCATTAATATACTCGTAAAGATTGCACTGTTAGTTTACTAATTTTTAAAGTCTATTAGTTTAACCAGGAGTCTGTATTTTCTTTACACATAGTTAGTTGTTGTTGAGTCTATTTTATCAGCATTTGTTTAATCTGTCACCTTTCGAGTCTTTGTAATTAAAGTCTGCTATTATGAGAATAGAAATTTTCCCAAATATGTTATGCTTCACTTTTCTGCAAGAACTACGCTCAGTTTCATTCATGCAGGTTCATGATACGTAGGCAATCTACATAGGATTTGTCCATAGTTGAACAAAACTGGAAATTGAATAAATATGGGAAAAGGAAGAGAATAGGGCGAAAACGAAGAAAATTCGCAAATAAAAGCCGGGATGACGCAAGCAACCAACGCATATAGGAACCAATTGCCATTTATGTGTATGCATACCCATGTGTGGTCACTTATGTGTCAAGAACCTAACCACTAATGAGTCTTTGGTGTTTTGATTCCAGTTCCCATATTAGATAGGCGACTAATACCCGTGGCATTGTGGTAACTCACTCCTACAACACGCGGTGAAAAAGCAAACAAGTCATGGCCAACCAAGAAGCTGGTGTTAGCATTATTGACCCCTCGAAGGAGGCAGAGGAATTGGACGTTAATGATATGAAGGAGGAAATGTATAAGCTTAAGCACCAAATGGCCGAGATGTACCAGGCATGGGAAAGAGGATAGCCGCCCCCGACCTATCCTGCCAACCCAACCTTCATCCCGCCACTAGCCCAAGCACCTGACCAGTCCGTCACCAATCCGCCTCCGAGCTTTCCTATATACCCACAGCACCAGGGTGCTACCTCTCAGCCACCAGCCCCACCATCCAAAGTTACTTCAAATTCCCCCGCCAACCGCTCATATCTATGTGGCACCTCCGCCTCCTGTGTCATAGGTCATCCAGCGAACCATTGCTTCAAGCTTATGACCCTCAATTTTATCCCCCAAGACCTGCCTACAAATCCCAGGAGCCTTACTTTTATGCTCCTCGTCCTGAAATCCCAATGGGAGCTGAAAAGAAAATCAAACATTTCGAGCACGAAGAGATGGCTCAGAAAGGTCTGGAGTCTGGAACAATCATTCAGGGACATGAGGGGATTAGGTGGCCAAGGGAGCATGGCCTTCAAGGATCTTTGCTTATTTACGGATGTACAGTTGCCTCCAGGTTTCAAAATTCCTATATTTGACTTTTATGATGGTCACGGCGATCCAGACACATATCTAAGAGGGTTTTGCAGTAAAATGAGTGGAGCAGGGGGAAAAGATGAATTGCTAATGCTGTACTTTAGCCAGAGTTTGAAAGGATTGGCGTTGGAGTGGTATACTCGACAGGACCTCAATCGTTGGTATACCTGGGATGATTTAAAGCAAGCATTTGCATGCCACTTTCAATAGAATCTTCAGATTATCCCTGATCGTCTATCTCTGACAAAGCTGGAGATGAAACACAACGAGAGTTTTAGGGAGTACGATTTCCGGTGGAGTGAACAAGAAGCCAGAGTTGATCCTTCCATAAAGGAGAGTAAGATGGTTGACTGTTTTCTGAACGCTTTGGAACCCACCTATTTTGAACATTTGGTATCAGCGGTAGGGAAGTCTTTTAATGAAGTTGTCAAGATGGGAAGTATGGTTGAGGAAGGCCTCAATCCAATAAAATCATGAGCTACTCGGCAATTAAGGAAACTACTCAAGCCATCCGGGGTGGACCTGGGGGAGCTTTAGGGAAAAAGAAGAAAGAGGAAGAAGTGAAAGTAGAGTCGGGAACCTAGTTCGGGCCCGGGCACCATCTTATTATGGTCAGCCCCGTCCATACCACCAGAAATACCCTCCATATGGCCCATCACAACAATACTATCCACCACCACAACCTCGTTTCTCAGTCCATTATGCAAATGAATATACCTAACCTCCCATTCACACACAATGGCGTGTGTCACCCCCTATAAACACTTACCCAAATCCACAAAAGCAATACCCACCTACAAAAGCTTACCAACAAACCTTGAGGCCCGCCTTCCGAGGCAATCCGACCCTGAGGAATGAGAGGGTGCAGAAAAAGAAGACTTTTACTCCGCTGGGAGAATCTTACACTAGCCTGTTCCACCGGCTGCGAACTGGATATGTTAAGACCAATTGAGGCGAAGCTTCCAAATCCTCCCCTAAATAATTAAGATTATTCGGTCAGTTGTGAATACTGTTCTGGTGTACCAGTTCATGACACCGAAAATGTTGGCATTTAAAGAACGCCATCCAAGAACTTATTGACTCCTACAGGATCGAGGTGCAGACTCTGGAGGTGCCCAATATTAACCAGAACTCGCTGCCAACCCATCAGGAAACCAACATGATTAAAATTGGGGAGAGAAGGGGAAAGTCCAGAAGACCTTCACAAACAGTAATGATGATTAAAGCCAATGAGCCCACCAAGGTTGCAAGCAGCAAGAAGCTGGTAACTAGGGCAAAAGAAGGCAGTAAAATTGTCATAGTTCAGGGGAGCTCAGCATGCGTGGTTGAGCCAAAGCGAGAATAGGCAAAGGTAACAGTACAGGGGGCGGCTAGAGAAAACGTCGTGGTTGTGGAAGGTGTCCGCATAGAGCCAATTATTGTGAAACCAGTAATTCAGGCACCAATCATCAACAACAGAGTTGTTCCTTGGAGATATGAACAAGCAATAGTGATGTACAAACGGAAAGAAATTAGAGAGGAAGTATGCGAGGCACGAGGATTAACTCGATCAGGAAGGTACTTTGCCCCAGAAGATTTGAGAAAGGGCAGAATCTCTAAAGATTACCTGAAACTAGTGAAGAAAGCTATATCAGAAGAAGAGGCAGAAGAATTCTTGAAGAAAATTAAAATGCAGGATTACTCCTTCATAGAACAGTTGAGGAAAACACCAGCCCAGATCTCTTTGTTATCCTTACTAATCCACTCAAATGAGCACCGCCGGGCATTGACGAAAATTTTGAATGAAGCTCATGTCCCAGATAAGATAACAGTGAACCACATGGAAAAGATTGCAAACAATATATTCGAGGTAAACTGGGTCACATTCTCTGATGATGAATTGCCTATGGAGGGTACGAAGCACAACCAGGCTCTTTTTCTGACTGTGAAGTGTAAAGATGCCGTGGTCACCCGAGCTTTGGACGATAACGGGTCCAGTGCAAACATTTGTCCACTATCCACACTGACCAAGCTGAAGGTGGAAAATTAAAGGGTCCGCAAGAATAACATCTGTGTTCGAGGTTTCAATTTCGGAGGTAAAGACATCGTAGGGGATATAGTGCTAGAAGTAACTGTAGGGCCCGTCGAGTTCATTATGGAAATCCATGTGCTGGATCTATCTGTCTCTAATAATCTGTTTTTGGGAAGGCCCTAGATTCATGGAGCCAAAGAAGTGCCATCTACACTGCACCAGATGGTCAAATTTGAATGGGACAGGCACGAGATTGTCGTGCATGGAGAAGAAAATCAGTGTACCCCAGGTGATGCGATCGTACCTTTCATTGAATCTGAGAACAGCGAAGGACCATGAGTTTACCATGTGTTTGATACAGTGTCATTTCAGGAGATCCCAGAATATGAGATTGTTGTAACCCCAAAGATAACAACTTCATCCGTCATGGTAGCTTCAGAAATGTTGAGAAATGGCTTTATACTCTGCAAAGGGTTGGGAGCTTCTCTGCAAGGCACTGCGCAACCAGTGTCCCTTCCCAAGAATCTAGACACTTTTGGTCTAGGGTTCAAACCCACTGTCGCAGACATAAAGCGAGCTAGGAAGCTGAGACTGAAAGCCTGGGTTCTCCCGAAGCCTATCCCAAGGTTGTCCAAATCATTGGTGAAATCCAGTAATGGCCCATGAACCAAGATTTCTGGCTCGGTGATCGAAACGGATAGAGATCTTGATAAGGGGCTAGAAACGCTATTCAATAAGGTGAATATGGTTGAGGCAGGAGAAGGATCAAGCGGGGTAAATGTGCAGTTTGTGGGAGCACGCGCAAAAATCAATAACTGGGAAGCCACTCCTCTTCCTACTCGGAGGGAGTCGTGGTAGTCGGCTTTGATTTTCCTTTCAGTTTAGTTTATATTAGCTTCAACTTGTCAACTTAGTTGTTATTTTCGTACATTTGGATGTGCAAACTCTGTTATCTTTGATTCTACTAAAATGCAATTTCCCTTTCAGCAATGCTAATAGTTTCCAATTTCTCTTTACTTTTCTTTCTTTTCTCTTTTGTACAGTTATTTTTACGGTGGTTCCAGTGATCTGACATGCATAAGGACTCCTAGGCCCAATATTCAAAACAAGTCTAGTCCAGAATTAACAATTCAGGAAATAGAACACGAGGAAGAGTCAGGGTGTGATGAGGAAGGGGCGTGCGATGAAGTTAGTAAAGAAATGACCCAATTCGAAGAGAAGCCGAAACCATATCTGAATGATACAGAGGCAATCAATCGAGGAAGTCTGGATAATATCAAAGTAACAAAAATAAGTGTCCATCAGAGCCACGCCCTAGGGAAGAAATAATCGAAGTATTGCTGGAATACAAAGATGTCTTTGTATGGTCCTACGATGACATAACCGGATTGAGCACTGACTTGGTAGTCCACAAATTACCTACTGACCCGGCTTGCCCGCCTGTTAAGTAAAAATTGAGGAAACTCAAAACTTATGAGAGCGTGAAAATCAAAGAAGAAGTGACCAAGCAGTTTGAGGCAAAAGTCATTCACGTCACACGATATCCCACTTGGTTAGCTAATGTTGTGCCTATGCTGAAAAAGGACGGAAAAACTAGGGTATATGTCGATTATCACGACCTCAACAAAGAAAGTCCAAAGGACAAATTTCCCTTACCGAACATCCATATATTGATTGACAATTGCGCAAAGCATGAGATCGGGTCATTCGTGGATTGTTAAGTCGGGTACCACTAGATTTGAATAGACGAGGAAGATGAGGAGAAAACGGCGTTCATCACTTCATGGGGGACGTTTTGTTATAGAGTCATGCCTTTTGGATTGAAAAATACTGGAGCCACATATATGAGGGCTATGACAACCATTTTCCATGATATGATACATAAGGAAATTGAGGTCTATGTGGATGATGTAATAATCTAGTCTAGGAAGCAGTCTGATCATGCTAGAGACCTGAGGAAATTCTTCCAGAGGCTCCGCAGATATGACCTCAAACTCAACCCGGCAAAATACGCATTCTGGGTTACCTAGGGAAAGTTGTTAGGGTTCATAGTTAGGCGCGAAGGCATCGAGGAAGACCCATCGAAAATCAAAGCTATATAGGAGTTGCCGCCACCCAGAAACAAAGCAGAAGTAATGAGTCTACTGGGAAGGTTGAATTACATCAGTCTATTCATCGCCCAGCTCACAACCATATGCGAACCCATCTTTAAGCTATTGAAGAAGGATGCTGCGGTGAAATGGATGGGAGACTGCCAGGAAGCTTTTGATAAGATAAAGGTATATTTGTCAAACCCACAAGTACTGGTCTCGCCGGAACCAGGAAGGCCTCTAATCTTATATTTGACAGTCTTGGACAATTCATCTGGGTGCGTGTTAGGTAAGCGCAATGTTACTGGGAGAAAAGAGCAAGCCATATACTACCTCAGCAAGAAATTTACGGCCTATGAGGTTAAGTACACTCACCTTGAAAGGACATGCTGCGCCTTGACATGGGTAGCCCAAAAGTTGAAGCATTACTTGTCATGATACACGACTTATCTCATCTGAAGACTAGACCCATTGAAGTACATTTTCCAGAAACTCATGCCCACAGGGAGGCTCGCAATGTGGCAAATCTTGATCACTGGGTTCGACATTGTATACGTAATCAGGACTACTATGAAGGCACAAGCATTAGCAAACCATTTAGCTGAGAATCCCACAGACGAAGAAAATGAACCTTTGAACACATATTTTCCGGACGAGGAAATGATACACATCACTGAAGTGGGAGAAGATGAGAAGTGGGGATGGAAATTGTTCTTCAATGGGGCTGCGAATATGAAAGGCGTTGAGATAAGAGCGGTACTCATTTATGAAGAAGGGCATCGTTATCTAGTCACAGCTCAACTCCACTTCTATTCAACCAACAACATGGCTGAATACGAGGCATGCATTTTGGGTTTGAGACTAGCGGCGGATATGGGTGCCCGGGAAGTCTTAGTCTTGGGAGACTCGGATCTTCTGGTACACTAGATTCAAGGAGAGTGGGAGACGAGATATTTAAAACTCATACCCTACCAGAAATACTTGCAGGATCTTTGTCAACGATTCTCGTCAGTAGAGTTCAGGAACATTTCCACAATTCACAATGAGGTTGTCGATGCCTTGTCCACTTTGGCGTCAATGTTACATAACTCGGACAAGGCTTATGTCGACCCGATACATATCCGGGTGCATGATCAAAATTCTCATTGCAACATGATGGAAGAGGAGCTCGACAGTAAGCCTTGATTCCACGACATCGATGAATATATCACGAAGGGTGTGTACCCTATGCAAGCCACGAGCGGCCAGAAGAGAACAATCTGTCGTTTGTCAAGTGGATTTTTCTTTAGTGTAGGGATATTATACAAACAAATGCCAGATCTCAGTTTGCTAATATGTGTGGATGCTGGGCAGGCAACGGTCATCATGAATGAGGTGCATGCTGGCGTTTGCGGGCCGCACATGAGCGGATATGTTTTGGCAAAGAAGATTCTCTGGGCAGGGTATTATTGCCTTACCATGGAGTGGGATTGTATCAGATTTACGCGCAAATGCAACTAGTGTCAGGTACACAGAGACCTAATTCACTCTCATCCGTTTGAATTGCATACAATGTCGGCACCATGGCCTTTCCTCGCTTGGGGCATGGATGTCATCGGGCCCATCGAGCCAGGAGCCTCTAATGGGAAAAGATTTATCCTAGTTGCTATTGACTATTTGACCAAATGGGTTGAAGCCAAAACTTTCAGGGCACTAACCAAGAAGGCAGTGGTCGATTTCGTGCACACAAACATTATTTGTCGGTTTGGGATCCCCAAGACACTCATAACTGAAAATGGGGCAAACCTCAGCAACCTCTTAATGAGAGAGGTATGTCAGCAGTTCAAGATCACACATCAAAACTCTACCCCATACCGCCCCAAGGCAAATAGAGCGGCCGAGGTAGCCAATAAGAACATAAAGAAGATATTGCGTAAAATGGTGGAAGGATCCAGGCAATGGCATGAGAAGCTGCCTTTTGCATTGTTAGGTTATCGCACCACTGTGCGCACTTCAGTATGGGCTACTCCATACCTATTGGTATATGGCACAGAGGCGGTAATCTCGGCCTATATTGAAATCCCATCTCTTAGAATCATGGCCGAAGCAAGAATCAACGACGAAGAATGGTTCAAAGCTCGGTTGGAACAGTTGAATTTGATTGATGAGAAAAGATTGGCGGCAGTCTGTCAAGGCCACTTGAATGAACAAAGAATGGCCAGGGCATATAATAAAAAGGTGCACCCCAGAAAGTTCGAAGCGGGTCAGCTGGTACTAAAGAGCATCCATCCTCACCAGGCCGAGGCAAAGGGCAAGTTCGCTCCAAACTGGCAAGGGCCATTCATAGTATCAAGAGTATTGTCCAACAGCGTATTGTATCTGACGGATGTGGAAGGGAAATGTGTGTAAATGGCCATCAATACGGATGGTGTCAAAATATATTATGTATGATTTTCTTTAGAACATTGTTTATACTTGACATCTTTTTGTATTTGGAAAGTTTTTGAAGATTGAAATGACGAAGGAAATTTTTTTACTATCTAAACACTTTATCCTTTGCTAACTCTTTTGAGCTTTAATTATTTTGTTTCATACCTCTCTTTCGAAATCGTAACGAAGTCATAAACGCTAGTGTGAGAAGTCATTGAAAGGAAAGGAATGGTAAGAATGAAAAGAATGAAAATAAAAGAAAAGAAAAAGAAGAGAAAAAGACAAAAGAAGAGAAAAAGAAAAACAAGAAAAGAGAAAGGAGAAAGGAAAGAAAAATAAAACAAAACAAAGGAAAAGAAAACAAGACAAAGAAAAAAAAGAAAAACAGAAAAAGGTAGAAGAAAAAAAACAACAACACAAACAATGAATCACATGAACTGCGTCCGACCTGATTCTTTTTAAAAGGATATGTAGGCAGCCTCACAGTTCGGTCTCATCAAAATAAAAACCCAAAAGTCCCCGAACAAGAAACTAGGGAAGAAGTTGCGTTTGTTATAAGAATTTGATTCCGAAAGTTGCAGTTTAAACCCATTTGAATTGTTTTGAGCTTTTGATATCCATTCTTTCTAACCCCATCCAAAAGCCCACGTTACGGTCAAAAGAAAGACCTTCCGATTAGTCTTCAAAAATGCCGAGTCGAGCAGGTAGAAGGTATTAATGTCAGGGACAACACTCTGAGTCAGATGAGAGAGATAATAAATAAGAGATTCTTATCGGTGAGAACCCTCACGGGCACCATAAGGCGACGAAAGTTGAGAGAAAATAAAATGAAAGAGTCTTATCGGTGAAAACCCTCAAAGGCACCGTGAGGAGAAGGTAAGGCAAAAGCAAACCTCAAAAAGCGGCTATTGACGGATGAACACTGCAGGGCAAGACAAGTTAGGGTTTGATTAAAAGGATGGGCTCGAAAAGTTCACAACAGCAAAAGCACGCCAGCAGAAGGTCGGTCATCAAAACGGATTGGGTCGACTAAGCCGAAGTGCATGTCATGATCATGAAAACCAGTTGTTCCTCTTGAAGTAAGTATTCTTTCTCTTCTATTCAATAGTCAGCGAGTCTGTAATTCTTTACCTTAAATACCGTTCGGGGTCTTTGCATTTCATTTTTTTTCAAGTCTAAAAACTTTGTTTAAGCCGATGAAAAGAACGTCAAAGTTGATTATCAAACTGCCAAAGGAACAAGGCGCATGTCGCCCAAAGGCGTAACGAAGATAACAAGTGGGGAACAACAAAGGGAAGGATTCATAAAAAAACTATTGTAATTGATGGAAGAGACAAGAGTCGGCAAAATGAATGAGTACCACACAGAGAGGTGTATGCAAATGAAACCACAAAGGTTCTGGGGTCACCCGAGCATCATACGCCAATTGGGATATCTGAGATGGAACGTACAGTTGGCACAACACAAAAACGGGAAAGGTCACAAGATCGCAGGGGTTGACCAAGCCTAATACATCAGTCATCAGGGAAATACATAAAGAAGTCCGGTGAAGGATCGAGAGTGCAACATAGGGTAAGAAGCAAAGTAAGGGCACAAAGGTCAAGAGTCAGTCGAGCATCCCGAATGGGCCGGGTAGTCTCAAGAAAGGGATAAGGATTTTGGGCGAGGGTTCGAAAAAGTAACACCGGGATGAGAAACAAAACAAAGCTACGAGGGTTAAAGGATCAGCCAAGCATAGCACCCTAGCTTGGCAATCGTCAGATAAGGGTATAAGGCTTCCGGCAAAATAGGCAAAAGCACAACACAAAGGTTGGGAAGATGCCAGTTCATCAGCAATGCAACAAATAGAGGATATTGGAAGAGGTATTTTTAGTGATAAGGGTGACACAGAAGTTGGTCAGCTAATAAGCAAGCCATGTCTTTCAAGGTGAAATCAAAGCTACCATGGCAAGTGAAAATAAGCAACACGAGAATGGGGAAGGTTGCAAGGGTCAACCAAGCATCGTAAACTGGCAGGGTAACCTTAGGAAAGGATGCAAAAATTTTATCAAAGGGTCAGAAATGCAACACAAAGATGAGGAGCACAATGAAGGTACAGGGGTCAGAGGGTCAGCCAAGCATAATATATTGACTTGGCAATCTCGAGAAAGGTGCAAGGATTCTCGCGAAAGGGCTAGAAATGTAACACAATTATGGGGAGCAAAGTAAATCCGTAAAGGCTAGAGGGGTAATCCAACCAACTCAGGCAACTCATCATCGATATGGAAAATTGAACACAACGTAACATGACAATGAGAAGGCTGCTTCCAACAAGAATGCCGCAAGCCAACTACCATTTTTCAAACTAACAAATTTTCTTTGATTGACATAGGGGCAGAAAATTTCGGAAAAGCCTAAGGGAGGCCGTCCATAGGAGAAGACAGGTACACGGCAGGTATGATCAAAATTTTAGGGCCCACCAGGAAGTGGGACTCAGTTAAAACTCAAAGGGACATAGTCCGTCATAAACACCCTCCCCAGCAAAGAGCATAAGAGAACAAAACTCTAACTAGCAAACCCCAACAGGAACAACTGAGTGCTAAAAGAGGCATAATAGTTGAGATGAAACACAGTGTAAAACTCAAACATGTGTGGGTAACATGGGCAAGCACCAACACTTTCCCCAGTAACAGTCGGAGAAACCCTCCTAGACAATAATCACTAGCAGAAACAACCAAAAATTAGAATTGGCATTTAAATTGGAACTTTCAGGACCCTCCTGGAAAATTTGACTAATTTTAAGGATAGGAGTAATCATATATAACAAAGGGCATAAAATAACTTGCATGTTGAAGTAGGATTCAATTAAAACTTGTCACGACACTCCTGGAAAATAGGACTTAGCTTAGAACACAAACAGTTGGATGACATGGTCAAACCCAAATATTTCCTCAACCAGAGTCAATAAGAGTCATCAGGACCTTCCTGAAAAACGGAACTTATATTAGATATTTCCCCAACAAGAGTTGATAAGAATCATCAGGACCCTCCAAAAAATGGGACTTAGAGCCAAAATCTCCCCATCCAGAGTCAACAAGAGTCAATAATAGTCATTAGGAACCTACTTAAAAATGGGACTTAGATCAAATATTCCCCCAACTAGAGTCAATAAGAGTCAAGAAAAGCCATCAGGACCATCCTGACAAATGAGATGTAGAGGGAAAATTTCAAATTTCTCCAGCTGAGTCAGCAAGAGTCATTAGGACCTCCTGGAAAATGGGACTTAGAGCCAGAATATCCCCAGCTAAAGTCAATAAGTGTCAAGAAATGCCATCAGAACCCTTCTGAAAAATGAGATTTGGAGGGAAAATTTAAAATTTCCCCAGCTAGAGTCAATAAGAGTCAAGAAGAGTTATCAGAACCCTCCTGAAAAAATGGGACTTGGATTAGATAATGCCCCAGCAAGAGTCAACAATAGTTGTCAGGACATCTGGATAATAAGATGTAGCCCTAAATACTAACCCTGCTGTCACCTTTTGTCATCAAATTAAAAGTTGTCAGGACCCGCCTGGATAATGGGAAAATTTTAATCACCAGTCACCAGCAGATCCCCAACAAATATAACTCGTAGCAAGACATGGTGAAAAATAATACCTTTTCAGACACACAGCATAATCTTGAAATTGTCAGTGGTTGAGAATGTTCATGACCAGTTTTAGCAATCAGGCGCACCTCTAGAACAAGGGAATACTTTTCAAATTTAAGTATTTGTAATAAGGCGCCCACCTGTAGAACAAGGGGATATTTTTAAATTTTTAAGTTGTTGCAATTAGGCACCCATCTGTAGAACAAAGGAATATTATTTAAATTTTAAGTTGTTGCAATCAGGCGCCCACCTGTAGAACAAAGGAATATATTTCAAATTTTATGTTTTTGCAATCAGGCGCCCACCTGTAGAAAAGGGAATACCATTTCAAAATTTTAAGTTGTTGCAATCAGGCGCCCACCTGTAGTACAAGGGAATATTTTTCAAATTTTAAGTTGTTGTAATCAGGCGCCCACCTGTACAACAAAGGAATATTTTTCAAATTTTAAGTTGTTGCAATCAGGCGTCCACCTGTAGAACTAGGGAATATTTTTAAAAATTTCAACTTTTGGTATTCAGGCGTCCACATGTAGAATAATGGAATATTTTTTAAAATCTCAAGTTTTAGTAATCAGGTGCCCACCTGTAGAACAAGGGAATATTTTCAAAATTTCAAGTCTTGGTAATCAGGCGCCCAGCTGTAGAACAAGGGAATATTTTTAAAATTTCATGTTTTGTAATCAGGCGCCCACCTGGAAAACAAGGGAATATTTTTCAAGTTTCGTAATCAGGCATCCACCTGGAGAATTGGGGAATATTTTTCAATTTCAAGTTTTGTAATCAGGCGCCCATCTGGAAAACAAGGGAATATCTTTCAAAAATTCAAGTTCGGTGATCATGCGCCCACATGTAGAACAAGGAAATATCTTTCAAATGTCAAGTTTTGATAATGAGGCACCCACCTTGAGAACAAGGGAACATAATTCGAGTTCAGCAGTCACGCACCCACCTGGAGAACAAGGGAATATATCTCGGAAGTCAAGTTTTGATGATAGGCACCCTCATGTAGAACAAGGGAAGATATTTCAAATTACGAGTTCAAGCAGCCAGTCGCCCACCTGTAGAACGAGGGAATGCTTTCAACGGAGTACATCTTAGGACCAACAATTTGGCATCAAACATAGAGGAATAGAAATTCCAGACAACAAGGCAATAAGAAGTTACACAGGAGGAAACACCGATTAATAAAGCAACAAGAAGTTCCACAACAAGAAATGCAAGACAACAATGATTCAGAGCAAATCGGAAGATAAAGATCGGTTTTCTTGTAATCCATAGTTCATAGCTTAGTATAGCTTCTTTATTTTTCATAATGGTGTAATAAGGGGGGTCTAGGAGCAGTAGCAGCAGCAGCAACAGTAAAATCACAGCCTCGGTAGTCCCAGCTACCAAACACTCCTGAACTACAATGACCTGATTCCTCTTCAGCCGAGGATATGTAGGCAACCTCTCAGCAGGGTGCGGTCAAACTTTTCAAAAATGCTTCTCACAGAAGGTTCAAACGGGAAAAAATCGCTCATGATTGCTCACTTATCTTTGCATGAAAGCTCTTTGTGTTTCCGCGCAAAGAGGGGCAGCTTTGAGCATGTGATTTTTTCCCTATACAAATTACTCCCATAAATTCAAAATAAAACAATTTCGTTAGTTTACTTGCAATCTTGATTTTTCATGGCATTATTCTGTTAATTAACTTGCTTTTCTGTGCATTTCTGAATAACAAAATACAAAATACGTGAGGTATGTGCATTTAGAAGCAATTTTGCATTTTAAGACATTAATTGGTATTCGGAAAAAAAATGGCTTAATGTGATATAAGTTTGATTTTAAGTATTTTGTTAATCTTTTATTTGATAAAAATCATAGGTTAATAAAGTCTTATGGAATAATTAGAATTTTATAAAATAAAGGAAGGATTTAAAGAAGGCTAAAATATAGGTCCAAAGTGTCCAAGTTGGGCCATCAGTAATTGAAATTTAGGCCCAAAAACACTCAGTCCATTTATCCCGAACATGGTCCAGACCCAGGGTGCCAAACGAGGTCATTTGGCTACCCTTCATCCCAGCCCTTGATCACAACTCATCCAACGGTCCTAAAACTCCCCCCAAAAACCAAATATAAGTGTCCAAACGCATGTAATATACTCAGAGACAAAACTCTTTCATCCTCCTACAAACCCTCGCCGGTGTAACACCTCCCATGAACCACCACAAACACGTCGTCCGCCGCCGACCGAAAATCGCTGCCGCCGCCGGCGTAACCCCAAAACCTCCCAAAATTACACCATATAAGCGTCCCACTCTCCTATTCCCATTCCCAAATAAATCATACCTTGAATCACCGCCAATATGCTCAAATATCCAATATAAGCACGGAGACTCTGACGTCTACGACGCCGGCCGGTGGCAATATCAACACCAATAATTCCCCTCACCACCCTCACCCCAACCGTTCCAGTATTTTTGAATATATCCACAACGCCTCAAATATCCGCCTGAAGATGGCAGCACCATCATGCACAATGGTGACAGCCATCCAATGCCATCCAACACCATCAAAACACCGCCAAATCATTATAGAGCCATACCCTAGGAATACTTTGTCTCCATCATCCAACATACACCCCCAAGCCCTCTCAAACAACCCCAGACCCCCAGTGTTGGCAGCGTCCATGGCTACGTTCAAGCTCAAATTTCAGAGACCTTTGAGTGTTGATTCAAATTTGTTTCAATAAGGTTAATGGAAGAATCAGTAAGTTCATCTTTATTTTATTTTGTGTTTCGATTTTTAAGTTTGGATTCATTTCCATTAGAATGAAAAACATGTTATTAGATTTTGTTTTCGGACTAATAGCTATGTTATTCATTTTCTAGTCCTGAGCATGTCCGTTTGTGAGCCAAATTAGACGTGCTTGTTTTTGTTTGCCATACGCGTGTTAAGTTTAAATTTGAAGTTTGGCATGTTTTCCTTAGTCCCTGTATGGTTATCTGAGGGTTGGTCTGAGTTCACATAGGAAATGGTCTTGATTGCTTGATTGATTTAGCATAACAACTCCCCTGTTTGTTCTTGGTTTAAATAATTTCTTGATTTTCTGAGTATGAATATCAATTAATGATTTGAGGTAGTGGTTTCTGAGTTGAAATTTTGGTAGTGGTAGCCTCCCATTGTTTTTCTTCTTAGGCTGGGTATTGGACTTATTTTTTTACCTTGATTGTTGAGGGCTGATTAGCACTTTCCCTTGATTAGTATCAATTGAAATTGGTAATAGATATTAATATTAGAAAAATTATTTTAGGAGTTACTTTTGATACCAAATAAGTAACTTATGGGTAGTATAGGGTCTTCCTACCTATTTCTGATAATTTTAGGATAAATAAGGGTAATATTGAATTTTCAACTTATCTTTGGTAATATTAGGAACAAAATAAGGGTACTATAGGTAGTTTATGAAGGGTATATGATGGTAGAAGTGTTTAGACCCTTCTAGAATGGGTCTTTAACACAAACTCAGTAGATTTGTTGTAATAACTTGGACAACAAGGCAAAAAATGAGGGTCCAAATAGGTGAAATCTGAAATTGAGGGGAGGACCTTCAGTAAAAACACAATAATAGTGTTGCCCTATCTTTTGGCTATAAAAAGGGATTGAAAATCATTATAGAGGGTTGATGGAAAATAAAAGAAAAAAATCTCTAGAAAATATATGCATACTACTAAAATTTTACTGTTATATTGGAACAATCCTTAATCTTCTAAAAGGAGCTTCTCATTCTGAAAAATTTCGAGCTATTTTTCATTCTTTGATTTGAGTTTGGATACATGATTATTTGAAGCCAATTCTTGGTTCTTTGTACTTCATTTCTTAGAGTTGAAAATTACCATGTCATCTATCTCTAATTGCATGGGATATGGGATTATTTGGTATTGTTCAATTACTATTACTCTACTGCTTGCTTGTTGAACCCTCATCCTCACTCTTTCCTTTTTCAAGGTATATTTTGGACCTATGGATCTCATACGAATGTAGTATGAAGCTGTGATTTTGGAATGCAAGTGCTTAGTTATTAAATTTCCTTCCTTTGTCTCATTTAGTTGATAAATTTTGTTTAATTATAGTTGTGCACCCCGTTTACATAATGTTTAATTGTGAATCCCTTTTATTTTAGCCATTCCTGCAATTGAACTTTGTGATGTATTAGTAATGTATTAAATGGCCTTCCAATCATGTGTTTAGGCTTGGCATGAATTCTGAAGTGTCCATAAATTGCAGGTTTGCCTATAACTGTGATGTAAAAAAATTGCTTGTTAGTTTATTAGGACATTGGTGTGGTGATAGTGTAATTAGTCATAAATGTATTCTGCATGTTCATACAATTTATGTGTGTTCATAGCTGACTCAAATGAGTTCGTCTGAGCTTGCAATTGTTTAAAGAATGTGTGCCTATTTTTATTTCAATTAAGGTCAGGATAAATCTGATGAATTGTTTGGATACTTGATACCTATTAGCAATATGCCTTGCGCCCACGCCTTAATTACTCGCGTGAAACTAAGACTGTTTGGGGCCGATCGGGCCACTCGGCCCACTAACTTCAGCGATTTATATATATGTGCGTTCCTTGAGACCTAGTTTGAATTTATGATCCAAAGTGTAGTATTAAATAAGGGTCCTCTACTTTGAAGGTCAAGTGATTGGGCTGCTAAGCCCACTAAATTCAGTGGTTCGTCTATATTTATAACTTCACTTGTTGTGTAAATATGAGAGGTTGCCTTTGGATCCTAAAGCTAGGTTGTCAAGCTGGGCTTCATTGAGGCCCAACTGATGTGTGCGCCTAGGACATCTGATGTGGCATTAAAAACAAACCTTTGTTGTTAATACTTAGGATCAAGTAGTCTTAACATCAAATATTCTTTTGGGTCATCTCCTGTAAAATATGGAACTCAACATACTTAGAATCTGAGACGAGTCATTTAGCGAATATTCACGACCTCTCACGAAGATAATGACACGTTAGTTGCTTTAAGGAACGTCTTTAATAATTCACCTTTCGTAAATGCGGGTGCACATTTATGTGACCCAAATCCAAATCTCAAAGAAGTTGATATGTGTCAAAATCTGCGAGTGCATTTATGTGATGCGGTTCGAGGCATGTTTTAACGACGTTGCAATTCTTTTCCAAAAATAATAATAAAAGTGGATAAAAGATTAAAAATGCTCTTAGGTTCAAAATCGTATAAAATTAGATAATATGAGCCAAATATGACAGTTGAGCGGCCGTGCTAGAACCACGGAACCTGGGAATGCCTAACACCTTCTCCCACATTAACAGAATTCCTTACTCGGACTTCTGGTTCGCAGACTATTAAACTGAGTTATTCTTTTCCTCGATTCAGGATTCTTACCGGTGATTTGGGACACCATAAATCTCCCAAGTGGCGACTCTGAAATTCTCTTTAGTAATTGAATCCTGTTTCGATTGTTCTTTAATTGGAAATCTCATTTATCTATGCCATTCGCCGGGTTGTAGTAGCCAAAAGTAGGTGTGAGAGGGTTGAAGAGGCCTACAAGGGTGTATCAGACACTTTTGTCTAGCCGGTTGATGGCCAAAATTTTTCTCGAGCTGAGGTGCGCTTGGTAGGCGATCTCGGGGAGCCCAATTCTGAAGCTCTTTAGAAGCAAGGGATGGCCCTGATTGATTATGTCGACGTCATTAAAGTGCGCGATTCCCCTTAGGGATCGTCTTTTCCTCTGAGGGAGATTCGAGACTCCCCCAATATAGAGTCTTTCGATGTGCGGACATCTATTGCTGATAAAAACATGTTTGATAAGACTTCTGCTGCACCTGAGTAAAAGCCTAAGCCCTACATTTTTCTTATTTTTAATGAGATCGACATGCTATGTGAGCAGGTAACCTATTCCCAAATTCTTCCTGGTGCCCCAACCTTTGTCTTGCTAACCTTACTTCTTTCATGGTTTCTGACCAAGGTGCTTTATAATCAAATGTTTGCCAATTTTGAAACCGAGGTAACTCGCTACAAGGGCTAACATAAGAAGCTTACCTCGAAAGCTGATGTTCTCAGGGATCTTTCTTTCTAGAAGGAGGAATAACTCTTTGGCCTTCGGTATTGCTTGGAGGCGGCGTTCCGGGAAAAGGTTCGTCTTACTGAAGAAGTTACATAGCTCCCATTTTTTTTGTCAGGACGTCTCGCTGACTTTAGTATTCTAATATCTTTGAGTCAATTTTTGAAGTTTAAGGAGAAAGATGTCCTTATGGGAAGGAGCTCCGAGCTACGGAATCCGAATTTCTCGAACTTAAGCAGAATTTGAGTGAGGTAATCTGTAATGACCCAGCTTGTCATTTTAAGAACTAACGCCCCAATCCCCTATTAACTACTTTTCCCATGTTTGTTTTTGCTATTTTGATTTGTCGGGGTATTTGGTTTTGAGTTTCAAAGTGTTTTGGAACACTTAGTCCGTAAAAGAGAGCTTAAGCTTAAAAATTTGGGTTGTAATCGAAGTAGTGTGAAGACGGCCTTCGAATGGAATTCCGACAATTCTTTTAGCTTTGTTGGGTGACTTTGGGCTTAGGGGCATGTTCGGATTGTTTTTTGGAGGTCCGTAGCTTATTTAGGCTTGAAATGCCAAAAGTTGAATTTTTGAAGTTCTAGTTTGATAGTGTGATTTTGATATCGGGGTTGGAATGGAATTTCGAAAGTTGGAGTAGCTCTATAATGTTGAATGTGACATGCTTGCAAAATTGCAGGTATTTAGACGAGGTTTGATAGACTCTTTAGATCGAAAGCGTAATTTCAGAGTTTTTGGAGTTCTTAATCTTGAAATGATGTTAAATTGGTGTTTTGATGTTGTATTGAGCATTCCAAAGGTTGTAATAAGTCAATGATGTTTTAGGATTGGTTAGGATGTTTGGTTGAGGTCCCAAGGGCCTCGGGTGTGTTTTGGATGCTCTATAGGTCATTTTTTATTTAGAGAATTGCAGAAAATGCAGCAGGTCTAGTTCAGGTTTCCTTATTTGCGTTTGTGAGTGGGGTCTCATGTTCATGAAGAGGAGTTGGGGCTTTTAAGGCTTTACGTTCGCGAAGGTTTTCCCACATACGCGAAGTTGTGAGGTCCTATACCTACACGTTCGTGTAGGAGGGGGAAGATGGTCACTGCATTTGCAACAGGGAAATCGCGTTCACGATAACAAAAAACTAGACCAAGTGAAGTTCTGCCATTATGAACGTGAGGGTTCTTCTGCGTTCGCGAAGGAGGATTTACTTGGGCAGATTATAAAATTTGAAAGTCAAGGACTAGAACTTGGGAGCTCAGATGTCAGCTAGGGATTTGTGGAGGTATCGGTTGGGTAATGATTCTTAACTCCTTTTTTCTTATACCCCATTAATCTAAGCATGAATTCATCATCTAATTTCGGATTTGGGGTGAGAAAAAGTTCTTAGACTTAATTTTCGAGTTTTGATTGAGGATTTGATGTCGGATTTGGATAACTTTGGTATGGTTAGACTCATGAGTGAATGGAGGTTCAAAATCCGTAAATTTTACCTGATTTTGAGAAGTGGGCTCGGGGAGTGTTTTGGTCATTCATCCTAATTTCGTGTAACAGTTACTTAAAGTTATATTTATATTATGCAATTGATTGAATAGATTTTGGACGTTTGGAGTCGAGTACTCGTGGCAGGAGTGTGGTTTCGATTTGATTTCGAGCCGGTTTGAGGTAAGTGGCTTACCTAACGTTGGGAGGGACTCCCCTTAGGATTTGATATTGTTTATATTTTAAATGTCTTGTACGTGAGGTGACAGGTGCATAATTGTGTTAATTGTTAAAAATCATATTTTCGTTAAGTAACTATAATTGTGTTCCTTTCCTGTGTATACTACTTGCAATTTAAGAGTGGTGTTAGCTTAGGGAAGCATTTCTAGTTGACTTAATTGCTTTACTTGCTCAAACTGCCTTATTTGGATTTGGTGCATCATGGTAGGTTAGAAATACCTGTTTTACCTTGGTACGAAATTTGAATTAAATTGAGTATTCTTCGTGTTGTTGTTGTGTGTTTATTCTTGGGAATACATGATGGTATCCCAAGATATCCCCCTACCTATTTACATTGGGACTACAGATTTGTATTCTGATATATCCTCTGCACATTTACATTGGGACTACATGACTGTACCTGGTAGATTCCCCCAGTACTGAGTATTTATATTTGGGACTACGGATCAGGATTCTAATAGATCCGCATACACTATGAGTTGGAATACGGGATGACACCCGGGAGATCCACTGGATATTTACATTTGGGGACGAGGACGATATCATGGCAGATCCCCGGTTGTTATCTCTGTGTGAAGTTGTAAACCTTGTGTGATTATTTTATCTTTATTATAGTTGTCGTTACTCGTATTATCATGTGTTACTTCATGCTGTTAGTATATGATTATGTTGTCATATTCTATATTGTTTTACCTCATCTTTCATATATAATTAGTAAGGCTCTAACCTTTCTCGTCACTACTCGATCGAGGTCAGGCTTGGCACTTACTAAGTACCGTTGTGGTGTACTCATGCCCTTTCTGCGCATGATTTTCATGTGCAGATCCAAGTACCTTGAGTAATCCCTACTACCACTGAGGCGAGGTGATTCTCCAGAGACTTCGAGATATATTTGTCGCGTCCGTAGACCGATGAGTCCCTTTCAATTCTCTCTTATAGTATTAGCCCTTCTGTATTTACTTTTGTTTAGATATTCTGGAGTTAGACAGTTGTAGTTATTCAATAGTTTTTGATTTCATGAGATTCCTTGTTTTTGGAAGTTGTTTACTTTGAGAGTTATATTGTACAGGCCAAGAAGCATCTTAAACCTTCACTGTGCTTATTTTGCAGTTTTATATGTTGTTTTCCCTTTTTCAGCAATATTTAGGCTTACCTAGTCTTAGAGACTAGGTGCCCTCACGATACTTCACGGAGGTCGAACTGGGGTCGTGACATAATCTCTAAGAGAGATGCCCTCTGGGGAGAGGCAATTTTATTCAGACTTACAGGTGGATTTCTTTATTCTATGTTTCATCTATGTCTTTTATATACTGATATCCATGAGTTAGATACTCAGTACATTATTCATACTAGCGCCTTATTTCCCATGGCCTGTGTTTCATGCCCGCAGGTGCAGGCTGGAAAGCTAACAGTCCCCCTTCTTAAGATCCTTGATCAGCGGGAGTTGGCGTGCTCCACTGATCCGAAGCTGCTTTTGATTTTGGTACGAAATGCTTGTATGTGTGTGTATATATATGTATATATATATATATATATATGTGTGTGTGTGTGTGTGTGTGTGTGTGTGTGTGGATGGTTATGACGTGGCTCAATCCCATGTTTGTACATTTGTATTTCTATTAGAGGTTTGTAGATAGTTATGTATAATTGGATGGTATGTGGCCTTGTCAATTTCCAGTCTTGGGTATATTGTTGTCTATAGCAGGTTTGCAGGCTCGCTGGCTTGCCCTACGTATTGTGTGTGTCTTCCGAATAGATTCCCCTACACGTATGTTATTCATGTGTATATCTTAGATACATGCTCAGGGATGTTTGACGAGTAGGACTCAGGCACCCATTGCGGCCCACCGATTTGGGTCATGACATTTTGGGCATGTACCTTTCTGTCCCCGCATGGGCCTTGACGAAAGAATACGCGAGCATCTCTAAGGAATATATGGAATGCTCGGGCAAGAGAGAATACCATGTCAGGGCCTATTTTTTGAAGGTCTCCCCGGATTTCTTCAATAAGACTAACTCAATCTCGTGCAGACCTACATCATTCCCATTCACCGTTGTTGGATAGGTGGCAATGTGCTTATGAGGATCTTAAGTCCCATCATATTTTGGAGCATTTTGAATCATTTAGGGATCAACTCTGGTGTTGTGCTCAATTTTAATGGCAATTGGGTGTACTTCTTTGAGTCTGGTCTTTTCAATACTAGCTGTGCACCCGAAATCTGATACATTCGGGCATTTATTTCCCTCATAAACTGCATCCGTTTGATTTTAAAGGGATCATTTTCATTGTTGCGACCGGATCCGCTACCATTTACCCGCCATGTCAAATACATCTTTGCTCATCGGGATGTTGTTGTCGACCCTTTATGTTGTTTGATTTGCAGTAGCACCAACAGGAACTAGACCTCGTCCATTCACGTTGTTGAAAGCACCCAACAATGCTTGCCTCAATTATATCATGACATGATCTTGTCGTGAGAGATGGTCTATAATGGCCTTTTGTTGCTCCCTAGGGAAACTTATTGTTTTAGTGACGTGCTCGTCTTCAGCATCATCAGGAGTTCCCTCTTGAACATGTCATGGATATTGCCTACCATGAACCAGCATGGCCTTATCTCCCTCATTGTAGGTATAACTGATTGAATCTTCGTGGTGAGGCTGATTATCCTGGGCCTCAACAGTGTGTGAGATATTGACATTATTATTTGTCTATTTCTACTATTTTTGCTAAGAACAAAGAATCACATAGATTAGTAATGAATGCCAGGATCAACTCATTCACAATTGTCAAAACCCCACAGAGGGCGCCAAATTATTTACTCGTCAATGGTAAAAAAATTATTTATAGATAAGTGAATCGATTTAATCCTATAATGATAAATAAATTAGACAAAAATGTAAGACTTAGCGTTGAAATCGAGATAAGACAGTAGAAATCTTGATTCAGAAAATAAGGCTTCAGGAGGCAATAGTAACAATATTAATAGGCAAGAAGGTAAAATATTATTGTGTTTTGAACAAAGTATAATATTTGATTTAAATAGAATGATATTTAAAGTGAATTTTTATATTTTAGAGATATTTTAGGGTTTGTCACTTAGTGGAATTCACTTTTTTCTATAAATATAGGGGTTTTATTCCATTGTAATTCATCACAAATCAATAAGAACCCATCCCCCTCTCTCTATACTTTTCTCTAAAATAATCTTCTTCTTCTTTTATTATTTCATAACATGTTATCAGTACAAGACTCTAACCAATCGAATAAAGGCATCTGCTTTGGTCACCGGGTTTTGGGATATGTGCATGGTGCTCAACTTGTATATAATATTGAGCATAATGATTGTCAATGGTTCCATGAACTTCATTCAGGAATAAATTCTAAATTGATGGTAAGTATTTTAACTTATTTTTCTTGAAATCTTACAATTTGATTTTAAATATTAGCAAAGACACCGAGTTTGATTATAGCTTTAATAGAGTTTATAAGAAATTATAACCACTCGAAATAGTAAAATATTTATGTCTTGCCATGATCAAATTTATGTATGATTATGAGCACAAGAAGTGAACCTCGTCCTATTGAATTTTCTTCATTCTTCCCTTAAGATAATATGGTAGCAATATGTTATAAGTTTGAAAGAAGAAAAATTTTTTACCATGAAGGTATCAGTGGATATGGACGTGGAAATAGATGAAATTATAATTGTCATCATTATGGTAATGAGAATAACAAAGATTCTCAAAATAATCCTTCACTATATGGAAGTAATATTTGTCATCAATTTGACATAAGAATTTGTAAAGCACATATGTATTATTATGGTCCATTCATGATGTGAATGTGACAATATGTGATTTATGAGTACATATTCATTATTGAAAGAATATGAACGTGCTTTAGTTGCATTGAATATACCACACCCACCTCTAGAAGGAGGTTTGAAATAAAATAAGAAAATAACGTCATTATTATGGCATGAATAGTCATTGGTTAAGTACCTATTGTACGTCTAAATATTTTGGCAATGTGATCATTAAAGGACAACAATAATGCAAGAAACATATCTTGTATATAATTTTGACCATGACCATACTAGTATAACTTTCTCTTTAAAAGAGATACTTACCATATGGATGTTGATGGCTATGTGGTAGTACAAAATTAATAGAGAGCTCTGAAAGAGCCAATTATTACTACTTTAGAGGAATACAATTGTTTATCAACAAATTATTGTATCGTAGTAAGTCTCAAAGAAACTTATTCAGTTTCCAAAGTATTCGCGAAAGCGGTTGGTTATATTGAGACTATAAATAAATAAAAGATTTAACATATTCTATTACTACAACTTGTAACGGGGTATATATATATATATATATATATATATATATATATATATATATATATATATATATATATATATATATATATATATATATATATATATATATATATATATATATATATATATATATATATATATATGTTGAAAGCTACCAGCTTTATTCTCCAGTTTGTAGTACACAAATAAAAGTATGTAAAAATAAAGTAGATATTTATTGATATAAAAATGTTTATCATAATAAACTTGGAGTTTATTAATAATTGCACACGTCATCGTGTAAACCTGAAATTTATCAATATTGAAAATTTAACCAGATGGCATAACTAGCTTAGCCATATCAATTTAAGTATGATGTGTACAAAAAAAAAGAGAATTCATATGGGTAAATATTAAAGAACTAGAAAGTTCTTTACGAATTCTCTTATGTTGCTTGTTCTATTAATTAATAGAAAAAAACTAAAATTAGGATTGAATCACATGAATGCTGGAAATATCAAAGGCCATCTAGGCCCATTCACCTGCCATGTGTACCACATAAGATGCATCTATGAGATGGTTACATGTGCGATTATTATTAACCAAAACTTTATAATAGCGCGATTACTTGCTCAATAATCTAATTTCGAGCATAATTTTTATATTTTCTATTAAGACAGTTCATCTTGATAAGTTGGTTTATATCATAACTAGTTTAGCAAACTAATTTATTGAGTGTCTCCACTTAATAGTTAAATTATTGCTTATGAGAACAAAGTTATTTATATCAGTTTGATGTATGTTATATACAAAAGTATATTATATTATCCCTTCACAAACGGTTCAGCGTCAGGAACCAAATAATTCTATCTTTTTATTATTGATGTGCGGTGTATATTTTGATTAACACCACAACACACAAAAGGGAATTTCTAAAGTTAAGGAAGCAAGTTAGTTTTTCTAACATGAGGGGGGACAGGACAAACAATTGAGAGAAAAGTGAAATAAATTATCATTTGTATATCTTGATCCTCGAATATGATAATATGAATATGAAGCTCATAAAAAGATAATTCATCTGCAATATATTCCAAAGAATGCAAACGCAATAGCTGACCCAAAAAAAGTCTATGGTACGATTAGAATAAGTCCAAGAAGGACAAAGTCTATGGTACGATTAAAGTGTATAGACAAAATGGTTTCAAAAAAATCTTGATAAAGAAGATGAGAAAAATGATCATAATAAGGAGGCAAGGGATCTAGAAGATCACATGATATAATACATTATAAAATTTCAGGAGTGGTTCAGTTACCTGAAAATATGAATGAAGAGATCTTTATGTCATGTCTTTATGGAAAAAGATGGTTGGAACCGATATAAAGTGTTCGTCAATAACATCTATGATAACGTTAAATATATATGAGGATCTTATGGCTGAAAAAACAATCCAAATAGAATTAGTTTCATATTAAAGACATATAGTTTTTGACCTACAGTTCAAACACTTGAAAGTATAAAGCCAATGGCGTATGGAATCACTTTTATATATCTTACATGTCTAGCATGATATAAAAACTTGATATTCATCTAAAGTCAATTTATATGGCTTATATGACTTAATTTATTGACAATCCCTGAAGGATTTGAATCACTTAAAACATATATAATTCATGGTTTTGAAGCATCACATTCTAAGTGAAATTTGTGCATATAATCTTACAATAACTATAAGCATGATAATGTGATAGTGAGAAATTTTATCTCTATGGAGACATTCAAAAGCCATTCACGATGTTATATGAACAAATTAAATATCTATCAAGAATGATGATTTCAAGGTGCAACATATTCATTCAAGTTGATATGACTGATTGGTTTATCAAATATCTACAAATGATCTTTTGAAGATGGTGCACAATATTGGAATGTAGAGACTCAAATATATGTATTGATGTTCTTATCAGAGGGAGTTAATATGCGTTGTACTCTTTTTTCCTTACAAATTTTTGTCCCACCAGGTTTTCTTGTAAGGTTTTTAACAATGCTACCAAAAGGTGTATTATTAGATATGTGTTTTTTTTTCCTTCACTAGAATTCTTTTACTATGGGTTTTATTTAATTTAAGCTTTTAACGAGACACATTATCTGGTAAATAGACATTCAAGGGGTGAGTTTTATAAATAGAATTGTATTTAAGGTGAATGTCTATATTTTAGAGAGAGTCTAGGGTTTTTTACTTGGTGGCTAAATCATTTTTTTCTATAAATAGAGAGGTTTTATCCCATTGTAATTCATTACAAACAAATAAGAATTCTCTCTTTCTATTTTCTCTACGATCTTCTCCTTTTATTATTTCATAACAGTATCAACTTTGTCAGAAAATTCATCCCTTTTACAATGGCTGTAAAGCTCATTATTTATAGTTGCACCTAGGGAACAAGGTCCTAAGATCAAGCCCCTCTTAAATGACAATTATAAGAGCCAGTGAAGAATATGTAATGGTAGGTAGTGAATGTCTTATTCTCTGTAACAGATCATGCACTTAATGTAACGATCCGACTGGTCGTTTTTTTTTCTGATTTTCAGCCCCGTTTCTCCTATTTTTTGCTTTTTTATGTATTGTTCAGCTATGTTATGTGGTATCAGGTTAGTTGGTTTGAGTTCGGAGTGGTTTTGTGGAGGAATGAGACACTTAGTATTTTAAGTTGGTTATTTAGTTGGAAAAATCAGCTAGAAGTTGACTTGGGAGTAGACGATATTGGAACTTAGGTTTTATATTATTGGGATAGCTTCGTGAAGTGATTTGGAACTTAGGAGCATGTTCGTAATGTAATTTGGAGGTCTGTGATAGATTCGGGCTTTACTTGGAGAAATTGGAATTTTGGAGCTTTTCGCTTGATAGTAGAAAATTTGATATCGGGGTCGGATAGAATTCTGAAAATTGGAGTAGGTCCATTGTGTCATTTGTGACATGTGGGCAACATTTCAGGTCATCGGGGATGGTTTGATAGTTTATTTGATCGTTTGCAAAATTCAGAAGTTTTTGCAATCTCAGGGTTGAATTCGACGATGTTTTGATGATTCGACATTGTTTGGAGTATTCTGAAGGTTAATATAAGTTTGAATAGTGTAATGTGACTTGTTGGTACTTTTAGTTGAGGTCCTGAGGGCCTCGGGATAATTTTGGATGGTTAATGGGAAGTTTGGAATTTATTGGAGCAGCTTCAGCTGCTGAGTTTTCTATCAAAATCTCACTTGCAGATTTGGAGACCGCATAAGCGTAGAGCAGGTCACAGATGTGGCCAAAATTGTGAAGGTTAGGAGCCGCAGATGCAGGGTTTGGAGCGCACCAGGGAAGGCTTAGGGGCGATTTTGGGCGGATAAGTGGGGTCCGCAGGTGCGAGTATTTGATCGCAGGTGCGGTATCCTTGGGCAGAGCATATAAATAGATGCCTTCACAAATTTTGGTCAGTCTTCACCATTTTTGGCTAGGATTTGAGCTTTGGGTAGAGATTTTCAAGAGTAATCAAGGATTTTCAAAGGGGTAAGTTACTTGTGCCTTATTATTTGTGTTTCTGATGAATTTTCCATTGTTTAGTCATGAAATTA